>VZTG01002323.1:105650-180244 GCA_013397845.1 Melanocharis versteri | reverse complement strand
CCGCGGCCCGTTCGCTGCTGTGCGGCCGCTGGCGGACGTGTCCTGTGTTAGTTATTATGTGCTCGTGGGGAACGCTCGCTCCCGGGGGAGGTGCGGGGCTGCGGGCAGCAGGGCGGCGCTGCGGGCCCGGCCCGAACCCTGCGGGCGTTCGGACGGGAGCGCCTCGCCCGGAGCCGCGGAGGGGAGAGCCGGGCCCTCCGTGACCCCAGTCGTGCAGCTGCAGCCGAGGTCACTGCGCTCTGAGAAGAGCAGCGACCCTTAGACCAGGGGCTGTTAACGAGTTCGGCTTGTTTTCTGCGACATACGTGGATTTTAGGTGACACTTGGTTAATCCATTTTAGCGTGGCCAGGCATTGGAATAGGTTGCCCAAGAGGGTTGGTGGGGTCACCCTCCGTAAGGCGTTTGAAAGACTGGATGTGGCGCTGGGTGATGTGGTTTAGAGGNGCAGGGTCCCCGCGGGGCCGCAGCCGGGGACACGGGAGGGGCGGCCCCCCAGCTCCGCCGGGCCGCTCTGGGCCCCGAGCAGGTGGAGGTGGCGGTGCCCGCACCGNCTGGGTGATGTGGTTTAGAGGTTTCGGTGGCTGTGCTGGTTTGATGGTTGGACTGGACGATATTAAAAGTCTCTTCCAAGCCTGATGATTCCATGATTCCAGAATCAGCTTTGTTAACGAGTGTATCCACAGCGCTTGTACGCACGGGTCCACATGCCGGGCGCAGGTCACTTGGCTGACACTTGAGGCAGTGCCATTCTTTGGAACACGGGGAGCCAGGTGGAGAGCTGTGCTACCGTGCCGTGCCTTTCTGCCAGCAAATACATTTGCCTTTGTTCCATTTATGTGGGTTTTGTATTGGTGTGCAATGCAGAAAACTGCTGTTAGTCTAAGTGCAGTCGAGAGATAATACCAGGACTTCTGGCTGCAGCAGGCAATTAGCTGAAATAAAGATCAGGATTTAAAGTGAATAACTTGTTTAGTTATGAAGTAAATATCAGGAAAAACGCCTTTTTATGAATGTTTTAAAAACATCTCCATGAAATCTGGTATGCCAATATGTCTAAAATACTTGAAACTTAAACATCACTCACCTTTTAAGAAAAAAGGCCACGCTTACACTGTCCTGTGAGTATGGCATGTTCCAAAGTTCTTGTTTATTGGAAGGTGTTCACACGTCTTCCTCACGCTGCATCTTTTCCTTTATGATGAAAAAACGCCCAGGTTTTGACTTAACTGAGGTTTTAAAGCTCTCAACAAAGGTACAGCTGGCATTTCATAAAATTATTCTCCTAATGTGTGACATTTTATTTTGTTCCTTTCTGAAGTTTTCTTTCCTGTGTAATTACTTAGGGCAGATGTGACTTTGTGGTATAACTTGCATTTAAAACCTGACAAGATTGCTGTCTGGTAATGACACCAGTTACTAAGCAAATAAAAACATCTGGAAGCTGAAGATCCTTAGTGCATTATTGGGAGTGCAGAACATCTTTCAGGATTTGGCAGTGTTTGGAGAAGTGTAGAAAACTGAACTTAATGATGCATATCAGTTTTTAGAAGCAGTCATACAATGACATGGAAATCACCTTAATATTTATCTTTTCTATTTGTCAGATTCTGTTAAATGGGGTATTATAAAACAGTTTTTATAGTGAGGGTTAATACATAGATATTCAGACAAATTTAGTGGTCTATATGCATAAAATACTTAAAAAATTGGAACTTTTGCTTGTTAGCCTAGCAATGATATTAGATAATTGATGACACGATGGATTAATATTATATTTGGTAGGGAATGTACTTAGTTGTGGTTTGGGGTTTTTTAGACAGCGTTTAGATTACTGATGAAATGATCATTGGAAGGAAGAGGGAATATATTTTATCATAGGCCATTTATTTCTGTGGGCCTTTTTGGCATTTCCGTCTTGTAACCTCTTCCTCTTGTGTGTTTTGGTTTGATTTTTTACATGTTCAGCTTTTAACCTCTCTCACTGATATGTACAGAAACCATAACATCAGCTTCAGCCTTTAAAA
This sequence comes from Melanocharis versteri, assembly GCA_013397845.1. Lineage (NCBI taxonomy): Eukaryota > Metazoa > Chordata > Aves > Passeriformes > Melanocharitidae > Melanocharis > Melanocharis versteri. Next base: position 178,219 of record VZTG01002323.1, on the reverse strand, counting down.
GAGTTATAAATAATCTGTTAGGATTTGTCTCTGGGATCAAAAGTAAAATTGTGTGGCTGAGCAATGTATGGGATGTTTTAAGTCTGATACCTGTGGGTTCAAAGCCAAAACTGGAAAACCCCATTAGTATTACTGTATGAAACAGCATTTGATAAATGCCAGACTTAAAAATGCCTTTTTTTTTTAACTTTTCTAAATATAGTGTGCAGCAGGTTTCTGTTGACCTTATCATATGTGTCTGTATGTGTATGTGTGTACACACATACTCTAAAACATTCTAATAAATGAAATGTTGATGTTGGAACAAATCCATTTGAGTTGGTGACATAGCAAAAAGACAAAATGTGGTTGAGAGCAGTTTCCTTTTTTTAAATAAAGGTTCCATTGTATTGGAATCTATAGAAAACTAAAATATATTTCTGTTGTATGATGGTCACTTGCAAGTGTGAAGACTTGGAGGAACTGAGGCTGGGTTTGTGTATTGCAGTTGAGTTGAAAGGAGCAGGTGATGCATCTCTGGTACTGCTGTTCTTGCCAGAGGTAATTGGAAAGACAAATATCATTTTAGAATTTGAGAAGGAGTATGAAAGGTGCTAAAAGATGCACATAGAGTATATTGAAATCACTTTACTCTCAGGACTTTAACCTAATAACACACATTAACATCTAAAATCTGCAGAAACCGAGGAAGCTGAGCTAGTATTCTTAAGGCTTTAATTTCTCAGGTAGAGAAAAATACATAACTTTTGAAATAAAGACTCCTTGAGACATCTTTGTGATTTTTGTTTTTCCTTTTTACTTTCCAACCAACCAGGAATGTGCTGAAACAGACACTCTAGAAGGGTGCTAGAGATACAAGGTAAGTGCTGTATCTTTAAAAATTTAAACTTTCTAAATACATTTTTTTAATAAAGCTGTTGTGCTATTTTTTTAGTGCGCAGTGTATCCTGTTAAATTGTGCTGGTTTTATAATCCTGTTAAAATGGAAGGTTTTCCAAGAGATCTGTTCCTATACAAACAGAAATGTGGTTATGTGTAGTACTTGTATTACATAAACTTAAGAGCAAGTTACTGTGATTTTATGCTTTGGCCTTTGATATGAGTGGTTTTTAATCACCTCTTAAGATTGTGACTTAAATATTCATATGCTGATTAAACAATATTTTCTCTTTTTAAAGGACTGTCATGCTTGCAAGCCTTCACAAATGTTAGACTTTTTCCAAATGTGAACAGTTTTAATGTTAAAAACTTTGGCCTGTAGAGCATTTTGTTTATTTTTAACAGTTTTTCTGCAGTGACTCAGGCTTGTACCAGCAAAGCACTTCCAGGGGGCCTCCAGACCCCATGTGGTTTGGTTAAATCAATCCAGCTATAGATGAGGAAACTTCTTTCTCAAAGGGAGGAACCAAGGATGTTTGATGGCTGCTGGTAGTGCTGTTTCAGGAGGTGTTGGGAAGGGAAGTCAAGCAGCTTAGTAAAACAAGGAACTTGGGTTATATTGGCTAACACATTTACAGCTCTGGAAGCATGTACTTCTGGTGTTCAGCTGGCCCCTAAATGGTGAAAATTCTGATCCTGCCCTTCCCTCCTCATTTTTTGTATGGGAAAAAGGGGAGTGGGCCAGGTTGCCTGATTTTCGGGATAATCAAGACAGAGCATCGAACATAAAGCCTCTTGATAGTTTCCACTGAGGCCTCCTAGATGAACCAGAGCATTGGTTCCAGCTCTACAGAAAAAGCAGACACTGCACACAACTCTCATGGCTAAGAGCTGCTCCAGGAGCTGGAAGAGCAAGATGTACAGAACTGGATACACACAGAAAGGGGTATGTATCTGTAGCATTGATGTATTCCAACAAACCCCAAAACTGTGTTAGGCTGAAAACTGGAAACACTTAAAGGCAGGGGAGCTTCCTCTAACCTGAAGGCAAGGTGTGTTTTAGGGTTGTGTGCAGGCTCTGTGAAGAGCAGCTTTGATTAGACTTGGCAAACCAGTTCACTTTGTGTCCTCCTTTAGTAAATCTGCAACCTTTGATTCTTACTGTGAATAAATCTGCTGCTTTTTTAGCTGCATGTCTGAAAAAAAAAAAGATGAACAACTGAAATTAAGAGTATTTGCACTTGACAGCCATGAATGTTTCATGTTTGCTTCTTCAAGTGAAACTATTCCGTGCTGTGCTGAGGACAGGGAACCAGTATTCCTGGCATTGTTTTTAAACCTTTTTAACACCTGACGTTCAAGAGCCAAAATTGCACAGTGTTAGTTAAGGAATACAACTTTTTGCAAACTTTCCTTCTGTGGCAAAGATTGATGTCTACCACAAAAATCTTCCATATCCTGAAACTCCAAAGCAAATGCACATTACAGAATTTATTGAAGTTCAGGTTACTGTTATTAAATCCAGATGTTAATGTAACAGTTTTGCACTTGTGCAATAAACTGGATCTCTGTGATTGTTGACTCAGTAGAGAGTATTTTAAGATTTCATATTTGGTACGTGGCTTAAGCTATTAATTAAATGTTTGAAAAGGGGCTTTTACCTGGGCATGGTGCCAAAAGCAACAAAGTGAGAGAGAAGTCCTAGTTAAACTCCTTTTTGATCTTCACACCAACTAGTGAAACACAAATGAACAAAACAAAAAACAAAGACAAAAAGGAAGCCCACTGGTTTTCTACCCTTCTAAGTGAATTTATGACATAGGTAATCCTAGTTACATACCTGAGAAGGACGTGCAGTTGTGTTCTTATTTCCACATTTTGTGTCTAATGCTAGAAGCCTACTGGAAAGCTAGGGAACAGTTGCCGAAGACTTGTTTACAAATTCTAGAGACATTAAAATTAGTTTGCTAGTCATTCTTTAAATGTAAAAGAGGTAGCTCATAAAAATTCAGCAGAGAAACTCATTAAAATTAGTTCAAATTGTTAGTGTATTCAGTAAAGTCCAGTTAATACCCAAAAATGGTTCTTATATCTCATGTAGTGGCAAATTTCTCACTATTTCCTACACAAAAAAGGTAGAAGAGATATAGAATTCCAGCCACTGAAATTCTGTTTTATTACATTGCTGCAATGCTTAATGTTGTTTCCCATATTTTTAAAATTGAAAATGTATAGCTTGGTAAAGTTGCAATCCAGCAAAGCTTTAAGCATGTGTTTCTGACACTAAATGGGTTGCACAGAGTTGAACACACGCTTAAAGCTTTTCAGGATTTAGAACCACATGTTAGTGAAGCTTTAGGAAGTAATGCTGTGACACAGGCAAAGCAGGGTGTGTGTGAATGTGTCTGTGGTGGCTGTCTCCTCACGGTGCTGCAGGTGCAGTTCTGTGTGCAGGTGCTGTCTTGCATTGACTGGAGTTTGGTGTAGCTGGGAGTTAGGGGTTTGGTGTTTGTGCTTGGATGTTATCTGAGAGAACACCTGATGTCACTGTTAAGCTCACGTTGTGTTTTAAAACGCTGCACACAGTGCGTTACCAGTCTTTGTACATTGTGAATTGTCTGACTTGGCACATTCCCTTGTACATCAGTGACTGGAAGGGTGAAAGCAAAGGAATGTTTGTACTCCTATAATCTTTCCTTGGTGCTCAGGCAGGTGAGGGTCTCAGGATTGGTGTATGCTGAAAATGGAGCATGCTGAATATACTGAGATGGCTGTACGGAAACTAATGGGATCTCCCTGTTCATTATGGTTGGCCTGAATTGTACCATTTGTGTGTTATTTTAGGAGTTTTTGAATGGACTAATAAATCTCTCTGAACTATTTTTGAGTGTGTTTTTTCATTATATATCACTTGGTACACTATTTTTTTTAGGATTTCATCTTTAAAAATAAAATTTTAAACATATTTTTCCATGAAAAGTACAACTAAGGTACCCAAAAAAGAAATGCCTTAATGTTTTGCTAATGTTTTTCAGTATGTAACTTGTACTCTTTGTACAGCTATACTCATTTATAAATATACTTAGTATATTTATAAGGTTTTTGTTAAAAACTTGTAACTTGAGTGAATTAGGAATTTATAGAAACAACTGGAAACCTCACCATTTTCTACTTAATGTTTTCAACACTAATTTCATTTGAAGTGTGTGGACTGCAGAAGGTTTTTAATACCCAGTTTATGAGGGTAGAGCTCATGGTGTTTCTAGTAAGTACTTAATTCAAGAGAAGTTACTGCTTTATTTTGCTGTCTTTATTATTTCTGAATTTGTATGGGTTAATTGCAGTAATGCTTCTTTATGTTAATGTCAAATAATACAGCAGCACTCAAATACAAAGTACTGAGCAACTGCTGTCAGTTTTTGCAAAATATAAACCATGGTTAAAATACAACCCCATAGTTATGGGGATTATAAGTCGTCCAATGTGAATCAAGCCCTAAATAATTCTTTCTACATCTGTACTCTGTTTTAACCAACTTTCTTTGCTTCTGTGAATAACACAGTGTAATTTGTGATTTCTTCTGGAATCAGATCCTCCCTCCTCTGCCAGATATTCCACCCTTCCTTTGTTCTGCCAGTTAAACCATTTGATGGCTCTTTTACCAGGTCCTGCATCAGAAGCCTAAGTTTTAAAACGTGTCCTGCAGAATTGGGAAAAGAGAAAAGTGGAGTCTCTTGGAAAGGGTGAAATGCAGGTGGTGAGAACCTCCTGTGGCCCGTAGTTCATCTTTGCTGCCCTGGGAACGCTCCAGGGCAGGAGCACAGGTGGGAATGTGGAGCCAGCCTGGCCATCGGACATGGAGATGGGTAAAACACTGGGACTGCTTCCCTTTGCTGCAGGGTCAACCACACCCACAGGAGACCCTTGGACACAGTTCTACACCTGCTGTTCCTCAAATACCTGGGGCAGCTGGGGCCTGAAGGTGGTGCAGAAGAGAATTCCATAGTGCCTCCCATCTGCCTGTGGCTTCTTGGTGTCTGTAGCAGACTTTGGAAAGCCTAAGCCAAGCCCTGTGCTGGCTGGCTGAGGAACATGGTCAAGAAAAGGTTATCAAGGAAGGATGATATACAGAGCCTTTTGATGGGTAAAGCTGAGTTGAGGTGATTTAATGATACATGGAGGATAGAAAAATAGACAATTCAGATATAGAAATGAAGAAAGTGGGTACTGAAGTGATCTGGGGAAAAAATAACTATTGTCTGATGCTAGAAAAAGAACAATGAAATAAACCAAGAGAAAAAACCCCTTAGCTACAGTATTTATATCTGACCAGATTATATTTAATGAATAGCCTGTTTTCATCAGATAATCTGTATTTTCCAACAGTTTCTAATAAAGCTTTGTAGTATCTTTTTAAAATATTTTGAGTGCTGCTCAAACTACAAGAACTACAGAAAGTAGATGTGTGACAGCTGCTAAGTGCAGAAATTTGTAATCTACTGTGAACAATTTTATGTTACCATCTATTTCTTATTTATTTTTAAACAAGCAGCTTTGTATGGAATGAAATATTGGAACACAATGGTTTAACAGATAAGACTTCTTTGAAACTGGCCTTAGGCAACATAAACTCTCCTGACCCAGAGTTTCTGCCCTATTAGTCTTCAGCTAATTTCAGTAGGGAAGATGGAATTCAAGTTCATTTTGGTTTTGGAGATCGTGAGAAATTGGTTCTTAAAGCACTGAGGGCATGGACTATGGATTATAGCATTAAACTGTTTAGAACATCAGAGTTTTCAGGCACCATATTAATAACATATTTTTTCTGATTATTTTAGAATATGGGTGTTGATCTGGAGATTAACCTACGTCACTTATAATCTTGGATCTGTATAGAGAAGCAATAAGTGATATTCCTTCCTGTGGTCTTACCGTGTTCCTTGTTAGAAGAAATGTGTTTGATTATGAAAAGTAAAAATTTGGCTTTTGTTTAATGAAGAGTGTAATTTTGTCTTTAACAGATTTATTTATTACTCTGTTAGTCATAATACTACGTGTGTGGTATATCTTCATGCTTAATTTCCAGTGTTTAGGAATCGCAGGGCTGGGATTTTGTGGTTTGTTGCAGGATTTTTCTTCCTGGAAGTCTGCTTAACTGCATGGAATTCAGCATTCTTTCAGTCTGCATCCTTGTTTCTATTAAAAAACCCCACTTTAATTCTTGGGAAGATGCTGTAAGGTGTAAATCTAGTACAAGTGATATAATTGCATTCACATTGTGACCTTTTGTCACTGCTGTATAAAAAATGAGGCCATGAAACACAATGTGGGATCAGAAGTAAGAAACAGGAAAGAATATTGTAGATGAACTCTTAAGCACTTGGTGTAAATCAGGTAAAGAATGCACAGTAAATAGCTGCTGCTCAAGATGTACCACAAGTTGATTTTTATCTTTTAATTAAACGTTAATCTGTCACCTTCTAAGTTTTTCTTTTGTCCATTAGCAGATTAAGTATTAGAAGTTTAATTTTCAGAAGTTGGGATCAGCAAGTTGACTGGTTTCCATGGGAGCTAATTCAAGTTATTGTTTGCATTGTTAATATCTCAAAGTAGCTGTGCTGGTCCAAGTCAATAGGCAGCAGAAGGTTTGTGAGAGAGATTTTCTTAGTTGTCCTAAGGATGTGAGTAGGGACTGCTTAACTGAGGACCTTCTGCACATGTCACTGAATTTCAGCTCAGACATAATCGTTCTGATTTTTGAAAGATCCTCTAAATTGAAGTTGCTCGTAATCTCTAATTATGTTTACATTATTTTGAATTAATGTCTAATTAGCACTTAGTTTGTTGCTGAATGTAAATAGTATGTTAAATTCTGTCCAATAGAAGTCGGTTATATTTTTTAAAAGAACATAAAATATTACAATAATAAAACTTTGCTAACTCTGTAAAGTGTATAGATATAAAAAGAAGCAAAGTATAGATTTTTCAAGAAACCTCATTTAATAGAAATGATTGTGCGATGTTCAGTCACACTGAGGTAGAAATCAGCACGTTCAACGGGAAGCAGTCCTGCAGTTCCTTCCTCTTTGACTTGAATCCTTGTGCTTTCCTTGCTTTGTTCAATTCAAGGGCTTGGTTTACAGGCAGTAAAATAAACAGAATAGCACCTGCAGCTTAGTCATAAATGGGAACATCTTGCAGTATGCAAGCAAACAAATGAAATCATGGAGTCGTCTAACCTTTTCTGAAATGCTTTAAGAGCTCTAGCAACATTCATTTTTAGGATAGATCACTACTTTAGCTATCAAAGGTCTCTAAACACATAGAGGAATTGTGAAAGATTATGATCCAATTCACTGATAAAAGTTACTAATTGTTGTCTGAGCTATCAAGTGCATTTATAATGCTAAAACGAACACTTGGGTTTTGATTTTTTCGTATGTTGGCAACTTCAGTTACATAAATAGATTCTTCTGGCTACACCTTATGTTTGCTGGCCACAGAAAATCATGGAGCACATGGAATCTTACTAATTCCTTCCACAAAGTTCTGTAATAGACCAGAAGAACTGAACTTGCTTTTGGGCAGGTTAATCTGAGTTGATCTTGCAATTATTCAAACACTACTGCAAAGCACTTCATATTAAAACTGAAATTAACAGCTTTGTAATTTTTCTTAATTGGAATTCAAATAAGTTGCTTTTGAAATCATATGTCACTGTGTTCCATTGTAAAAAAAAAATCTATTTTAAGTATGTAGACATTTATGAGGGTGAGAAACTAGAAGCATCATTTGTTTGCACACCACACTAATGCAGATAGCTTTTTGTTGATTGGTTGGTTGGTTTCTTTCTCTTGCTAAACTTAAGTGTAAAACTGACCTTGTGTTGCTTTGTAAACTGAGTCTAAATGTATTTGTTGCCAGTGTTAATACTGGCTTTTTAAATTAGAGTATTAAAGCAAATGTAGAATACTGACAATCAACATCATCTTCACAGGCTGAAAAACAGGAATGTCATGTTTAGATTTTTCTGACCATTTGCACCCAATATATTTCCATATACAGTGTGTGTAACATCTAAACAAGGCACCACTTCATGTTTTGCCTGTCTAGTTTTAAGTATTTTTATGAAGCTCTTTATTTAAATAGAACTAGTGAGGATATGTGCTATGACAGCTTTGTATTTATTTAATCAAGTTGATCCAGCTCAGCCACTTAACGCTGCCTCGATAGGAGCATTGTTTATTAAGAATGTCCACAGAAAAGATGAGATTAAATGAAATTATGTCTGTTCATAAGGTGATTAAAAGTAAAAAATTGTTGAGGAGTGTGTCTGAAGTCTTTCACTTACAACAAGTCATGGGAGAGCGTTTTTTGCACTTCCAAGTATTGTGGCTAAAATTCTGGTTGCTGCTGAGTGCTCAGGCAGCAGCTCTTAGGAAAGATGGACTTAGCTGTAGATGAAATCATTCATTGTCCTCTCGTGATTCCGAGTTTTCAGCACAAATCTTTATGAACTCTGCTGCAAACACTGAAAGTTGACACAATGTAGCTTCTGCTTATGAAGCATGGCGTCAGTAGAAGATAAATTACAAGCTGTCCTGGGTTATCCGGATGGGTTCATGGATGTTTGCTTCCATGCCTGGTCTCAAACAGCTCCCTAGGTGAGCATCTCTCTCACAAGGTGGAGTAGCAGAGCAGTTCAGACTTCTCGTAAAGATGGAGGTTGTTGACTGTGTATTACCTTTAAGAGGCAGCTAATTTTAGACTTTACTTTTTGTTTGGTCCCTCAGACTGATTTATTGATTTTGGTGCACACTGCAGAGTTTCACAACTGTTTCTTAAAGGAAGATGACATATTTGAACAGTTTTGTTTAATCAGTAAACAGTTTAAACATCACTTTCGTCTGAAGGTATGGGTTTTGTTTCAGTGATGAATATTGTGCATATTGAACCTTTGCTTGCTTTACTTAAAATATTTGTAAAAAGTTTAGCATTTTGAAAAAATTCTATTATTATCATTTTAAAGCCCTTGAAATGTGAATACAGAAGATAGTTGTAATATTTACGACTACTTTAAACATTTGCATGACACCTTAAGGTATTTAAACTCTTGTTTGAACAGGTTATTTGGAGAAGGCAGTAATGTGGGAAAAGACTAGATAACTCATCTCTATGGCCCTACACAGCGACAGGGCAGGGCTTTAGTTTCCCCACGCTTTAGTGGAGCTGTGGGAGGCTGCCTTTATTCCTCACAGCCCCACACTGTCGGGTAATTCATTTGCACTTAGCAGGCCACAGCTCCATTACCAATTACTGTGATCTTTTTTTTTCCTGCCTGGGGGTAGCACTGGAGGGAATGTATCATCAAGGATTCTCCTGACTCATCCCCAGCCTCTGTCCGGAATATACATTACCTTGTTTACAATGTGCATTTGCCAGTATAGCTTATTTATTTTTCATTTTTTGATCAGTCCAAAGACTTAAGATTTAAAGATTTCCTGTGAAGAATTAGTAAAGAGAATCTCAATGTAGCATTGTCATCAAAATATGCAGAAGTGTTAAATGAGTTTCTGGAGGTCTTTTGGTGTCTGTTCAGTGGTATTAATTTAGCTACAGCAGACAGTTACAAAAATTTAATCTCAGTTATTTAATAAAAGTGGATATATTTCTGCAGTATCGCCCAGCCCAGTCCAGGAGGACTCTGTGCTCCTGGAATAAATGTTATTCCAGGTACTGGAACAGTGAGAAGCGTGACAGAACCTCAGTTTTTGTCAGATACTTCTGCACACTGTTTTTTAAAGAAATGAATAGTAATAGTGAGTTTTTCGTAATGCATAATCCAAGATGATTACTCATGGTTAGTCAGCTGCTGATATTTCTCATCTTCTTCTGCTTTTGTATAATTACCTTCATAAAAATAGCTGTATGATTTAAATCCTTGTTGCCCTGTATTTGACCACAAAACTTAATTAATTAAGTTTATCGGCACCGTGTTTTAACTGTAGGATTGCAGTTTCTCTTTCAATATGATAATTTGATGTCAGTTTTCACGTCCAGGTTCACCTGCTGCAGTAGGATGGTGTGTGGGAAGGGTGTCAGCCCAGCAGAGGTGAGGCTGTGCCTGTCGGAGCGGGGCTCGAGCCCCCGCTGCCCTCGCGGTGTTCCTGAGCTCCGGCAGCCGCCGGGGCTGGGCTGAGCAGCGTCCCCCTCTTGGGAGCACAGCCTCTCTTCGCTGTTGCTCCAGGAGCTCAGGGAGATGGAGGCTGCAGCCAAGCCCGTGATTTGTTTCTGTATTTTCTCCTTACCCCTTGCTGATAGGCAGCATGCCAAGAGGAGCCATCCTTTGAAACTCTGCGGCTCTTCCTCTCCTTGGAGGGGGTGTTCCATCCCCAGGGCTGTCTCCGGGAAGTGACTCCCGTCGCTTCCAGTTCCCGGACTGTTCAGTGAGCTGCATGTTCCCGACTACTTTGTTTATGCTCAAGTCTGACGTGTGTTGATCCTTGGAAGAAAGGAGATACTGAGCATTCCAAGGGTCTGACCACTGGACTGGACTAATTTGTAGCCTAGGAAGGAAGGTTTGTGTAGGCACTGTAGGGTCTGCTGCATTCTGAAAGCACAGTCCTTGCCCTTCTTCATGAGAGGGGAAGGGGAATTGCCAAGCCAGTCTCAGATTGTGACTTCTCACATTTCTCTCAGGTACAAATCATTAATGCCTACTGCTCAAATAGAAGGAATATTTGAAACTATAATAGCCCCCAAAGTGCTTATTGGCCTCAGTGTCAGAAATCACTGTTCCCACTGCACAGGTCTCCAAGTCTTTCCAGGCACTGACAGGGAGACTAAAGAGCTTAATGCAGTGGCTTTCCTTGGCAGTTGTTAGTTCACCTGCTGGATCTCACACTTTTTAAGGGTCCTTTTTAGTGTTTTCTGATACATTGAAGAAAAAAGTAAGAAAAATAAAACAAACCCAACATTTTTTGATTCTAGTATTCTCCCCACTAAAGATTCTGGTGTATTACAAACTGCTAGAGTTTTAAATTTTACTGAGTTTTATAAATGGATAAACTGGGTGCTCATGTTCACACCATGATTCTGTAAATGCTGGAGCTGGTATTGCTAATACCTGGTGACTGTTAATTCAATTCAATATTGCACTCAGTATAGTGACGCAGGCTCCTTGCAGGTGTGAGTGAGTGAGCAGTGTTAACATCAGCCAGTTGACTTGGCCAGAGCTTGAATGCACTGTGATTCTTGAACTGTTATTTTCCAGCAGATTGCTAAAATAAAAGCTGATTTACTACTGAAGTATCATCCAGATTTCACAGTTTGTGCCAAATAAAATACCAGTTCTGGTGTCTCAAGTAGCAGGGACGTATGTATTTCCCCTCCTTACAAGATTTTTCCAAGGAAATAAATTTTGTCTTTTGAAGATAAAATGTTTAAAAATAAAAGGAGCATTTGTCTTCAGCAGTTAAGAAGATAGCAACCACCTACAATCTGTGAGAACACTTACATAAGGCTCATACATTGTACAGGAGTTCTGGTTTGCCAGTGCTGGAACACTGTTCCTATGTACTTGTCAGGGAAATGTGAACTGAAGCTTTCCTAGCAGTGCTGGTGCAGATTCTATTTTGATAATGTATTCTAAAGGCTAAGTAGGAAAATAACTTTTTTCTAGTTTTCACTTCACTACTCCTAAATATTTTGCTGAATTCTATGTCAAAACAAAAAACCAAAAAACAACCACCTGAAATTGTTTAGGACTACTGGAACAATTGAGTAATTTTATTTTTATTTGCCAGAAATAAATTGGTATTATGCTTTCCAACAGTTCATAAGTAGAAATGGTTTTCATACCTAGAAGTGATGGCTCACACAACTTTAACTTGAGGTGTCTCAGTTTGAAGGAAAGGAGTGGAAACCCCTGAAGTGACAACTGATTTCTGTCAGATCAGCCTGGTATAAAAGGTGCTTTCTTGGATTATGCTAAGTAGAATATTGAAACTTTAATAGTACGGATTTTTTAAATAGTATTTTTCCTGTACATGTTTTTACTGTTGAGTTTCAGTTATGTTATTAATATACTTTGTGTATAGGTCTGCTTCAAGTCAGGGGTTACAGAGATAATGGTTACCATCTGTAAATGCAGATGGCAAATCTGAAATAATTCTTCAGGATTGAGGAGGCTTCAAACAAATTAGAAAAGGGGAAGCAAATTGATATCTTTAATATAAAATATGAGAGTATCATGTGTTTTACATTCTAAATCAGAGGTTTCTCAATTTTGCACATGATTGCAGGATAAAGTATTTATTGTACAGGGTTTGATTTTAAACAAGGTGAACTAATGTTTTCTACTTCTCATTTTTGTGTTTGAATTGTTGATGTACAAACAATTGGTTATATTAGAAACATCAGAATGAAATGGCTTTTGAAGACTGAAAAAAGATGGGAGACATCCTGCATATCTTTAGTTGAATTTCATGTGAAGTAAATGCTGCTGGTTGTAGCCTGCACCTGATGCTAAACCAGTTGTATTCATCTGGAGCAGTTAAAATGAGAGTGCTAGAAAATGGTAATGGTTTATTATCTCATACATGCAGCAGTGTAAAAAGGTGTTTTCACAGAAATGTCTTTTTTCCTCATCTATTTCTTGTTCATTTGTTTGTTTGTTTGTTTGGCAAGGTATTTATAAAAGTCATTTTTAAGTTTCCAAATCAGTCTGTCAATCGATAAGGAAAACCTTATGCCAAAGACAAGCCAGTAATTTCATGGATACCAAGTTCAGGAGTTGTCTTCGAAAAGTTGAACAGCTGAATGAATTCTTCTTTAGATTCTAATAGAACAAGAGATAAGAATCAAAATAATTGTTTATATGGCAGGTCTTCAATTTGTCATCTTTATAATATTTTTTAGAAGTTCTGTTCATTGATTCAGTAAGGAGCTGTAATGATCCTAGTGTATCTAAGCCAGATGTTGATGATGTAGGTCACTGACTTTTTTTCCCCCTACAAAAAAACCCTGTAAATGTTGGGTGGGGATGTGTTTTCCTTTTGGAGGGAGGTTAAGAGACTTTGTTGTTCTTAGCTCAGAAATATTTCTGGAGTCTGATACAGCAGCAGTTCGTAAGTAATAATGAGAAGAAATGAGAGCAAAATGTGATTTGAGATATGAGTAAGGAATTTGAGGAGTTTAGACTTTCTGGGAATTCTAAAGTGTCCTTTGTTCAAAGATCAGGTAGCAACATAGCAATCAGGTTGTTCTAGTGTTAAGAAACATACCTGGGTTTTTAGCAGCCTATCTAAAGATTTAGGAGAAGAGAAATGCCATATCTGAGACTTTACTGTGAATTGGAAAGTTTAAAATTAGGGTTAGAGTTCTGCACTGGAGAACTTTGGATTTGGAGGTTTCCTGATAATGAAATTCATGTACTGTATGAAACCACAGTGAATATGGGGACCTGAGAGTCATGATCAGCAGGAAAAGAAATTCTGTGTGAAGGAGGTGGGCAAAGCATTCATAGTGAGGTTACCCAGAGGTGGTGAAATCACCTGCTTTGGAGATTTTCAGAACCTGCCAAGACAAGTTCCTGAGAGCTGGTAATCCCATGGGACGGGGGGATGGACTAGATGACCTCCAGAAAGTCCCTTCCAACCTGGTTTATTAATGTTCAAACCACAGATCAAGCACATTTTGTGTGGGAAGTAAAAACTTGTTTTGAGTTGTGATGCTGTGCTGCAATCAACATCATTTAATTGCATGCTGTGTTCTCAGTTGGATCTGGATAGTAAACCCACATTTCTGTACATTTCTGAAACAAAAATTAAGAGATGGACATGTTACGAATTCCGCAGTGCGTTGTAGAAGTGATGAAAGTCAAGCTGGTTTCATTCAAAGCGTGATGTTTAGTTATCTGTCATGGGGAAAAGAATTAGTCAAAGCTAACCTGCAGCATAATAAATGCTAAACCTTTAGTACAAGAAGGTGTTTCTATTAAATTCATCTGAGTTTGAAAGCATGAATACAGCTCACGTGGCTTAATCTCTTTGAAAAATGACTCCAAGGCAACTCATAACTAGTAAATTGTGGATAAAATGCTGTGAATATGAGCAGATAAGCAGCTAAATTTTCACTTAAATTCTGCTCTGAAGAGACCTGCTTGGTTAATAATGCACTTAATTTGTATGGGTGAGTGGGAGTTTGAGGAGAGTGTAATGTCAGGAAATCGAGTGAGAGCTGAGTAAATTATGCTTCTAAAAGCTAAGAACAAAGAAAAAAAATCTTGCATAACAGTAAGTTAATGTGTCTTCATTTAATGTGAAAGCACCAGTTGGTAACTAGGGAAAATAATGAAAAATATGCACTTAACCATGATAATTGTTCTGTTTAGGTGTATATCAAGCAGTACTTGCTTATATTGCTTATTTTTCAATTCACGCTTTCAGAACATGATTCTCTACTCTTTTGTAGTGTAGGCCATTCTTTGGTGGTCATGGTAATTTTTTGTCATCTTGTTTTTTTAAATATTATGTTGACATTTGAAATACTTTGGGATTGATCATTGAAACATATATTGTGTTTTCAAAACCTTTGAATACACACCCCAACACATGTGGTGTTTATATTCAGAATATTTGAAGTCTGAAATTTAAGGTTGACTATGGCAAGCAGTGTGCCATTGTGCAACCATTGTGTTTTTTAAGAAAAATAATTTAAAATTAACAAAAAATCTCACAATGATAAGACATTTCTTCATTTTTATGGATCTTTCTGAATTGTTAATATTTCATATCATTCAAGTTTCCAAGAATCCAGGGATAGGACTTCATTGAAGTCCATATTGATTTATTGAAATTTTAATGACTTGGTAGTTCTGTGAGTTATAAAAAGCCTGTACCAGTAATTCATATTTCTGTCTCTCCTTACTGTAGATTAAGTAGTACACTATTGATAGAAAGGAAGGAAATGGTAAACTGGGACTTTTATTCAACTCTGTAAAGTATTTTAACAATAAGCAGCTAGTGTGCAGTAAAATTAATTTTAAAATATTCATGGCCAAAAGCCTTGCTGGAGAGACTGAGGATTTACTAGTTCTAATACAGTCCTTTGGTGGTGTGAAGTCCTGTATTAATACTGACGTTGATTTGGGATCTGAAGGAGAGTTGTGCAGGGCTTCAAGATATTAAAACCTACTTGTATGTTAACACAATATATTAATTCAGCATTCTCTAATAGAAGCTACTGGAAAAAAGGGATGGTGTTGATACGCGGGTGGGGGCACAGGGTGGGGCACGGGAGCTTCTGGACGTCCATCGTGGGAGTTAATACTGGGTGATGTTTCTGTCAGGGTGAGCGGAGAAACTGTCCTGCTTCTGAGTTAAACTACCTCTGAATCCATTCCCTGACTGTATTTTTGCCAGCCCGTAATATTTGTGGGAAATCAGTAGGTAATGTCTGTGTCAATCTGAGTTGAATTTTGCGTCGAGGGAAGCGCCCCGAGCCCGGCAGTGGAGGCCGAGCAGCGTGCGGCAGCGCGCGGAGCGTTAGTCGCTGTGTCCCGAGCAGACAGTGACCCGAGCGCGTTGTTTCCGCAGGGCGCCGAGGCGAGCCCAGCATGGAGCCCGCGGGGCCGGCGGACGGCGAGGACGAGCCCGGGCCCCCGGCGCGGCTGGCGCCCAGCCCGCACAGCGAGGCCGTGGCACACGAGCTGCGGGGGCTGTCGCTGCAGCCCAGCCCCTGCCTGCCGCCGCTCACCGAGCGCAAGAATGGTGAGTGCGGGAGAGCCGGGGCCGCGGGTCGCGGGGAGGCACCGGGCGCTGGCCGCGGAGGTGTGCCGGGGGCCGGGGGTCTGTCCCGGGAGCTTCACCCGCCCGGGCAGCTGCTGGAGCACCAGCGGGAACACTGGGGCCTGGCATGGAGTTGTGGAGACTTTCAAGTAGTTTTAAAACTACAGCTAGTGTATACTACAAGTGTTGATGAAACATTTTTGAGACTTGTATTATTATCAGACACAAATGGATAATTTTCAAGAATGGGGTTTTTTTCTGCGAAAATATTACATAATTAATGTTTCACATTCTATCCCAGAAAGTTTAATTCAATGTTAGTATACTTCTGGAAAATTTGGTGGGTTTTTTTTTAATTTCCTGTAAAACCAAAATGGATGAGGTGGGTATCTGTGTCATGTCAAACCTCCAGAGCAGCCAAACTATTGCTCAGCTATACATTCAGATTTAGTAATTTTGGTTAATTTGGTTCAAAACACTTTTTTTGTAGAAATGATGAAAGTCAGAAGAAAATTTGTAGAACTGAACTTTGAACTTGATGGATTCAAATTAAAAGTAGTTTTAATATTCGGTCTTTGTTTTTACTTTTTACCAAAAACTGGATATTTGCAAGAGTATTTTAGCAAGTCACTACTGTATAAAGTCTTTAAGCATAAGATATTGCAGTTCACAGAAATACAGTGGCACTTAAAAAACTTTTGAAATGTTTAAGGGTATTTTTTGGTTGGATATTTTTATGCAGGAAGCATTATGCTTACTGTGAGGTTTGGTAGTGATCCTTTAAACCTTTTGTTTACTTGAATGAGTCTTTTGGCAGTAGTCCAGTAGAAGGCTGAACTGTTCTAGTGGTGTTCTGCAGTGTTGTTAAGCTGACTTGCACAAGTTAGTACAGAAACTGTGTTTCCAGCTTTTCCAATGTCACTGCAAGGGTAGGAGGCTTCTGCTCTGGTTTGGTTTTGTTTACCGTGGAGGTAATCACAGCATGCCTGGTGAGCCAGCAGTCACTGGAGCTGTTATTACCTTCTCCTTTTTCACATTTTCCTCCTCTCCTCTCCCCTGCCCTCTGCCCCAGAGATCCCAGTCACAGAGCAAAGCAGGCATAAGAGTTTGGGTGGGCAGAGCTCGGTGGGTTTGCTGCAAATTCTCATGGTTAGCTTAAGCTCCAGTGGAATTATTGTCCCTTGAGTTTACAAAGGAACGTTTATATGCTGTGCCAACTCTGTCAAAGAGGTTTTAACTTCCAGCAGAGGATCAATAACAAAACAGTTGGAGTGCATTAGGAGCTTAAGCTTTTCCAGTCACTTACTGCATGCAGGTATTTACTCCCTGAACAAAGACAAATGGATAATTTTGGGAGGTGGATGTTGTATGTTGGTCTCCTGGACTGTCACAATTTTAAGGTTCTCCTATTTCATTTGATCTGTTTTCAAGTTAATGGTTTTGGGCAATACTGGATTGCTAATTAAACTAATTTCAGGTTCTCATTAATCTGCATCTTTCTGGATAATTAGGCAGTACATACAGTGCATTGATCATGCAAACCTGTGCCCTGTGTACTGCAGTGTTTTATCGTGCCTGTTCTCTGGAGGCCAACTCTTGTTCCACTTGCTAAAAAGCAGCAAAAGTTACCATTTAATGGGTTCTGCTTTTCACACTTGTCACCTCCTGAGTGATGACGAAGGTGTGTTTGTGATTCTGGCAGTCTCATGACAACCACGGGTGCACAGTCCCTGTCGTGAGCAGTGGGGCTGCTCACATACATGGAGTTTGGAAAACAGGCTCTGGATCTGCATCCCTGCCTGAAGGATGCCAGGCTGGGTCCAGTGCTTTTTAGGCAAGATGTTGTGTCCTTAGGAAGGACAGCTTGGGGGAAAAGTGACATGGATGAGGCTCTTTGGAAGCAGGAGGGAGAAGACTGGTGCCTGGGTGTTGAGTTGGGCTGCAGTGGAGGAAGGCTGACAGGAGTAGCAGCAGCGTGGCACAGCCCAGGTACCAGTCAGAACAATGTGCTGCCCACACACTGTACCACAGTTTCACGAGCTTCTGTCTGAGAGCCGGGAGGTGGCAAGGGAGGGAAGGATAGGCTGCTGCTGACAGCAGGAGGGTGGATGGGAATGATGCTGCCTGCAGCTTTCCAACCTGCTGTTTCAGAGCCAAATGATGGGAAGAGATTGCACATGTAGATACCATCAAAAAAAGGAAGCAGTGCATGACCAGAGCTTTTTGCATGCTGAATCAATACTTTTCCAGAATTGGTGAGCATGCCACTTTGCCTGGTAGAGGGAGCTGTGAAGGTCTGCATGTGAGGAGCCATGCAATCATTATTTCAAGGTACATGTAAAACAGAAAGCTCCTAGCTTGTGTTCTACAGCAATCTCTCTTGGCTCTGCAGTGGCTTCCTTGACTTTCTCATTGTGTCAAAATCTTCTTGTGACAGTGGCTACTAGTTTCTGAAAAAGAGACATGTAAGTTACTCTTGTGCAGTTGTCATCCCCAGGTGGGAGCCTGGTTATATTCTTGTAAAATGGGTGGATAAGTGGCTGGCCTCTGTCCAGGCCACTGACTGCCCTTCAGCTCTGCATTTTGACCGTAAATCCTGTCAGAAGTAGAGTGTGCCTGTTCCCTGCCCTCTGCACAGTGTGGAGAAGCAGTTCTGTTCCAGGCAGTGGGGGCTGGGAGGTGTCTGCTCCTCCCAACTCACAGTGAGCTTAGGAACGGGATTGCTTCTGCTTCTCCTTGGGGTTGTGCATCATGAACTGGAGGAGGGGAGAGAAGGTGGTGCTGTGCCTCCCATGGCTGGCAGCAGCTGTTCTCCAGCAGAACTGGGCTACTTGAGAGAAGAACCAAGAGTCTTGGATGTTTTATAGGAGAAAAGCCTTGGAACACTGAACATCTTAAAGTAAAAGCAAGACTGGTAAAATCTCCATTAGGAGAAAGCAGCCCAAAGAAAGCAGTGCCCCAGCTGTGTAAGAACAGGGACACTCTGGAGCAGAGACCCTGAGGCATCGAAGGTCAGGTGAGAATTGCAGCTTCCTGTGGGGCTGGAGAACTTGTGGGGAGCTGTGGAGAATTCAGGGGAGATGGAACACACACACACACAAAAAAAAAACCCAACACAAACTCAAACAAAAACAAATACTCCAAATGGTGTATATTGAGTCCTCCTAAGGGACCAGTCAAGTCAGCTGGGAGATACAGTTCTTAAAATAACTGAATGAAATCCACATCTCACTTAACCTAATGGTATTACTTAAATAAATTTGATGATCCGAGGGAATTTTTCTGGCATCTAAAAGAGTTGTGGTATATTAGTTTGCCTGTTATCTCTTATCTTCCACTCCCTCAGTATGTAGCACTGGTAACATGCATTCTTGGCATAGTTTTATGGCTTCTGAACAAATCCTCAATCCTCTGTGCAATTAATAGATTTGAACTGCAAATTTTGTATTAGGGAATCAGGCGAGATTTGGGACATTCTCGTTGCATCTGTGTATGACAGATTTTTCTCCACTCCTCTAAGATCAGTGATTAGGTGTGTTTTTCCTCTTGTAATGATATATAGGTAGGTCACTGTGCTTAGAATTTATTTTCTTGAGAGAGTTGGGAGAGACACAGTGTAGAAAAGATGATTAGTGTAAAGACTAGAGAACAACAAATGGAAAACTTAGTTCTGATTAAAGTAATAGGCTGGCACGGAAAATAATTGAAAATGTCATCTTAAATTCAGCAGTTTCATAATCACTAAGCTGAAAGCAGTGAGATCTGGAAAACAGCATGCAGATACTCTGATTAACAGCACCACCCCCAACAATAACATCAGCAAACCAAACATAAAAATCCCTCACAAACCAGACCTCAAAGGAAGTGTATCCTGAAAGACCTATCTAGGTAAAGAAGTGCACAATTTCCTTAAGTTTACAGTAGAAATGTGTGTGTGCATTTATAGTGTTGTGCATAAATAAATAATGTGTGTGTGTACAGTGGTTGCCCAGAGAGGCCGTGGAATCTCCCTCCTTGGAGATACTAAAAACCAGACTGGGCACTGTCCTGGGCAGCCTCTTCCAGCTGACCCTGCTCTAGCAGGGCTTGGGCCAGGTGATCTCAGGAGGCTGCTGCCAGCCTCAGTGGTTCTGGGGTTTGTCTTTCTGTAAAGATTTTGATAGCCCATGGAACACCAATGCAAATACTCTACTACATAATCTTTGGTAAGAACACACAACATATTGTAATTAATATGTATTTGTCTCTATGCTTTGGTTTTTTTGGGAGTGCTCTGTTTTTTGGGGGAGTTTGTTTTTCGGGTTTTGTTTGGTTTTTTAACATGTCAGTAGAAAAAACAAATGTCCCTTGGTCTCCCTGTAAATACTTGAATGTCATCCTATCTGTTGCGAGATGAGAGCGCAAACTGAGTAGGTACTGATTTCCCAGTAAGTCTGTCTTTGTCATTGGTACTGCCAGTTCCCACAATCCTAGCATTCCCAGGCCATCAGTCAGTGTCTACAAGGAACAATTTTCAAATATTAAAGCATGTGAAAAGACATACAAGCCAAAACTCAGAAATCTCTAGGGACTGTGACCTCTTAAATGGAATATATTCTGACATTTTCACAGGCTACATGAAAGAATTCCATCAGGGTCATTCCATTTGGTAAACTTCTAAACAAACATTCCATCATTTTAGTTTGATTTATTGATATTATTTTTTTTAATTATCTGCTTATTGTGAAGAGATTAACACGGGAGACATGACCTGTGACTGACTCAATTCAAGGCATCTGGTATATATGAAATCCTGTTTGAGGGCCTGGCATTTGAGTGATTACAGGAGATACAGAAAGCATGTTTTCCTTTAAAGAGATCACTTGATCAAACTGTCTTATTCTGACCTTTTTTCTTGAAATTCCTTGCGCATAACTAAATGCATAGCTAGAAAAGAATGTTGAGTTAATTTTAAATTCCATTTTGTAATTGTTTTAAGTTGTTAGAACTAAATCCTAACTGCAAGTGTTGTCGTTGAAGTGTCAGCTTGTGACAGAGCCACTACAAGAAGGTAACGTGGAGCAAACAGAACTGGTAATTGGTGTGCAGCACTTACTATAGGCACCGCTTGCAAATCATAGGTAGCACAGTGCATGACTAAATATTGTCCTCTAAAGGATATATATGTATGCAGTTAAATGCAGATCTGTATAATTAAACATACACAAAAATCCATATATTTATGTACTTTATATACAAACTTTAAAAATATTTACTAATTTAGATGTGTATATGGGCAAGACCAAATGGAAGGTAGTTTTCATTTAAGCAGTCAACACTGCCAACATATGTCCTCCCTTAAAAGGAATTTGTGTGGGTTTTAGTGGGAGAAGAGAAGTAGAACATGCAGACTTATAAATTTGACATCACTGTAAGTGGTTGGTATTTTTCTGGGAAGGGTGACTGAGGTAGATGGTGACCATTATTTGCCTTGTTTGGGTCTTTGTTGCCACAATGGTGGAGAATATAGGCAAAACAGAACGCCCTCCTCCCAGAAAAACCCCCCTTAATTAACAATTTGAAGTAATGTTCTTAATGTTTATAGAAGTAATAGAATAAATTATAATATGTGTTATGTAAATCGATGCTTTAGTTTGTGTAGTCAGAACAGTATTTTCCTATGTGAAGAAATGATTACACCATGATCAAGAACTATATTATCTTAACAATATAAAGCACCAAGATATTCATCAAGGTGTATGTAAAGCCAAGGTAAAATAGATATTTGAGTAATTAGGCTTTTTTCCCACTTGAAAATGTTACTGTGGCAGTGAAAGAGTTTAAATACCCGACGGCATTTGGTTTGGTTTTGTTTTTCTTTTTGATGGGATTGCAAAGGAATGAGTTCCATATGATGTGAAGAGTTGGAATGTACTGTTAAAGCAATTGTTGCTTAGTTACTTGATGTTTAATAAGGTTGTGCAGCAGCTCTCAGTCAGTGATGTCACTCAGCAGATCACTGATGCCTCACCCAGATAAGGGGTCTGTGTGAGGGGCAGACAGGCAGGCACTGGGGAGGTACCGTGGGGCTGCATTGCTTTCTCCCGTACTTTGGAATTTTGGTTAGTATCTACTAGACACTTCCACTTTTTAAGTAACACTTTTTCTGTAGGCTGAAGGTTGGCAGAACTCTTGGAAGTCAGTGTTGCAGAAGAATGGAAGGAACAAACGCTGATGACCTTAGATGTAAAGCAAACGTTTATGAAAAACTTGTGCAATACATTGCTATTAAATGAGATGTTACTGGATTCTGGTTTATGGAACTGAGAGAGATGTTCCATTCTGAGGCCTTTTTTCTTCATTTCACCCACTCTTATGCAATATATTCAACTTAAATTGAAATTCAAATGAGAGGTACTTCTGCCCTCTGAAGATAATGCAAATTCTAACATTTCATTTTCATTGAAACCAAGAGCTTGTTGTGTATCTTTTACTTCAGCCTCTGGTTTGGATACACTGATGCGGTTTGTAACTGGGTTTAAACCTGTAATTGAAAAATGCAACATGCACCACGCAAGATTTTCTTTCAGCTGCAAGAGATACTTTGGTTTTGTTGTTTGATGGAAACCAGTCTCTCAGCCACAGTTTTGTTTCTAGCTCATTATAGGTTTCTGTGTGATCCTCAGTGTCATTTTGCTATTTGTAATGTTAAAAATAGCTCTTTTGAAACAGGTACATGTTCAAACTGCAGAGGTTTTATGTCCAATATTTAGTTTGGAAATGAGTAGTTCTCTTTATTAGAAAACCTCCTCTATTTAAATAGTCTGCAGCAGAAAGAGAAGATGAAAAATTTGCAATTTGAAAATTTTACATGAAAAACACACAGCATCATTTTGACCATTCATCTCTCCTAGTCTGTACAAGAATTTCCTCATCCTTATTTTCCATAAATTCTGTGATTCCTGCTTTTCTTACTAAAGTTTTTTGCAAGTTACTGTTGAGATTTTGATCAGATTTCTTAAAGGTCTTTTAAAATATTCATCTCTGTGTTATGCTTGTATTGAACTAAGAGGTTAAATTGAAGCAAAATATTAGGTATAACTCCAAGTGGCTGAAGCATAAGCACATTGATCTGCTGTGGGGTGGGTACCCTTGGAAAGGGGGAGGAGTGGACAGCAGGAACTCCTGGCTAAACCCACCTTTCTGAGCAAGAAAAATGCTCCTGAAGGCTTGAACTGCTCGCACCCAGCTGCTCTTACTGTGATCAGCTTTCACCTGAGCATGGGGCACTCTCAGTTTATCTAAAGCACTGTGAATGGATAGGAATGGATAGAACTTCCTTCAGAAATATGGTGTTTGAGGAAAAACGTCTTCCTCTGGGTTGTTTAATTACACACTTCCTCATTAGAGCATGGAATTTTTAAAATTTCAAAATACTCTGTTTTCTGAATCATTGGGAAATATAGTTCAGACTGTGTGACATGCACTGTAGCATTCCCATAAAACAATTTCTGCTGTTATTTATTGTTACACTGTTAGAATAGAATTCATCTATCCAAACTTTTAACTTCTCTCTTGGTACAAGAAAAATGTGGACTTATAATCTGTTATATCAGTAAGTGTGTAAGATTCTGTTTATTGACTGTGTCAGAGTTTAACGTGTGTTTAAGTTTAAGCAGTATGTGTTTGTATTCTGCTTGTCTGAGGTTTTATTTTCTGAATGTGTAGAGTTTCTCAACTGTGATTTTGTTTCTTATGCACAGTAAGTGTTCAGCTGCAGGCAGTGAGGAAATTAATTTGATTTATGAAGGAGCTTTTCCACAGTATTTTTTTTCTTCTGTTCAGTAAAAGTCACTGCAAAAGCAAATCTATTGGAATCATCTGTAGCTTGTATTTAAGCAAATAATAATTTAGGCTGATAATTTTTGTACAAATTATGTGCAAATAACTATTTTTAGGCTGGGAGAATGGCCTCAAATCATTCATGCTGCAAAGAGTTTTTTGCCTGTATTGTCAGCTCCTTACATGTCAAGAAGTTGCTAAAGCCTGGTGAGCTCACGCCTCCTTCGAGTCTGCAGTTCTGAGCAGATCTAGGTCTCCGTTCTCCCAGCAGCAGGCAAACAGGGAGAGGCTTCCAAATGCTGCTGGCTGGGTCAGGCAGCTTCACACCCCGTGGTGTCACTTGCCCCGGGAGTGCACTGTCAAGGTGAAGAGTCAGTGCTGAGTGATTGTCTCGTAGAAAGATCCAAAGAGGAAAAGATGGGGTTTTTTTTCTAGTTTCCACTTTTTAAAAATTCTGTATCTGATTGTATATAGATCTTTTCAAATCCAGTTCTATGGAAGTAAAACAGTTTTTCTGAATGGAGATGTCCTTTATAATTTCAGGTTGAAATGTTTAAAATACGAAGTAGAGGTGTGGAAAATGTGCAATTACAGCATTTTTAGGCCAAAGGGAGGGGAAAATACACCTGCCAGAGTTACTAGTTGACATGTAGAGACTACTTAACATTATGTATAGTTTATTTTCTCTAAGTACAGGAAATTAAATGCAGACTTGTCTGCTGTTCCCTCATGGCCAATGCCAGATAATTAGAGGGGATCCGTTTCCCTGAAATCTTCCAGGTTGACGCTGAAGTTGATGACTCATGTAAGATAAATGGGATATGCTGCAGAGAATGGCAGATCAGAAGCTGTGGGAGGAAATACTCCTGAAACTGCTGGGAATAATGAGATGTGTAACTAATGCAAAAAGGAAAATAATAAAATACTCGGAGCTTAGGTATTTACAACAGGGAACCGAATCTCTCATACTTCAAGGAAAGGCATGGAAATAATCACTGGTTTTCCCCAGTTACCTCTGCTAGATAAATGTCTCTGAAACCAGACCTTGGGTTGGGGTGGATGGGAAGGTTCCTTCACATAACTTTTTCAAATGCCACTGTGCAGCTTTGTTTACTGGTGAAACTTAATGAGTAATGAATGTGCCGGTCAGGCTAAGATGAAGTATTTCTGCTGCCTGCAGCAGTGTTCCGAGGAGAGGGGGCAGGGAGGAGGAAGGGGGGAAAGGGAGAGAGCCCTCAGCAGTAGTTTGTCTTAGGTATCAGCGAATGCTGCTCCAGCAACTGCTGGATTTATTTTTAACCGCTTGACTCATTCTTTGTCAGATGATTGACCACCGAGCTGCATATTGAAACACCAATGTGCAGAGGAAGCGAGCGTAACTAAAGGCAGAGGGGGCGTGTCTGTCTGGGAGAGAGGCGGGCTTTGGGAGCTGCGCTTCACATGCTCGGTGNCCATGGGCGGCGCGGCGGCGCCGGGGCTGCTGCCGTAGGACACCGCGCCGGGCCCCGTGCGGACCGCGCTGCACCGCTGCCCACCGCGGCCTGCGTGTTTTCCGTGCTGGATGTTGCTATTCTAAAGGATTCCCACCATGATCGATAGCTCCAAGAAACAGCAGCAGGGCTTTTCCGAGATCTTACCTGCAGGAGATCTAAAGCCACTGAAGGAGAAGGAATGCCTTGAGGTGAACAGCCAGAAAAGTCTCAAGGAAGGTCAGTCACTTGCTGGTTCGGGGACAGAGAATGTAGAAGTTCTGGACACAGTCAGTTCACCAGCACGTCTGGTGTAATGCTGTAGGTCAGGAAGAGTTTTTGGACATTAAATGAGGTATTGTTTCCCCTCTGAAAAAAAAAAACCACTAAACCTCTAAAAGCTGAATTTAAATTTTATGTGATGCTAGTAAAATAACGATTATGGTAGCCTGATAGAAATTGTAGTATGAAGAAAAATGAGCGATCAAGTAGACTTTTCAGAGTATGTTTAGTGCTGAATTAATGAAGGACTCTGAAATTGTCCTGTAAATATTGCACAAAGTGCTTCAAAATGTCACTGTTGAAATAAATATAATGAAATAAACATCATTAAATATGGCATGTCAAAATAAAACCCCACAAACCTTTAGTATTAGACATATTGCTACCTCATTTTCAATAGTGTTTTTCTTATCCCTTTTCTTTCTTTGGAATTCCCTTCTCCCCTCATACTTTAAATTAGATTTGATTCTGTTTTTGAGATGTGTGCTTTTCAAACCACATTATGTAGTTCTAAATGACTGGATTTCGACTGGGCATTAAATTGATAAAATGCACAGGCATTAGTTTATAAAACAGCAACAGTCTGAGAATATTTGGAACATCATTTAAAGCTGACAAATAGAACTATACGAGATTCATGTAAAGTAATCTTTGTTAGGCTGAGGCAATAATGCTGTCGAGACAGGGAAATTGTCTTACTCCTGGCAGGCAGGATTCTTCCAGCTGGCCTGGGTGAAGGAGGAGAAGGAAGAGACCTCTGGAGGTCGGCTGCCAGCCCTGCCCAGAGCGGGCTGATACTGCTGGGAGTTAACACACCAGGCTCTGGCAGCTCTGGGCTCAACTCCAGCTTCTTAATCAATAGGACACAAACTGTATTTGTAGTAGACAAAATTCCTGCCTTCCTTTTACAGCACTCTGCCTTGGCTTTTCCTCCAGATATCACTGAATTGGCTGGCGATTCAGAGATTTCTCCCTTGGTGTGGTAGCAAGACCTCTACATGAGATCCTGTCTTTCTCAGAATTTAAATGCTGGGTTTGTTTGGGGGTTTTGTTAATTTATTTTTAAATTTGGACCTTAATAATGCTTAAAATGGCAAAAAGATAGCCCATATTCATTATTAAATTCAGTACTTGACAGGTTAGTTTAAAAACCCCATTACTTAGCTTTAAGTTAGAGCTAGAGCAAACACTGATTTTTATGTAATGTAGTGATAGCAAAGGTCTGTTACTGATTAGAAAGGTAGTAAGAGGTTGGGTGTTGCTGCATGTGGCAGTGGCTGAGAGCAGAACAGTTCTGGTTCCTTTGTGGCAGGACAGTACTGGCTGGGAGACAGTGACTGAAAGGAAGGGCCAGCAGTGGCCTCTTTCTCGGAGTGTTTTTGCCTCCCAACTCAGAACAGGCCCATTAAAGCTGCCCCTGCTGCTGCTGAGGCTCTGGGGACAAAGGCGAGAGAGAAGGAAGCGAGGAAGTTCAGAGGGTCACAGGAGTGGGTAGTGCCTTAGGAAACAAAACCTATCGGGTAAGCTACCAAGAAATAAAGGGGAGAAAAACATGGCAAAACCCAGCACGGTGGGTAGTGTAGGTGGGCTAATGAGTAACCACGGTAATGATTATCTGCAGGCCTCTTCAGGCATTCAGTTACGGAGAAAGTGGATGAAAGAATTACAGTACATTACAGTAATGATGGTCTGTCAGAGTAGCAAAAACCCTGCAATTATGGGACACTCTGCCAGTCTAAATTAATGAATATTTCAGAGCTTAATTTATTCAATGCATAAAAGAAGATATAATTGTTTTCCATAATCGCTATCTTTGCCTCCTTTTTTGTGTTTTAGTACCTGTTCCCCATTTTCACTTGACCCAGTGAATACTGCTTATCCTTTTATCTCTCCCAAGTCTGGCAATGTAATGATTAGAATAATGAACCTCTTCTTGAGAGTTTGATTGACTACAGGATCTCCTCTTCCAGCCTTTCCTCCTTCTAAAGCTTAGAAAAACAATCATTTTCTTTCTTGTGGTATATAGAATGAATTATTGAAAACACTCCAGATCTGCTTGATTTACATCTAGAGAGACTAAAACAGAGCTTCACGTTTCCAGTTTATAATGTTCTGAAATATTTAGTTCAGATGTTTTATAGATTTTTAAAAATTCAGTTGCAGTTGTTAGTTTAATCCTAGTTAAATAATACTACAGATAACATGTTTTACTTTGTTAAAAACATAAATTGTAAGACAACTTATTTTACAGAACAGTATCTTCTAAATTAACTTGTGCCATTCTGTTTCTCTTTTTTTCCCCTCCTCTTTTCTCCTCCTTTATTTTTCCTTAAAATGATGTGGCTGGTTTTGCCATGTGAATTCTCAAACATTTCTTCCTTAGGACACAAAATATTTAAAAATATGATATATGAATTGTAAAACCTGCAAAAATTAAAAATGTAATTGTATTGGCAAACCCAGATGAAGCGTGTAAAGATCCAGTAATTCAAAAGGTACCTTTGTTACATAAGCTACTTTGCACAGGTTTGATAAATCTAAAAATCTTGAGACTGTACAGTGCTTATTTCAGCAACTAGTACCTTAAGGGAATTGTGAGGTGCAATTCTTTTTTTACTTAGTATTTCTTTGTAAGGAAAGAGACTTTTGATGGAAACAAAAACCCCAGCACTGTCTTCAGCAAATTAATATTAAGGACATTAGCAGTTTAGATTGCAATGCTGAATTTTTTTCTTTGCTTAGGCTATTGATACACATAGCATCCTGTAGCATGGGAGGAAATCCTCTTAATTACCCTACTTTCTTGTAAACAGCTCAGATATTATTGTTGCATATTGCCTTTTTTGTGAAAGCAGTTCTTACTTTTATCTGTCTGATCAAAATTACCTATTGTATGAGCAAGGAACAAAGATATTTTCTCTCTCTGAGGTCAATAACACACTGCTAACTAAACAGGATTTTCAGAAATTCCTGTACCATTGACTGTACCTCCTGCAGCATCTTGTAGCACAGTCAAGTAAGGAACCAAAACATTTGGAAAGTTCAAGTGAAACGCCTTAAATGTGCATACAGTTACTAAGGAAGATTCAGTGTCATCAAACAGTGCATATATTCAGAACTGGGAGTATGTCTGGACTGCGGATTGAAAGGTTTCTAACAGCGCTGGAGAGAGTTGAGGAAGTCTTGCTTTGTACTCTAAATTGTTTCAATATAAAGACGGATGAGCTGTATGACCATGCAGAACTCCTGAAGATGCAGTATTAAATTGGTGAAACAGATCAGTGTGGTGCTGTCTTAGGTGGGATTTTAAAGGAGGTTGAATCCCAGTTTGTTTGCACCATATTTTTCATGTAATAATCTGAGTTTCAAAGTTACCAGTTGCCTGCAGCTACTCTAAATAAAAAAAAAAAAAACTAGCCAGGAAGGAAATTTTGTTTCCACCTTGAAACATAATTTCTTTCCTGGATTTGTTTTGCATTTTAAATTTACGGGTTTGTGAGGAACTGGAGACTGGCAAGTGTTGGAAACAGGATACAGGGTGGAATGAGTGGATTTCTCAGGTGTGCACTGGAATTGTCTTTGTGCTGCCTGAGTAACAGATTACCAGGTGTAGTCAGGGAGGATTTCTTCCCCTCATCCCTTGCAATCAAATCCATGTTGCATGAGAAATGTTTATTCAACAGACTTCCTGCTATTGCTGGCATGTTGAGTATTGATGATACTCTTGACCTCTTCTGCCCTCCTGCGCTGGCATGATAAAGATTCTGCTGTTGGTTTGTTGGAGTTGGTTGGTTGGGTTGGGGTTTTTTATAAAGGAAAAGCTCGAAGTTGTGTTATCTGGTGTTTAGAGGTGTTTTTATGACCCCTTATCAGTGGTAATCCATCAGGTATGTTTCTTGAGACACAGATAATGAGAAAAATACTGGCAAAAAAAGTGTTATTCCTTTGTTAATAAAGGAAGCACTGTAAATTCCATGTACTGACCCTGCGAGGCTGTGCTAAACTCTACCATAAACAGTCTCTTTAATGTCAGTGGGATAATTGTATGTCGTAAAAGCAAATCAGCACTTATTCCACAGAATTTTCTTCTTCAGTGTAGCACTTAAATGAATAATAAATGTATTGTAATACCATTATAATAAACACATGCTTAACTACTGCAGTAAACCAAGACTGCAGTGTATTAATTTGATTTTGTATGTGATCTGTATTCAATTAGAAGATGATGGTGGCTAACCAAGGGTTTTAAAAAAACTTGCTATGGCAACTAGAAGATTTCTTGAAGTTTTTATAAAAGGTTAGGATTAAGACTGCTGCAGCCAAGAGCAGGTGTATTCCCATCCAGCCCTACCCTGCTTACTGCCAGCCTCTTCCTCGTGTTGGCATTAGGAGTTATGCAGCCCGAAGTGAGTGGGGTCAGTGACCAGGTATTACTGAAGAGCACTTCTTTCATGGTGCTGGTTCACAGCCAGGCCAGAGCACGGACCTGACAGGAGGCATCTCTGCCAGGGTGGAAGCAGCAGAAGCAGCTGGGCTTGGAGGAAGGCACAGACCATTGGCTTTTCATCAGTAATCCTGTGTTAGATCATACTGAGTTATGAAACCACACTGTGAAACCACTGTCTGCTTTGCTGCTCTGCTGGGGGATTCTTCTTTCCTGTCACATCCAACACAACACGTGTGAGCCTCAGCCTCTGCTGCAGGGTCCTCCCTAATGCAGCAACTTCTCCATCCCTGTGATCAGCTGGACTCACCCACGGAGCATCTGCAGAGTCTGGTGCTGTCTGTGTAGCAGAGTTGACTCAATACCATTGCTCACATCCCCGTTTGCAGTCAGGCAGCTCGGTGGCAATCCACCTTCCTCTGTTTTGAATTAATGTGTAGTCTCCTCAGTTGGAGAATCTGCTTGGGTGTGCATTTTGTTTGCTGTGCCTAGGAATAGCATGGACAATGGAGGGGGCTTGGCTGGAAATCATCTGTCATCATTCAATGTAATACACTCCAAATTATCACAAAGGAAGTCATAGTAGATGTAGAATTTAAACTCAAGTTTCATGAGTCCCTTGACAGTACACTTTTTGGCTAATAATATTTGAGGAAATGCAGATTATTTTTTTAAAAAATCAGAGGACTGTACTAAGCAGAGTAATACTTGCAGATTTAGAAAATGTTATTGTTAATATAGTTAAGTTATGCAGTTTTACAGAAATTGGAAATATAAGCTTTAGTTTATTGACGCTTTTCACCCAAGATGGTCATGATTTTTCTCATTTTAAAAATGTAAACATAATTGTGAAAAGTACAGATTTTGCTTTTTACATATCCATGCATATATATATATTCATCCCAGCAGACATCCCAGTAATTTGTTTGGAGGCTTGTGTATGTTCTGGCTTGTTTCTAAGCAACATGTTCCATAGCGATAGGATACAATACAGATTGTCCTATATCCTAGTCATTTAAGCCTCTCAGCTAATGATATTGTTGTATTTCATATGTTTGTTAGAAATGTGGAGTTTATATGGAGCTCTCTTTGCCATCTAGGTTTTCATTTTCTGCTTTCAGTGGATGCTGTTACTGCTGGAAGCGCTTACCTGAGCATCAGCACTGGCTACAGACAAAAGCTTTAAATCACAGTGGTGTCATTTAAGAGATTTGGAGGTCCTGCAGGGCTTCCCTCCTGAATTCTGGAGAGATTATCTGAAATGGCCCTCAGTTGTCTCCTCTCACATACTTTACACTTATGCTGAAATGGAAGTATGACTGAATAATTGCTTAAAATGAATATGCAAAAGAGCTTCACTTTTCTTAATTATTTTGGATATAGTCTTAGCAGAAAAATCGCTCATACAATAATGCAAAAAAGAACATTAGAATTATATAACAAGTAAGTAAGGAGGTTTTTTTTAACAAAAACAAGTTAAACTAAGTAAAATAGTTCCTTTTTTAAATTATATCCTGGCATACATGGAAGTTTTGAAGACTGAACCCAGTATAACAAATTACCCATGATTAGATGATGTCTGATATTTTTTACAAGATGAATTGGTGATTAATTATTTTTGTTTTAAAACTGACAGTATTTAATATGCTGTATTTCCATCTTCAGGCTGATGGGGAATGAGTACCCCAATTTTAAATTAATTTTATCTTTAAAATGCTGTACAACTTATTTTGAATCACTTCCAACAAATTACAGGTAGCTATTTTCATGGTTTTCTCTCCTCTCCTTCTTTGACACGCCATATAAATGAAGTGAACATTATATTAACAAATTTCTGACTTTGGGCTGGTGGAATGTGTAATACCATGTGCAAACTACCATATTGCATAACCTTCCTGAAATATGTACCTTGCATATCGCCTGCTCTTTTTTTTTACTTACTATAAAAAACATACTTTCTACTATTTTTTATTTCTTTTTATTTGCAGAACAAATCCTGGAAAAATTAACCATTTTTTAACAAATAGGGTACAATATCTCATTATAGAGTTGAGGGAGAAATAATCACAACTCAGGAGAAAACAAAACCTATCTCGGGAATATTAACCTAGTGTAAAGTTAGGGTGTTTAGAAAATACAAAGTCTTGGGTGCGAGCAGGCAGGGTTTGGGGTGCAGGGTAACAATGCAGGATGCACAGAGAGCCCTCGGGACTCAGGTTCTGCTGCTCTGTAGCTGCTGCCCTGTGGGGCTGGGCCACAATTCAGGGCAAAGCGGATGCTCGGGTCACTCCCGTAGTTGCCCTGCGCCTGATAGAACTCTGCTCTGTGCAGTGCCACCCCGCTGGTGACAGCCTCGCAGTGAGGGTACCAGTGCCTCCCCCGGGGGCCCCGGGGACAGCTGTGTGTCCATCCGCAGTGCCCGGTGCCACTGCAGCGCCTGCCGGGAGCCTCTGCCCTCTGCGCTGCGGCCTCAGCGTCCGCGGGGCACCGGCTGCAGAAAAGCTGCTGGCGGCGGGCAGAAAGAAATGGAGGCTTTCAGTGTAACAGCTTTTCATTTAAAGGAAACGGCCGTGTTTCCAGCACTGTCTGTTTCCATGGCAGCCAGCCTAGCAGCCTGCGCTGGAGTTTCTGCCGCTCTTGGAAATTTCCAAGGGGGTATGCAGGAATGTTGGACATTACATTTTCTCATTTTCACTTGCAGTTTTAAGGGTTTAAATAGGTAATATCCATAGGATTTTAACTTTGAGGGAATAATGAGATAATTACATGCAGAACATTAAAAAAATCTCGATGCATTGTTTTTCTTCTTGCTGCCATTTGAAAAGACGGTGTGGTGTCTGCTGGATTCCTTGTCCATGGTGAAATGTTTGTTTCAGCTGTGTAATTGGGAAATGGCAACAACTATTTGCTGTTTCATAGTACCTTCTATAAAAAGATTAGAATTTGATCTTAAATTTATAGGCTCTGTAATGAACTGTGTTAGATGTGGAATTATTAGTGCTGGAACTGTGCACAGTATGTGTTCTGGTTTTTTTCAAGGCAAGAAGCAGTGGTGAAAGCTTGTCAATCACTGTAGATAGCATTGTTCCTGCAGGACAACTACCAATTTATTTTTGGCCTCTTTACATTCCAGTGCTTGTGATTATGTAGTACTGCTTTAAGACTGCTCTTCTATAGGATACACGTTACAGATTCGTAACAGCAATCACTTGCTCAGCTCTGATAAAAGCTGTTTGTTGTAGGTGATTTAATAATACACTTTATTTCACTCATTCTGCCATTCACAGCGAGTAAGACGAGCCCGGGCCGCTCTGTTTGCTGCCTTTCCAAGGGTTGATACAGAACGTGCTGTGTCTCCTCAAGTGCCTGTTTGTGGCACTTCTCCTGCGTCCACCCCTCCGAGTGCTTCAGCAGGAGACTGTGGAGCTGCTGGTTCTGGTTATCCTCAAGCTCTGCCCCTTTGGGGCACAGTGTGTGTGAACCTGGGCAGGACTCACGGTGTGAGAATAGGGCCATTGGCTTTGTAAAAGTCACTGCTTTACAGAAATACACTTCCACATAACCAAGTGCATTGGGTAATGATGAGCCCCCCTTTCTGCACCATCATCTCCATTCCCTGGCTTAGAGAAGTGTTGATTCCCTGGTGTGCTAGCACTGGAAGGAGCTGGAAGAGTGGGAGCACCAGCTTCTGGCACTCAGCTTTTGAGCTGGCAAAAAAATCTCTACCTCCAGTGCAGTCACAAGACTTCTGCTGACTCTGAGAGTCAGATAACCAGATGTTCTTACTGTGAGGAGGGATTATGCTTTTTCGTTTTGTCAGTAAGCATTAAATAAGCTATCCAAGCTTTAATGATCATTTTATTGACTTAAGAAAACACATGGAAATTTTGGAATCTCTCCACCTGGTGTTCAAGTGTTAAAGTCATACGCTTAGTTGAAAACAAAAAAGAATATCTTCCCTTCTCCCTCAGTCAAAGCAGGAATTTGACGACCTCTCTGTGCATGGCTTTTATTCAGAAGCAGTTCACAGACAATTTTTAGAGTTGCAGTGGTGTGAAGGAGGATTCCTGCCAGATAACGTGAAGTGCAAAATATTTGTACTGTCCTTCAGCAACTACATTTGCTCGGTGGTGTTAACATAGCCCTTGTTTTGCACATGTACTTTAAATAGGAGGAGCAGTATTAACAACATTAATAGTGTATCAACATCTGTAAATATTTGTTAATTTTGTGCCTTTATTTTGGAGATCACTTATGATTTTAGATGTTATGTAGGTAACTGCCTGATTTTAAAACTGTAAAAGTGAAAGGTAAACTATCTGGCAACGAGCTGAATGGATTTACCCTGATAAGAACCATCTGTAAAACACAGTGTTTGAGTAAGTACCATTCCAAGGGGAACTTTGCTTTGTAGTACCTGCACCTCCTGTCTTTCAAATTCTCCCTTCCCCAGATTCCACAATGGCTTGTCTGTAAATGGTTCTTTGAAATAAAGGGGAGGGTGAAAAACAAAAGAAGGAAAAAAATTCCAAACCTCAAACCACACTAGAACAAGTAATAAAACACACGTATATGTTGTATTTGAGTAATGCTTAAGTGGTTTTTAGATTTTTTTAAGTTTTTTTTTTTAGGCTGTGTCCTCTTATCTCATCCAGCTTTACTAGATTTACCACTTTGTGTGTTACTGACTGTTCCACAGATCTCTTGCTCTATGGATTTACATATATATGATAAGCAAAGTCTGTATTAGCTTTAATTACATTAGATTTAAACCAACCTGCATTCTCTTCTAGATAGTTTCTCACAGAAATAAATGAGCAATTCTTTGCCATGAGTGCAATTCTCAGATGGCTCATCCTTGTCTCTGAAGATAATTTCATCATATTTTCCTTATTGAAAACGTGTGATTTAGTTTCCATGACTCCCATCCTCCTATCGGGCTGGCTGTTCTTTGAGCTGCTTCTTGTGAGTCCCCATTTCCTTCTGAGCTTTTCACAAACCTCACTCTTGTTCCCTTCCTTTATACTAGCTTCACGTTCCCCTCCAGTATAAAGATACACATCTGTCTGTAACTACAGAGACAGTGCAAGGGTCACTCCTGACTGTAGTGTGACCACCCAGACCTGTAACCCAGGTGTGCTCTGACTACATGAAGTTATGCAACTCACAGACAGGTGTTATTATTTCTTCCTTAGAAACAGCTCTGCTTTTTACTTCGTGTCACTGTAGGGGCTGAAAGTATTTTAGATCCTCTAGATCCTTATATTGCTTTTATAGAGATATCAATATTGGCTTTTTTCATTATGGATTTGCTTAGGAAAAGCAACACCTTTTTAGCTTTCCATCTTCTAAAATAATACATTTAGGGCTTTTATTCATGATTGCTTTCTATTTGAAAAATTTATTTTCTTTAATAATGCATTCAACTGCTCAATA
The DNA here is from genome assembly GCA_013397845.1 of Melanocharis versteri. Classification (NCBI taxonomy): domain Eukaryota; kingdom Metazoa; phylum Chordata; class Aves; order Passeriformes; family Melanocharitidae; genus Melanocharis; species Melanocharis versteri. The sequence continues at coordinate 143,099 of VZTG01002323.1, read as the reverse complement.
TTTATCTTTTTAAAAAGTTTAGACATGAAACTCTTTTTTAACCTTAGTTTTGGAGTTGATTGCAAAAGCAAACATCTGGTTTTCATCCAGCTCTGTTTCTGTTTAACCTCCTTGCTCTGGTCAAGTCAAAATCTTCAGTTATTATCTTATACCATCTTTCTAACTATGAGTCATCTCTTCTTTAACATTCCCCCTTGCAGAGCTTCCCTATTAGTCATGCTACAGGCTGTCCTTTTCTTATTATGTAATATATAAATTCATGATATTTATTTAGTAAGTGAATAACGACATGTTCTATATCTTCTATCTCTCTCATTTTCTCAATTTTCCCACTGTTTTTATGACTTTTCCAGATACAGATGGGACAACTTCAAAATCCTCCCTTATTGTAATGCCCAGTGTAGGTGAACAGATGATGGGCAGACAAGTAATGTTATGAGAGACACGAATAGTTTGTTACATGTTTTTATTAAAAAATGCTAAAGCTTCACACGTGAGCACATAAGGTTTATGTGCAGGTACTTTCTTACTGTTCTCTCCCTTTTGCTGTAGTCCACTGCATATTCTCTTGTTACACTGGACGTTGTTTAGGATATGGGTCAGTTTTTACTGTTTCTGCAAAGCTTAAGCCAAATATCTGACCATAATTGAAGCCACAAATCATAGATACATTCCTAAACTACACAGCAGGGCTTCCCATCATTTGTATTTAGAAATAATGTTCAGTATAGTATAGTCAATAAAAATGTTCTTTCCCACTTGTGATTACTTGTAATATTGAAAGCACAATCCTAGCAATGCTTAGGTAGTTAGAGCTGAACCAGCTACATCTACAAAATAGGTTTTATGAGAAAGCTTAGTGAAAAAGAAAGTCCAAGTAAAAAATGTATTAGAAATCAGGAATATCACCATAAATGCATTATTTCTTAATAGATTACCTGCCTATGGTATGTTGGTATATGAGTCACATCAGTATTAACATTCCTGCACCTGCTGTGATATTGTGAGCATTCACTTGTTGACTCGCTGTGTTTCAGGTAATGGAAGCGAAAAAGAAATACTAATTCTGGTTTACTTACTGTGTCTGACATATATCAGCTCTGCTGTGGACATCACTGATGTTGGAGCAGATCATTTTGCTTGAAGACCTTGGGCCTGAAATAAAGAGGCATGTGTTTAAAACTGACCTGTAACTAGGTAAAAGATTTTGTAGGCACATCTGTCATTTGCTTAGTGTTCCAAGAAAGCCAAATTTAAGTATGGTGTGAATTTGGACCAAATAGAGCTGTTAGCATCGATGAGATTCCTGCCCAGAGCAGGACATGATTTTCTAGCCTTGTCACAATCTCCTAGTGATGTAAAAGAAAGCATAGTTTAGGCAAAGAACAGAAGAAAGACAATTTTTAATCTACTCAGGACTAAAAACATTGGAATACAGTAGTCTTGCCATCCTGCTTATAAATTGTCTTTCACATCATTTGGATGGGTAAAACTTATTTAAGATTTTTTAAAGGGTTTTAAGGCTGACTCTGAGCTTTCTTACCTTACTAATTGGGAGCAAGGAACCCCAAACCAAGAACATACCAGAGTTCTTTTGCTTTCCTGTAAACACCACAGCAGTCAGTGAGTTTCTCCATGCTTTGTGCTCATGATGTACCCCAAGGTTAGAAGCTTAACATCACAACATTATACTGTGTGCTTGAAATGCATTTCCATTGAAGTGATTTTTTTTAAATGCACACTTGTCTAGTAAAGCTGGTGCAGGACTCCAGGCAGTCCAAGTTTGCACCTATGGTGAGAGATACCTTAAGAAGAGGTCATGGCTTACCTGAAGCCACAGGAAACTAAGCCACACAAAACCAAACTATTATAAAGTAATTCTTCAGTTAACTTTTCACAGTTAATATTACTTGGAAAATACAATGCCCTTCTTAAAGCAGGTATTTTCGAGTTTCCAGAGGGACTCAATACCTTTTGAATGACTTTTCATCAGTTTACATTTTAGTGTTGTTCTTTTGCATTCTCCCATCTCTGTCCTTTGTGATTCTTGTGTCAAAATATTGTAAAGTCTGAACAGTTCTGCTGTGCCACAGCCCTGAAATGTTTGTATTTGAACTCTCAATGTTTGTGTGACACAAGAAAATAATGTCCTTGTTTTCAGGACTTGCTATTCCCGGTCTTAATGCTTTAGCCAGAGGAATATCCTTCCTGTACTGCAGAACAGGAAATAAGCTGGTTCCTTTTAAATTCTGGAAACAATGAACTTTGTCCTTAGCTTAATTATTTAGAAATTACATTCATTTTGATATTTTGGACAATGCATTAGCTTGTTTTGCTTCCTTGTGAAATACAATAGGAACAGCATACCATAATCATACACCCATAATAAGCTCTCAAGTCTGAATTTCAGCATGTAAATATTACATCTTTAATATACTTTTTCTCTTGACCATCCTTTGTTCAGAAGATGAAATTTCACTTTGGGGTAGTAGCTATATGTGTCAAAGAGATAATGAACACTATGATAAATTGATATAGAAACGAAGGGAACAGTAGAAGAAAGAAACAAAAGGGTTTTTTCCTTTTTTTTCCCTGGGAACAAAAAGCCATAATCTTTGAAAGCATAAAGCTTTTATGTCTACATCTTCCCCCAGCTTTTGTGTTTTCTGGTGTAGTATTTAATATATGTCACATTGGTTACTCACTCAGAATCGATGAGAAACTTTTTGTTAAATGTAATGAAACATAAGAAGTTACCTCTGAAGCTTTATAAAGTTTTTCCACGTTTGACAGTATTGGATTTATTTTGTCCTTTAAATAATTATGATAACACATATCTCAATCAAAAAACCAACATTTTCTGATGTTCAGAGAGAATAAGGTCTGTTCCTGATTTTAACACTTTTTTGTTGTTTTTAAATAAGGCAGCTAAAATCCCTCCTCTCTTCAGGTTCTTGTGTTTCAGCAAGGTTTATTTAAATGTACAATCAGGCTTTATATTTAAAAAAAACCTTAAGAAGAAACAATCAACCAAACACACAGAGCTTTTCTTCTAAAATGCTCTGCCAACTCACTTCTATTATTTCAGCACAGTGAAGTCATCTAAGATTGGCTTAGGACATGCAATAAGGCTCTGTAATCATTAAGTGTTCCAGTTTATGCTTTGGACTCTTTTACCTTACTGTTTTCTTGGTGTAAGCTCAAGACTCCTTATCAGGCCTGGCTGATAGGAAACGTGGATGCACATGGGAAATACAGTCCTGGCATCAGATGTCACTGAGAAGCAGCAAACCCCACTGAAAGTGGGGATGGAAGTAATCCCTGGGAATGGTGTTAACAGCAGCTGTTCCTAGGATGGCTCCTAGGGGTTACTGCTGGGTCTGAATACACGCAGCAAAAAGTATTTCTAAGGTTGCAATACTTGGTATCGTTGGAATGGAGTTTTGCACTTTGTGAGGAGACTGTGCTTACACAGCAATGGGTGTTTTCTTTTGTCAGTACTTCAGCTGAGGCTGCAGCAGAGACGGACACGAGAACAGCTGGTGGACCAGGGCATCATGCCACGTAAGACTTACTTCTAGTAATTTGTATTTCTATAGTGTTAACTGTGAATTCAGTATATAAAATAATGAAGATAAGCATTTCTGTGAGATCGTTAAAAATAACTGTAGCATTTGAAAAGACTTGTGGGATCCTTTTGATAACCTAAGTGAGTGTGTAGTGAATTCATTGTGCTTACATCATGTTTCAATTAAAATAGCCATTGTGATGAAAATGCAAGGATTTGTAGACATAGTCTGATTCTGCTTTTATTTTCTCTATTTAAATAATTATGACTAATTTACTAAATAAACTGAATTACCTAAATGAGTGAACATTAATAACAAAGACAGCAGTTTTTAAAGAGTAGAATGACAAAGGTTGCCAAACAAATCAGGGGCGCATAGAAAACATGGAGAATCTCTAAGTGGACAGCACTGAGATGGAGCACTCTACAGTTTACGTTATTTGTAGGTGAACTGTGGTTTTTTTATTCTTTTTGGCTATTTAGTAGCTAACCATCATTCCGTTTTCTAAGATGAACATTTAAGACCTCTAGATTTTTTCTATTTTGCTTTTAAATCAACACATAGTTCTTAAAGGAAGGTCCAGTTCTCTCTAGTAACAGCAAGTATGAGGTATGGACAGCCAGAAGATTCAGTGGAATAAATTAAATGGCATTTTGGCATTTTAAACCTTACCTCATATAATTTCCACTGTGGGACAGTTTTGATAAATAAACACCGTTGTACATAGTGAAAAAGTTAACCATTACGTGGTAATATTCTATTAAAATCAAATATTCCAAGTATTCTGTATAGAAGTATTGCTCATCTCTGCTAAATATAGGTGGATACAACTAGCATGAATCAAGTGTAAGCCTGGTCAGATGCAAACACGACTCTGAGGTGGTGTTGAACCCCCATATACACATTCTGGTTAGCATATTTCTTTTGAAAATCACTTCCTGTCAGTTTAACTCTTACTCTCCCTTCACAGCTTTGAAAAGTCCAGCTGCATTCCATGAGCAGATAAAGAGCCTGGAGCGAGCCAGGGTAAACCACTTTGTGTAAACTTGTGATTAACATCTGGAAATGGAGAGTCAGTTTTTTGTGATACTAAATTCTCTGAGTACATGGAAAAATTCTTACCGTTACAGTAATAACGGGTGCTTTTATTTTGGGAGAATTCATTAAAATAAAATATGGTGTCAAATCTGAGAGGAACTTCTCTAAGCCTTCACAGATCACTGTGGGGGGTTAAACATATGGGAGGTTAAACATATGGGAGGTTAACACATAGCTACCTCCAGTTGAGGATTGGATACTTGGGGAAATTATGCTTGTGTAGTATTTCTGTAGCCAGTCTATACTATTGGGATTATGTGGTGGTGTGGGATCAAATCCAGAAACATTCCCATCTTGTTTGGGGAAGCTGGAAATCCATCAGCCCTGCTTAACTGCTAGGAAAACAGAACAAAACAAGAGGAACCCCTCTACTGCCTGTGTTCTGACAGTGCTACCCACCCATCCGAATGAAACTGCAACTATTCATTGATGGATGCAGGTGATTTGTCGGACTGCTTTGACTTTTTAAGTGAACAGTAGTTAATGCTGTTTCCTCCTTTCTTTTAAGACTGAAAATTTCTTGAAGCACAAGATCCGCAGCAGGCCGGACCGCTCGGAGCTGGTCAGAATGCACATCCTGGAAGGTACGTGCCAGCTCTGGGCCATCGGAGCTGCCCACAGCAGGGACTTGGTCGTGCTCTTGGTTGACTGGCTGAATTACACTTTGATGGGAATTATTTCTAAAGGTTTATCTGCTCTATTTCTCTGCTTCTACAGTGTCTGTGGTAGTCTGTATTCTAAATCTGTGTAGTAATAAATACATCTGTGGCAGTGAAGGTATTCTCAGCAGTGTATTTGTTTGCTATTGCATATTGTTCTTACTCTATAATGGTAATTATATCATGGGGTGTGTACATGGAATGTTTATCTTGCTTCAGTTTCTACTCATGCCCTAAAATGACCTGATAGCTTTTGTGCTCTGCCCCGGCCCTGAAGAACCTTTAATAACGTCTGTTACCCTGCCTCGATATTTTCCTTGTTGCTCAGGTGACTGGAAACAACAGTCTCTTCATGGATGGGGCTGGATTACTGTGTTTCACCAAGAGCTTGCCAAGGACAGAAATTACCAAATAACCATAATCCAAGAAAATTTAATAGCCATTAGTTTTCAAAACATGTATTTGAATACTAAATCCTGGTAGGAGCCTGCATATTGATAGATCCCATCCATATTGACAATCTCAGTAATTTTAATGAAAAGCAATTCTGAAGACTCAGATTTTTGCTAGAAGCTATTTTTAAAGTAAACGTAAAGGATACTTGTGAAGAGAGAATCCAGAAATCAATGCACTAATTAAACCCTTACCATAGCTTACACTGGTAAACCATTAGAGCAGCAAATGCTCTAGATTATAACTGGTATTTATTATTGTATTTTCACTGCCTTATTGTTGGACATTATAGAGATGTTTACAAAAGGTATTATTGCTGTTAAAAAAGAGATTAGATTTCTTGAAAAATATGATCATGGCGATGAACAACATCTACTCATATAATCATATTTTTTGCTTATTAATTTGAGAATTTTCATAATTATACTTGACTGCTTTTGATAAAAGTGGAATGGTTATTGCAAAGACAAGACAATGTTGTTTGTCATGAAATTGGGGAACAGTTGGAACAGAGTATTTAAATCAAGATATCCTTTTAGAGACCTTTGCAGAGCCTTCACTACAGGCCACTCAGATGAAACTGAAGAGAGCTCGGTTGGCAGATGATCTGAATGAGAAGATTGCTCAGAGACCTGGCCCTATGGAACTGGTAGAAAAAAATATTCTTCCTGTAGACTCCAGCGTTAAAGAAGCCATTATAGGCAAGTTGAAGTCAACAGCTTCTGTTTGTGATTTACATGGCATTATGGAAAATAATAATTTAACTCTTGAGGGTAAAGTTCGCTAGAAGATAACACATGCTAAGTTTATTACTACTTACTCTTTCAGCTTCTGAGACCTAAACTTTGTATCATTTAAATAAAGTAATCCTATTTTTATATGAAACTTTGAAAATACTTGTTTTTTAATAAAAATTTTTACAAGGTAATCAAACATCTGTGACCATTTCTCAGCCTGTTATAGGTGTCTATGTGCACTCTGCATCTGTTGGACGTACCTTTTAATATCTCACTAAAACCACTTCTGCTCCACACTTGGTTTTATTGATTCCTTGAATATGATTTAATATGGCTCTCATATTAAAAACACAATCAATAATTAGGTACCATATGTTTAGGCTGCTGAAAACTGGTCATTTTCCAGCAATTAGCTAATTCTGCCATGAATGTCTAAATTCAATTTGTGCAATTAAAAAAAACATTGTTTCTTTCTGTGTAAACATTTTAGCAGTTGGACAAGAGAATTACCCTCAAGCTTTGGATGATTTCTCCTTTGATGAAGACAGCAGTGATGCTTTATCACCAGATCAACCAGCCAGCCAAGAATCCCAGGGTTCAGCAGCTTCCCCTGGTGAGCCAAAAACCAGTGACTCACCCTCACCTATAACCCCAAATGCTGCTACATCAACACAGGTACAGTTTTTAAATGTTAAAATCTTCACAGTATGGTTTTTGTTCTGGCACATGTAGAAATGGTTTCACATGGAATGAATACATCTGCTGCTACAAAGGGGTATCTGAGACTCTCTTTTTTGGCTGGGAGTGCATGGAGTAGAACCCTGGCTTAGCTGGTGGCGGTGATGAAATTCCCATAGGCTGCACTGAAGCCATAAATTCCCTGAAATTCATTATGACCCATAGAAGATCTGCAGCTTTCCCAGAAGTTGTTTAAAAGGTCATGGCCATGGTTTACTCCAGCTGTTATTGATTACTTAATGTCTGTCTTCCTTCTGGGCAAGGTCTTGAACTCATTTAGAATTTAACTTAGCTGAAACAACAGTTGACGTCAGTTCCATTATCTTCAGAAAAATCCATAAAAAAAGGTTTCCCACATAATTTAAATATTCCTTCCTATAGTTTAAAAATACTGCCTAAGGAATTTACTATTTAAGAAATCAAAATAACATTTATGTTGATTTTTCAATTAGGTTTTTAGTATTTTCTCAAGGTACTTACAAAGAAAGGAAAGTAACTGTGTCATGGCAGATAAAATGTTATCTTTATAGCAGAGCATTTAAATGTGTGAGGATTTAGAGAGCCGTGGATTTGCTCCTTACTGCAGAAAGTCCTTTAAAATTGAACTGTTAAATAAGTAAAAATGAGGTATCTATTGTTAATGCTCCAAAGGCTATACTGTCTTGATGACCATGGACACTTGACAACCGAGTGGTTCAGGATCTGGTATTGCTCTGCTTGGTTTTCTTATTACCACAGTCGATAGAAAAAGTATTGCAAAGTTCATATTCAGAAACAATGCTGGACACAAAGTATGGCACATCCATTTTATTTCATTGTTCCCTAACATACAGATGAAGATGTGAATTGGGTTTCACGTTGAGAGGACATAATTTGTGTTGAATAAATTGAAAACAAACCACATGAAATTAGATTTGTGAGTAAGGAATTAGGTTCCTAATGGAGAATTAAATAAAAATACTCAAAGCAATACATGCGAAAAGCTTTCCAAGTAGGAAGCATAAGAGTGATCTGTGATTGCAGAAACAAAAAGTAAGGCACTTGAATTTGATTGAGAAAGTGCTTCAGATGGAACTTCAAGCTTTTGCTTATGGATTTCATATCATATTACAGCCACTTTTGTGCATGCATAAAATGAAAAGTTGCTCTTCTGCAGAACAAAACAGATGTTTACCTTGTTGTTCCTTTTGAATTAAAGAATAACAGCACAGCAGGTCTCTACAGGAGACGTGTCTGGGAATGGCTCCTTTATTCTTTTAATTTCCTCTGATAAATTTTAAATTTTATTACAACAAAAAAATACAAAGAATGTTTTGAATAAAGCGGAGTGCAGCCAGAGTTCTTTTCAAGGCTTCCTCCTCCGCACATTTCCAGACTTCAGAGGATGTAACATAATTTTGAGAACCTTCAGCTCTTGTTGACTGATGACCTAAAACTTGCTTTAATCCAGTGTATTTGCATCTGGTAAGGATTAGGCATTTTAGTCATACTCAAAACAGATCAAATTGGGATATTCACAATTCAGAAGATACTGAACAGTTATCTTCAAAACAGCTGAAGAATTTTGCTTGATGGCACAGAATGACTGTTTTCTTAATATATTCTCTGTAGCTTGTTGACCTGCTAGATTCTTGTTGGCATCTAGCAGAAAAGGAGCAGAAATCATATTTGGAAGTAGAGATCTGTTCAAATTGAATAATTACTAGTTTATGAAGTAATCAAGTTAGGACAAGACCTATTAAATCTAACTTTTTGTATTTAAAAATATATGAAGTAAATTATGTGCATGGTTCATTGCCTCATCTAATGCTTGCAGGTAAAATTGGGAAGTCTGTAAATTGTGTGTAGGTTACGATAATGATTAATATGAGGAAAAAGTAATTTACTCTCAGGCAAGAGGAAAATGTTTAACAATGTGAAAAGAGGTAATTTGGGGTTTTGGTGGTGCATTTTTTTGTTGTTTTGGTTTTGTTTGGGCTTTTTAAAAAATTTACTACCTTTCCCATTTTGAAGAGTTTTGCTGTGCTGTCATCATGGATTTGTTTTCCTAGCCTTTAAAGGGTTACTAAATAGTATGTTTGAAGTTGTTTGGGTTCAAGAAGGATCAGAATAGTAAAAGATGATGTAATGAATAAGTGAAGTAGCAAACATTTAAAATGGTGTTTAGTTAAGAAACAGTGTAAATCATGAGGTCATTTAAATTCCTCTGTGCCTTATGGTAATATGGTACTTGACACTTTGATTCAAAGACAAACTAAGTGCTCTTTCTAATTTTACTGCTGTAACTTGAATAAGTCTTTTAAACTGGATAGCAACAGGGCTGCAATATGTTGGAATACAGCATCCAGAACCCTTTCTCAAAGGCTAAGTCCCTCTAACGTCCCCTCCCAATTCTTGTGTAAGTCCAACAAATATCAGACACTGTGTAGATCAGATGCTTTCCAGAGCAACCACTCTGAAACTTGGATATAAAAACAGACATTTTTATCTTTAGCCTGCCACCATAAACTGACAGGTTAGCCCAGGACAGGCATGTGCACAATGTTTCAGTAGGGAGGGCAGGGTAAATCTGCCATTTAGTAAAGCAGTCATCAGGAGCTGTTCCTCTGTGTGGCTGCACGACAGAAGGATCAAACCCACTATTCAGTTTGGCTGGGCTATGGGAAGTCAGCTATAGTTGCCTCTTGGCAGCTGATGGTTGGGAACACAGCGAAATGTCTAAATGAAACACAAAGATAAAATGGAAATTTATTACAAATTAATTGTAACCAAAAGTTGGAGAGCTTCGTGCATGCAGACTGGCAGCTTGGGAACTGCTATCCCAGAAATACAAAAGAACCAGGACATAGAGTTGCAAAATATGTACCAAGTGTTTCTAGGAAACTGATTTAAGTCCTTTGTGGTACAATCTCATGGAAAAATACGGGAAAGGTACGGGAAGAAATGAAACAGAAAGAAGTACCTATCACACTTAATCAGAATGCAAGTCTTGGAATTAATTTGGAAGAAAAAGGATGTTTACTGATAGGAATATAAGGAAGGGGCTTTTATAAAAGGAACACTGTACTAGGTGATCTAATTGCTTTCTTGAACAATGGACGTGCAACTGATGTCATCTGGCTGGATTTATTACTGGATGATGTTAAACAAGAGCAAAACTGAAGATGGAGATTACCAGAAATGAGACAGAAAGAGGGAAGTCCTGGGCTGAAAGGAAGCTGGTACCAGTGCTCTGTGGGAGTTGATTTGGGACATTCTGGTTTCATGTTGCCATTAACAACCTCGACGTAAGAATGGGTCACCTAACAAAAGTAGGAAGGCATAGTCAGCACACAGTTGGATTGTTATTATGCAAAACGAACTTGTTGATTTGAGTTTTAGGAGAGAAATGTAATTCCAATAGAATGAATAGTTCTTGGAAAGAAAAATACACAATGCCCCTCCTTCCCATGACAAAGAGATGTGGAAACCTGGGAACTCTTGATTTAAGAGAAAACTGGGAAGGAAGAGAGCTGGGGTGCACTGGAGTCAGGGAGCTACTGGGGACATCCTCTGTAAAATTGCAAGTTTGTCAGAAGAGATGATTCCAGCAGAATGCTAATGCCACTGTAAGGATCCAGTGAGACCCTACATGGAATATCCTGTACATTTTCAGTTACTTATATCCAAAAAATATTAATGAAAACTGTTAACACAGTTACCTTAACAGGTAAGGATAATCAGAGAATGAAAAACCTGTTTGTGAGAAAAGAGTAAAAATTTCTTAGTGTATCTAGGAACACAAGGACTGAGATCTGTTTATGTAGAGTCTATATTCCATCAGAGGGATATTCACCACAGAAGGAAATCATAAGGTTTCTTTAAGACTTAAAATCACAAAGCAATTTCAGCACAATAAAAATTGGTATGACAAATTTAAGCTGAGCCAAGTTTGGGCTTACCCTTCTGCTGGCATCAGATACAGAAGACATGCACCTCCTGGCACAGTCAGAGGTGAGCTTCTGTAAAAATACCATAGGAAGGGTGTCTTCAAAATACACCTGCTGTCCTGCTGTGTGATCATTCTGAAACAAGAAGTTTGTTTGCCTGTGTCGATGTTTGACCTTTATGAAAGCAATGCTTTTCTGAAAGTACTTATTTGGGTGGTAAAATTCTTCTTGTATACACAAAATTCTGACTCCACAGACAAAAAATACTGAAGGCCTCAATTTTATAGTAATAAAGCAGTGTTTTCTTAGCTAACTAAGAAGTCAAGGTAAGAAACCATTTTATTTTACTTGCTATATTTGAAGTGTGCCAAAATGTGCCCTTATAGAATACGTATACACATGTACAGGAGTTCTGTTTTCACCATTACTCTGAAAAATATTTTGTGAATTTGACATGATAGTAAATTGTCTTAACTTTTTCACATTTTTTCCAGTTACTCAGATGGTTGATGTTTTTAATGTTTCTCTTTTTCCTTATATTTTTTTAATGCTAGTATCCACCTTTAACCTCTCCAGTTCCTGAATTCCTCAAAACTCCCTCTACAATCGAACAGCACGTGACACGTTCCACTGCTGTAACCACCCTGACCACAACCACTGTATCTGCAGCAAAGCCTGGGCCAACGTTAGTGAAGGTGGGTACCTGGAACTGTGGCCCCTGAGGACAGCATTCTTCTTCTGTGTCCTTTTCCAGTGCTGTGCTTAATGGAAAACTACCCAAGTAACCTTTTAGTGCCTGTAGCTAAGAACAACTTCTGCTGGTGTTCAGAGAATACTGGGCTGGTGACTCAAAGCTTTTGTGTGCTAGGGTCAGCCAGTAACACTTGTAGGGACCAGCTCATTATTCCAAGAGGTCCTTACAGTACAGTTGACAAAGTTTTCAGGCAGAATTGTGCATTACATTGCTATGGAAATTTTTAAGAAATAAGGACAATAGGTTTTTGCAATACAGAGTTTCTCCTTTCTATCTATCTTCTAATCTAGTTTTGTATGGAGGATAGTTGAATAGAGAGTCATTGCATTCATAGTCTGCCTGTAACCCAAATGGTGAACAGCACTGCTCCTTTTCCACAACTATTTTCTCCTTTTTTTTAATGTATAAGCAGAATGCATTGTGAGGGAGAAGTTACTGTATCCTTGTTGAATATGAGAAGAATGTACTTAATTCTCTCTTCTGCACTGACTTAGCCAGCAGCATTGAAAACCCTTTCAAATACAGTTAGAGAGGGATTTGTGTTAGATGTCTATAATGTTTCATTTCAGTAATTTCGCTGTCTTCAGCTGTGTTAATGAATATATGTATGTGGACTTCTACTTAACTACATGAAATTAACTCAGTTAAGCGTACAAGGATGACCTATGGCAATCAATTTGTAGTATAAATTTGGCTAAATGCTTTGAAATCACTGGACTTGTATGAGCTTACCTAATGCAGGACCCTAATGACAAATTCAGATCTGCCCCAAAAGAAGCTGTCTGTGTAGTAAATGTGCATGGATCAACACAGCATTTCTGCTTTGATACCTTCTGTGTGATTAGGTAACTGCCTTGAATTTTTCACTGAAAATAATTTCAAAGAGCTTGTAAAGGAAGAGAGTTTTACCACTTGAGCGGGTATTGCTAATGAAGATATTGCTGCCTGTAATTTACAGGAGTGTCTGTCCATGCTTTTAGACTAAGTACGTCAGATGTTTATAGATGGAATTTAGGATACTGGCTTTTACTTCCACAAACTGCTAAGTGGCTTTGAACTTAGCCATTTAAGAAGAATGCCTCTTTGCAATGACAGGTCATGACTAATAGAATCCCTCAGCTGTGCCATCTTTAAAAAACCATTCAGAAACTGTGATTTGATGACCCCTACTTGTGCAGGGGATAAGCCAGCTGGAGTATGTTAACCTTCCAAGGATGGTTCATTTGAGGATGTTTTCAGGGACAATTGTTTTCAGCAGTTCTCTACAGTAAAAGTGCTCTGGTATGCTGCATCTCTGCCATGCATAACTGCTTTAAATGACATCTCTTGTGGTTTTGTTTCAATCTTTTCCATCCATAAACAGCAAAGCCACCCAAAGAACCCAAATGATAAACATCGGAGCAAGAAATGTAAAGAACCTAAGCCAAGGGTGAAAAAATTGAAGTATCATCAGTATATTCCACCTGATCAGAAAGGTGAGAAAAATGAGCCACAGATGGACTCCAACTATGCTCGTCTGCTACAACAGCAGCAACTGTTTTTGCAGCTGCAGATCCTGAGCCAACAGCAACAACACTACAACTACCAGACAATTCTACCTGCACCGCTGAAGTATGTGAAGCATTGTTTGTGTCCTTTAAAGAAAAGACATGTACATCAGTTATAGGCTTAGGTCTTTAGAAGTAAACATGGTTTGCAAATGTTAGAGAGACAGTTGGAACCCAGGAAAACTTTAAATGGCATTGTGCATCACTGTGGGTATTATTTGCCTTATTTAACAAGGTGAAGAGGTTGTTCTCTTGTTAAAATAATCCTGAAGTCTGATAAGCCTTGAGGTGACCCTAGTTATTTTTATGTGACATGGAAACAGAACATCTTACCTGGCAGATGTGTTTTTTCTGACCAAATGCATATTTGAAACTCAAAAGCACTTGTGCAAAATCAAGAAAGTTTTGACACCATTTTCACTCAAATGTGATGTAGGTAGGCAGAGCAGAAGAGAAGCTTGCAGACCATGTCTTTTACAAAGACATACACTGTTCTTATGGGTTTATTTTTTTTACATCAAATTCACAAATCACATTTTTGCAGTTTACAAATAAGACATAACAGTCATTTTAAATTTGATAAGATCTGTCTGTTGTTTATAGCCTCATCTCTAATGCTTATGAGTTCCTCATTCGTACTGATCTTTAGCACTTTTAAAAGTGAGAAGTACACTCACTGATTTATAGGTAGAGGCAGTCAGAAAATTAAAAGTTTAAAGAGTTGCCAGCACCCCATAACAAAAGAAGAAGTTGACTATCTGCAGAGTTTCATTCTCATCATCTAAGACCAATCTTTTCCTAGAAGTGCTTAAAGTGTAACATGCCACAGTTAAATTCAAACTGACTTTCAGCTGGTTTTTTTAAATGAGTTTTCACTGAGTTCTTTTTCTTCAGCAAGTGAGGCTAGAAAAGTTAAAGCTACCATCTGTGGTTGTATTTATAATTACCATGTATCCTAACATTTGGACTGGCGATGTTTCTGCCTGTTTGCCCACGCTTCTTATGTTCCATTTACTGACATTTCAGAAACATTTCTTCATAAATCAGCTGAACGAAATAAAAGAGCTGACTTATGGTACCTAGTGTAAATGGTGGCATTTTTAATTTTTTACAATCACTTCAGAATCCTTATATGAGATTCTTGAGTACAGCTGATAAAAATGCATCATCGTCGAAGTGAACTGCTTTATGTCAGTCCGTACTATGTGTAAACAACACTGGACATCTATGGAAGGGTTGATACACAGAGTTGAGTATTGGGGGGTGGTTATTGATGCCAGACAAAAAACTAATTGCTCTGGCTGATGATTGATTTGTGTAAACTGAGTTTGCAGTCCATAGTGTTCTTCAGGGATACCATGACAATAACTATGAAGCATAAATTGGTATGCTTAACTGCAAAACCAAACCAGAATAGCAACATACTACTCTCTGTTTTCTTGTCTGTTTTGTTTTACTGAAAATACTTAACAGTAATGTGTTAGGTTAAGCACATATTTGTAAAAAAAGTTTATTTGTTCATTAGCTTCACAGACATAAGATTCAGAATCACAGCCTCTTGACTGAAAACATATTTAGCATTGACATTCTTGTCCCTCTTTTTCCTATTACTTGAAGGCCACTGAATGACAAACAGAGCAACAATGGGAATTCACCACTGAATACTATGAACAACAGTACACCAACATCAGCTGCCAGCTCACCAAGACAGAACAGTAATGTTCCTAGCAGGAAACCAGGACCTCTACCTTCAAGCTTGGACGACTTGAAGGTAAAATATAAGAGGGATTTGTCCATTCCTGTGCATTACTGTAATTAATGACATATGAACTGTAACTCTCAAGAATATGCCTGGTAATTTGTACCAACGAAAACTGTACTTTCTTCCTAATTGGTTAGAACAAGATTGTCAAAGTTTTCATACACAACTCTTCTGGACTGAAGTATTTGATTCCTCATATGCATATGTTCCAGAAATGACATTTCTTCTCCAAAGAATTGGAAGAAGAATTTCAGACAGATTGTATAGGTCCCTCACTACGGCACCTTGGGTAAACTGTGAGGTTCACTTCATGTGAAGTTTCAGCTTAGGCAGATTTAAACACTGGACCAGTAATTTCCTCATGACAGTTTCAGTGTATCAGTAAAGAGGTCTAGTTAAGCAATATAAATTAAAAGATGCCCTAATAAAAATGTATTCAGAGAGGTCTCTGCTATAAACAGAAACAGAAATAAGACTGTAAAAAGAGAATAGAAAAGATCTTACCAGAGTTCAAGACATCATCTGAAAATGAACACTAAATTTTGTAGAAGTTTTGTGAAGTTATAACTAACTGTGTAGACTGCTCAGATTGCACTATGAGGGCATTGCATAGTATCTTCTTCTTCTGAAATACATTAGCAGGAATAAAGACTGAGGGACCTAATTACGAATCTGAAGCAGCTTGTGGAGGTTTAGGATTCAGCAGCTGCCAAACTGGAGCGGCGGGGTAGGGACATCTAGTGGGCAATTATTCCTTTCTCTCTGCCTTTGCCAAGGTTTGTGAGGGGTAGGAGGCAGGATTTTTTTAGACCTGAAGGGATAAAAAAGAAATTTCGGAAGATCAGATTCTCAAGACAGTAATGTAGTGCCCTATGTTAAAGCCAATCTTTTAATATGAAATAAGTCTGTAGAATGCAATTAAAACAACAGTGTTTGAAATAAGTTTTCCAATCTTTAAATTTTTAACTAAAAATTTCTAAAGATATTTAAGTTAATACCTGAAATTGTGCTTTGCAGTGATTAAAGCTGCTCACTTACCTCTTTCTGCACAATTTATTGGTATTCCTGCTGATGTGGTACCACTAACATAAGCCTTCCTTGCAGACCTGCTGGTGGTGGTTTTACCACTGAATCAGCTAAATCAGTTATACTGAAGAGTTCAGAAATGAATTGTTGAAAAAGAGAAAAATTAGAACACACTCTCAAGTGTAGAGGGTACCAGACTGGGGTCTGACAGCTGACCGTCATTGGCTAGGGAGTTATTTAACATAAAATTGCTGTGGGTTTTAGAGATGTAAAATGTGTTGCTGAGACTTTTCATCATTTCCAAATCACAAAGACCTCCAACTTAAATTCTAGGCTGGCTGAGTACTGAAATACTACTGAGTACTACTAGCTTTTGTTCTATTAGACGTAGCTCTAAATTGCAGAGAGCCCAAACTCTTCAGTTAACTGTGGCGCATGTTTATGATAAACAGAAGCCATTCTTTGTGACTGTTTCTCTTTAACTGATATTTTGAAGCACAGAATTAATTTACACTCAACACATTTGCACTTTACTTTGTCTGTAAGCTTGTTGGAAAAAACTGAGAACGTTTTTCTATCAGAAAGTAATTTTGACTGCTTATACTGTCTATGTAAAGGAAACCCAGATGGCACATAGAGTAACTGGTTGCTAATTAGCAAGAGAGCCTTTTGTGTTTGATGAGTCTATTGAATCATCAGCTGACCTGATAAAGTTTCTCAGAAGCAGATCTGTCTGTCCTGATGGTGTGACAAAGGGGTTCAGCATGCTGCTGTTCACTGCTTTTATCTGCACTGCTGCCATTGTCTGCTGGTTTGCTTCAGAGGTTTTTAGCTCAGAACTGGAGCTGTAGGTGTGTTTTTCCATGTTGAATATTTATGAAAAAACATCATCAGTTCGCTACTATTCACTGTGCAACGGAACACTGCTAAGATTTTGGCCACTTAAACACTGAAGTAAGTAGGAGGTCATGGAAATGTGTTCGTGGATCATGCATGCTGTCAGAACCCAGAGGTGTAATAACTAGCAAATACGCTAATGAAAATAATTTTTATTAATAAGATGTACTAAGAATGTATATCAGTAAGTTTTAATATTTTCTTTTTTTATTATAGTATTTTATTTTATTTTATTTCAGGTAGCAGAGCTTAAAATGGAGTTGAAACTGAGGGGATTACCAGTGTCTGGAACAAAAACAGATCTTATTGAGCGTCTGAAAACCTATCAAGATCTTAACAACAATGGGGTTGCTACAAGTACCTCTGTGACAGTGACCACTTCTAGCGGGGCCACAGGTAACACGGGGGAAGTGACTGTGGCATTTCCTGTTGCAACACTAAATAAACCGGTGGCTAATACGATACCCAGCTTCCCTCCAGAAAAAACATCTACTGGACCTGGCAGCAAAGCAGTAAATACTGAAAACATCAGCTCTCCTTTGCCTATATCTCCCTCTCCTTCCGAACAGTCGAGCCTAAGCACAGATGATACGAGTATGGCAGATACTTTCCCAGAAATGACCATGATGTCACCGTCCCAGTTCCTAAGTACGTCACCACTGAGAGCAAGTACAAACGAGGATAATCAGAATCGCAGCAGTGGAAGCATCTCAACCATGGAGTTTGATGTAGCAGAAAAGGACCGCAAGCTTCAAGAAAAAGAAAAGCAGATTGAAGAGCTCAAAAGAAAACTGGAACAAGAGCAAAAACTTGTGGAAGTACTGAAAATGCAACTTGAGGTTGAAAAAAGGGGACAACAACAACAGTCTCAGACTTTTGGTAACCCAGCTGCTTTGGAACAGAAGCAGTTCAGTGCTGCCGTCAAAGATGAAACTGCTCCTGCTGACTGCTCAAGTACAAGTCAATCTGTACCTGTAGCCAGCCATTCCTTAGGACAGTCAGTGTACACCAGTGGCCAGAATCCAGTTGCCAAAAAGGCGGTTGTTATCAAGCAGGAGATACCCGTGGCCAAAGCTGAACCTCAGAATGCCATTTCTCAGTTCTATGTTAGTCCACAGAGGCAGCCACAAACTGCAGTTGTTGCCCAGCCTCAAGCTTTATTAACTACCCAAGGAACTGCCCAGCTGCTCCTCCCACTGTCTATCCAGGGACCCAATGCTGCTACTGCAGTGCAGTTACCAGTTGGAAATATCAAGTTGCAGGTAAGAGTGTTTCTATTTTTTTATCATGTAACCTGCATGGCAGTATTTCATAATTTAGTGTAAATAGGTAAATGTGCTGCTTGTAAGATTAACTTAAAAATCAGGCCTAGCCTGTTTCTGGGAAACAGTACAAAAACTTGAGCCAGTCTCATAATACCTGCTTCTAATACTTGTTTCTTTGCAACTTTTGTTCCCCGATACTCATTCCTGAAAAGCAATTGTCTTACCATGTACTGCTTCCATGCACAATTTGATTTATAGTAGCATATACCACCATTTTGTTAACTGCAAATTGTAATAGAGAGCTACAGTCTCAGTACTTTATTTTGAGATAGCCCTGCTTGCAAAACAAATGTGAACTTCCTTGTGTGGTGGTGCCTCATTATATTTAAAAATGTGAATGCCAGGTTGTAGAATTCTCCTATGGACTTAGAAAAAGAAACCACAGTTACGCAAATATTATTTCTAGGCTGATTATAGGCAGTATCACAGTGAATAAATATATCATAAACCAAGACAGCCTATAAATACAGAGGTATGAGAGTAATCTGACTGAGCTGAATCAGTGTAACCTGTTGGTCTGAGGTAGAATGAAGCAGTAATGCACTTCCCAGTGGCATTGTTGGAACATCCCCTGCCACCCATCATGGCAGCAAAGTATTCTTCCAGCTGCAGCATGTCCCTGGCTGTTGTGCACGCTGTGGGCCTAGGCTTGCTGCAAGCCTGTGCAGCAGCACATCCAGCAATCCTTATGGGGGGGGGAAATTCTTGAGAGGATGGGCCCCAGTCTGCAGTGCAAGAACTGTTCCTAGGAGCTATACACCCAGATCTCCACCTGAATTGTTCTAAAACCCTGCCAGAATTCTGTAACAACCTTAAGCAGCTTGTCCTGGTATTTTACTTCACTAATACTGCAGAAAGTTTTCCACTACCACTTAAAATTGTTTCTTGTGAGGTTGGACACACTTCTTGCCTTTCATTGGCCATTAAAAATTACCATGGTCTTAAAAGCAACCTTTTTCTTGCATCATCAGTTTTGTCTTCTGGTTACTCAAACCAGCTCTTACAGTCCTTTCTTACTGATTTATGCTCTCTCTATCCCCTGTTATTTTCATTGCTATCCACTGGGCTCTCTCCAGTTTTTTTTAAACTCTGTTGGCAAGATAAACATCACCTTTTAGCTGGGAACTCTCCAGTACCAAACACAGTAACAGTTTGGTTTCCTGTGCAGTTCACACTCATCCCTCCCAGAATACATGTTACTGCTATTCTGCATAAGGTGTGCAATAGATTTTTACATGATGTAACTTACTGTAAGATACAAATAATGCAAATATTTTATCTTCATCCTTTAGGCTCAATCACAAGCTGGAATACAGACCCCATCACAAATACCTGCTCCTATTTCTTCCTCTGGCCTGGTGCAGACAGCACCTCAGATGCATACTCCACAATCAAAACAAAATACCATCACGCAGCATGCACTTGGTCAGACCCAACAAATCAGAAAGGTTTGTGGATAGCAATAAACATTAAGATAAAGAGTCATATAATCTAGTTCTAGGCAGTGCTTTTAGAATCTTTTACATATCATCTGTGTTATATACAAATGATCAGGTCACCTAACATCTGTACCATGTTTTTCTGTGTGATACAATGGGCTCGTAACTCCTTCTCTTTCCAAAATTTTAGTTCATGTAGGACTTTATTTTTCAGTTGCAAATAAATACATTGTCTGAAGACTTTTTATCTTGATGGTACACTTAGGGCACGACTCTTACTACATCCTTCCTCACGCTTGGCACAAGTGGTGTGTACCAGGTATATTCCAGTCAGTTTCTCTTATTTGCCACTGGCTCTAAATGGAAGAGTCTCATAGGCAGTTCTTAAGAGAAAGCTTTTACCTATGACTTCAGAGATATATTCTTTTATAGAAGTTAATTTTGGTTTTCTTACTTTCCTTGTTGATTTCATTCCTCCTTATGGAGAAAGCTATGGACTCAGCTCCTGAGGATGGTAATTCCAGTGAGTCAAAACCCTACCATACCTCTTGCTAAGGAATGCAGGGTATGATTCAGAGAGACATCCTTCTCTTCTTCTCTACTGAAAACAATCAGCTCTGTAATGTCCCTTTCCAACAGATGTTCCTCAGCACTGGATGTACAGTTGTGACTGCCACTCCAGTCATGTTCATATGGGAACTGGTGATCAACCCATCAGCAGCAGTCATCACAAAAGAAAAGGTTTTCTCCTCTGAGCCTCTTCGAGACTGACCTCTATTATTAGGAACTTGGAGATTAATTTTGGACCTTTATTGCTTCCTTATCAGTGCTATTGACCGTAGGGCTCCTATTACTTAGGACAGCAAGGCTTTTCAGCCTGCCCCTAGGGACAGATAATACAAAAAACTGAAATTCCAAGATGAAGAGGGTAATTTTTACAGTATATTATGTAACTGCTATATCTCAACCTTCAAAGTTCTTATTTCAGTTTACAAAAGTGCATCATTAACCCCATGTTCTGCTGTGATTTGGGGATTGTACCTGAGCAGTGTCATGTAATCTGCCTCTGCCTGGGCTCTTGTTCCAGATAAGAACTTACCTTAGAAGATGTATGATTGTGTCTTGCCATTCTCTAGAGAGCTGGCTAATAAAGGGGGACACAGCTGAAGGAACATCAATAATCTTCAGACTGCTTGTTCAATCTGTTTAATTTCATGGACATTGAAATGTCCATGACATCATCCAAAAGTCAAAACTGACAATACAACCAAAAAGCAGATTTCATGCAGGTTCTTTGGGATTTGGTGAGGAGCTAATCTTACCTTGTTGATTCAACAGGTCCTATAGAGAAGTTTTCCAGTCATTCTGAGGCATGTACTTGTGCCAGAGACTGGCAGCTTGCTGCCATTGCTGCCTACAAGTTCCTTGAAATGTCTGCAGGACATAACCAAGATCTGTACTCTCCAGTCCTCCCCTGCTAGGAAGCATTTGCAATGACTATGTGGACTATCAGTTGAAGAAATAAAAAGTTTAGTATACCAGTAACCAAACTTACAGTTGATACCCATGTTCATCAGTTAAATCTTTGCCTCTCCCTCAGTCCTCATAGATACCTGTAGTTACTTTCCAAAAGAAATTAGAATTATATGGCACAGACCAAACCATTCTGTCTTAAAAACAGCAGGAGAGAGCAGGTGTGGATACATGTATGATTTGTATGAGGTCAGAAATAAGTTCATGTTATTGACTGTCCACTAGGTGGAGAAATCATGGATATGCTATTGAACTCTTCCATACACTTTCCTCATGCTTCCTAGAAAATCACAGGAAAATGTTTTTAGTAATGAGTGATGAATGAAAGCATGTCAGAGCACAAAGTTTCTTTCAGAGACTAACTTTTCTGGATTTACAAATTATTCCACTGAAAGGAAATCAGCATAAATAACATTCATTTAATAGAGAATTTAAGCAAGCAAGTATTTTAGAAAAAAAGTCTTAAATTTTATTAATGTAATTTACCCAATGTTACCTTTTTTTTAAATAAAAAACCCACAACCTAAGACTAATTTGTTAATCCTTTACAGGTTTTTCCACCTGCCACATCAAATGCAGTATTTTCCTATCAGACTGCACCAGTTACAACACCTTCACAATCTTTTATTAATAAAACATCAAACTCTAACATTCACCCTGGTGGTAATCAGGTCCCCTCTGTGCAGAATGGACCTTCTGCTCCCAACAAGGTAAGGATATCCCAACCATCCATGGAGTTCGAGTTTATATTATTATTCTTATATTACATGTGACTATTTGCATACTACAGTTCACTCAAGGAAGAATGTTTTGCAGATTTTAATAATGCTTACATGTGCATGTGTGTGAGAAATGGAGAAAGGAACTTCTCTTATCCCTAGGATTATGCTAATACACAGACTGATGTGACGAAATAGAATAATCTGTAGAGCTTGATATATCTTGAATTCACTAAATCACATTATTTAGTCATTATTTTGTTATTTCACGTAGCCTGGGTCTCCATCTCAAGCCCAGCCTTACATTGTTCAGCAACCCCTCTTCAACAACACAGTGTCCAAGACAAAAGATCCTCCTCGTTACGAAGAGGCCATAAAACAGACCCGCAATATTCAGCCATCACACCGTGAGGTACTTGTTTCTCCTCTTTAGTCTGTAAAAAACAGAGCTTTTCTCTACAATTACCAAAAACATTGCTTTTTTTTTTGTTTGGTGTCAAGATTTTCTAACATACCCTGTTACTAGTTTCATAACTGTGTTTAAATACAGGACTTCTGTTCCATTATTCTTTTATTAAAGCAGCATATATGTAAATAAGTCTTACAGTTCCCAGTTGGTGATACATATAATTGGGATAATGCTGCTATTGCTAGTAACAGTAACTAGCCTTCAGATGATGTGTTTTGAGCATGTATGATATCCAAACCTCACACTTAAGAGGAAATATGTTAATATTTTCCAAAGTGAGTAAACTTGAGGAGAATGTGTGTGAATGTGTTTATACACACAGGCAAACATGAGCATAGGTGCTTGCTTGAAAAGAGTCTGTATTTAGTAATCTTGGTGAACAATCCTGTGTAGTGCTTTGCCAGTTTACCTTGATAAGGGTCAAAGTTCTTTGTATCAGAGGAAATTTGTAAACAAAACTAATGAGTATCCCTAACTTCACGTGTTTCAGAAGTATCTCGAAAGATAAAACCTTGTAGCCCCTAGTGTTGGTTGGGTTTTTGTGGTGGCAGATCTCAGGCAGAGCTGTGGGTGTCTAATGGCCTTTCCCGTGTCCTTGGCATGTGTGGGACATCCCCACAGTGAGGGCACACAGGTTGTCTCAGGTCACTCCATCACTACCAGTTAGCCAGGGGCTCCCACTAGATCTCCTGATGACAAATCACTTCCCATCCCTGGAGTATAAGAAATGGTTTAAAACACTTCTTGAGACCTTCATGAAAGTCTCCACTTTTTCTAGACTTATTTTTGAATGAGTGGGTTTGTGGGGGGTTTTGTTACCTTTTCCTTAAGGTCCAGTTATTTAGGAGATGGCTGTTTAAATCAGAGAAATGCAGTTCCTGAAAGCTTACCCCCCTTTAAAAAATAAAAGAACAATCTACAAATTGGATAAAAACCCCAAAGATATCTAATAAAATGCATCTTACATGACAGCCATTCACAGGCTATCTCTGAGAGACAGGAGAGCAGGGTTTGCAACCCCTGAAGTGCTGCAGTTATTATTACCCTGGTACAAAATGGGGTCAGTAACTCTCCTGATCCCTGCCTTCCTGCACCTCTCTCCTGGGTTGCCTTCATGAAGTCTTTGTCATGCTTTTTCCCTATTCCTTTGTACTGAAACCAACCACTGGGATTGCAAATGTCTCTCCAAAGTATCTGTTTTCTAGATAGACAATTTCATATTAAGCATTTTAGTCTTTATGATAGGTTAGTACTTACATACTATTGAGAGAAGCTAGGAACAAAATACCACATGAAAGAGAATAACCCTGTTCTCCTGCACTACAGATTTCCAGTGCACACAGTCAGCAGATGGATGATCTTTTTGATATTCTCATCAAGAGTGGAGGTAAGTTCATTGACAACTGTGTGATGTAGAGATTTAAAACCTGGTAATAAAAACTCACTGCTATAATCAAATGAGAATTCTTTTAGGAACAGGAGTTAGAAGCTATCTAGACTGAATGAAGCTAAATTTCTGAAAGTTTGCATAGTTCCTTATTAAAGAAAACATTTACCAAAACACATACAGTCAACCTGCTGTGTAACTTCACTGCTTGCAAATTAGCTCAGGCAGACCTTTGCAATAATCTCTAATGCATTCAAATGAGTAAAATAACACCTTAGGTTAGCACAGACATACTTTATCAAAATTGGAAAAGTTGAGCAAGTCCATAAAATGTTTATTGAAATTATACAAAGAATAGAATAAGGTAAGAGTTAAAGCATGTTGATACTAAAATTTCATTAAATATAACCATGTGTTATCAACTATAAACATCAAAGATACATAACTGGGAAAAGTATGTATGAACTACATAGAGACATTAATGAATAACAACTTTATGTCAGTTAGAATAAGGGAGCTCTCAGAAAGGCACTGAAATAACTAAAGTAATATACAGAGCAGCTCAGCAATAAAAGAAGGAGGCTTTCAGCCATAATTAGGCTTAGTAGACTAAGAAGCCATTACAACACTGGGAAATGTTGTGGTGCCAAGCGATTCAATTAACAGAATGGTTTGTAACTGCTGCCATCTAAGGATCTTGACAGGAGTGAATGCCAGGGCAGAGTGACTGGTTGTAGGCTACTGGAAGACTTAATCATATTCTGAACATCAGAGTATTTTTTTCTTTTTAAAGCAAATTACAAGATCAGCTGCAGAAAATGTGAGTAGACAGTGACAGACTGAGATAAGTAACTTGTGCAGTCAACAACTCAAGCTAAATTAATGATCATCTTTATGAAAAAAATGAAGTAAAGCATTCAGGGCTCTTGCACTTAATGTAAACAAGCTCTGCACTGAAAAATGTTTAGTTTACTAATGTACCTCAGGAGAGTGAGAAGGATGTGGGTTTTTGCTTGGAAAACCAGCACAAAATATATTGTCAGGTATATTTTTGCTGGTAGGAACATCACTTGTGCTAGAGGATTTATTTGCATATTTGTCTGTCTTATTTTTGGGCTTCCTTTACATCTAAGAATAAATTGCAACTTATGCTTTACTTCCCTTTATTGTTATTGCCACTATCTTATATGGAACTTCTTGACAGAAGTGTAGTTTTAGATTTTAGAATTGGGAATAAATGCTTATTAATCACATCAGTTCATCTCATGGACTCTTAACCAATGTGGACAGTACCAAATGGGGATGAAACAGAAAACTGGTTTGGGTACTCTTCTCTAGACAAGGAAATGTGCTGGTTCCATAATTATTCCACTTAACGAGAAGAACTATAAACATGAAGGAGGTAAAGCTAACATCTAGAAATATGTTCCTTTTTTCATCAGTACTCATACTAATTGGCTGAGCTATCACTGAAAGCAGAACTCTGGGACTTTTTTAAAATACTTTGTTGTTCATGGAGGCCTTGCCAGAGTCTGATGTATGTAAGTGTGAGTATGAGTAGAGCAGCAAAGTGACTGTTACTCCACTGAATTCCCTGTGGATGCATCCTGCAGTGGGCAAAGAAAGGCTGGAAGTTCTAAGCATGAGGATATTATGTCATTATCTTTTTGAATTCAACAGTGGGGTTTTTTTATTACAGAGATTTCCCTTCCAATCAAAGAAGAACCATCTCCCATTTCTAAAATGAGACCAGTAACAGCCAACATCACTACAATGCCAGTGAATACAGTGATATCCCGTCCACCTCCGCAGATCCAAATGGCCCCTCCTCCCGTGTCCTTAGAACCAACAACCAGCTTGTCTATAAGTTTGGAAAACCAACTTGAAGCCCTCTTGGATGGAACTTTACCATCAGGTAATGAAATTCCTCAACTGACAAGCAGTAATGAGGACAGAGAGTCATTTTCTTTAATTGAAGACCTCCAGAATGATCTGCTTAATCACTCCAGTATTTTAGATCACTCTCATTCACCCATGGAAACATCTGACCCACAGTTTACTGCTAATAATTCTTGTCTGTCTCTTGACCTTCCCGATACAAATTTGGACAATATGGAATGGCTGGACATTACAATGCCCAGCTCCTCATCTGGACTCACCCCTCTCAGTTCTGCTGCCCCAAGCGTGTTTTCCACTGACTTTCTAGATCCACAAGATCTACAGTTGCACTGGGATTAAGCTATAGCCAATGAGAACACGACCTGCAAGTCTCTTTACAGCAGAGGTCCATTATTATACCATTCTGATTGCAGTTAACATAAATTAAGACAGTAATGTTTGGAAGAACAAATGCTTGAAGCTAATTCCTTATTGATGTTCAAGTTTACAACAGTGAATCACTTTATGCACCTATCAGTAATGCAGATCAGGGCCCTCTGAAAGCTGTATTTCACAAGTCGAGAAAGGATGATTGTACTTAGTGATTAAAAGTACCCCAAGGTAAATGTATCACAAATATTTAAGAAAGAAGTTACGTCTCTGACTTTGTAATACTTAAATGAGCAACACAACATGACTAAACTTAGAGTGAGATGTCAGTTCTCTGTATTGACCCAGTTAGCCAATGTCTGGGGGAGGGGAGGTATCACTGCACTTCATTGTTCCTGTGGAAAGCCTGAGCCAGGTTCAGAACTAATTGTGAGGGCAAAGGCAAGTAGAAGCACTGGCTGGTTCAGTGAAATTTCATATATCTAGTCTCTTAATTTGTTCAAGTTGTTTTTATATTTTGCTTTTGTGGATTTTAAAACACTTCCCCCGTTCTTTAATCATGAGGGAGGAATTTAATTGCATCCAAAGGGATATTAAGTGTAACTGCAAGAAATCCACTGTAGCTATGCCAGGTAATATTGAGAACACTGAATTTTCTATAGCAATGCTCTGGATTTAATAGCTAGGTTTTAATGTGTATATCAGACAGTTATTTGTATACTCTTTTAACTTTATATAGCTTATTTTTGTGAACAGAGGGGAACACAGTGGTCTTCAAACAAGAGATTACTATAATGGAAGTAAATATCCTGTTTTGCTTTGTGTTTGAGGATACTTGTTAGATCATTGAATCCAGTATCTCAGCATATTAGAACAGTTTGAGGAAGTAGAAAAGTTTAATTAATAGTGTTGTACACTACAATCCTGCAAGCATCTATGCAAGAATAGTCCCAATGCCCTCCATTAAAGATGTTTGTAGGATGAGATCAAGTTGCAGGGGACAGTACTGACAGGGCAACCATCATTTCTTAATGAATACTTTGTTGAACAGCTTTGTCTGCCACTACATAACATCAGGGAAGCCAACAGAGAAGCTGCTCAGTGTGAATCCTAAACACCAGTATCAGAATGTACTGTTTGTGATAAGAAGGCATATTGCATATCTGAAACAGATAATAGCAAAAATTAAGCTCTTACCTCACAGCACAGCACGTGAATATTTTTTGTTGTTTTAAAGCCCTTAGTTGTTGTTTTTAGAGTCTATTATGAAAGCAGTCAGAAAAACAAACAAAAAGTTCAAGTAGAATTAATATACTTTGACATTCTATGGTTGTCTCTCAGGTAATAGCTGTTAAATGTTGCCATAGATGACGGAGGCTGATAATCAAACACTAAATTGGAATCTCCTATTAGGGAATTCCTAAATTAAGATAAAAGGAAACAGTCCCCCATTTCCTGAAATACGTGGTATGTTTTCTCATCTGGAAACTGATCTCATTGCATGGTTCTTTCCTCACCAACAAGTTTCAAAAATAAAGTTTTGAGGAATGAATGAAAAAATGCCCTGAAGCTTTTGCCTACTTCTTAGAATAATGATATGTATCAAAGAAATACTGAAAACAGTAAGTAGCTGTTATCCAGCTTATATCCAATAGTAAGTTATCCAACAGTAAGTTGCTGTTAGCAACCTTTATCTCAGCTTTCAAAAAGAAAACCACAACACAATCATGTTAACATTAAACAAATACTTTTGTCAGAAAATGTTATGGAATTAACTGCAAATTTGCATCTCCAGATAAAACACAGTCTGGTTTACTGATACAACAGAATTCCATTGGCTTCAGACAAAATAATGGATTACATCATTGATTCAGGGTTTAAACTGATACCATATATTTGCATCATATCAATTACAGCACTTTAAATCATTATGTATCTTCACTAGTTTTACTGGCCAAGAATTACTGTAATGTGAAACTAAGTACAAGAAAACAATCTTTGGAGATTTTCATTACACACAGCTGACAGACATAATTCCTTATTCCTTCTTGCTGTGCCTACTATACTTGAGTACAATATTACACGTGGACTGTCTGCCTTAAGTTTTGATGGTATAGGACTTTTCAGTAACAGTGAACACTTACATTCAACTTTTTGCATTCCTGTTCATCATCCTATCTTGGGAGCTAATACTCTGAGATACGAAGTGCCCTCGGCTGTTATGAGAATAAGAATTAAGGACTCTTGGTCTGATAGGAACAACTCTGAATGAAATTTAGTGTTCTGCAGTACTGTCAGTTTATTATGTGTGACACACCAGACATCATACAACATATGTGTGGTTAGAGTTATCCCTTTTTGACCCTGCCTCCTGATTAAATGAGAGGCAAGTAAATTAATTTTTAGAGGACAAATTAACCTAGAGCAACTGTACTGTCATTTTTGATGTGCATGTAAATAGAGCTTGAAACTGGCAAAGTCATCTTGCTACAAATTTACCCTTATTGGCAGTGTAGAATGTTAATTAACCCATAGGAATCTATGTGCAGAAATAACCCCAAACAGTTGAGATGTTTTGTTATCAGTACGGTATAGCTTTCTGCTCTGAACGTCTATTTGAAAAAAAAAAAATAAAAATTAAGGGATCATTTTAGTTTCTGAAGTACAAATATTCTAGTGTAGGGAATGTGTGATTACTTTTTTGTACATTTCAGAATTGTGTATTAAACCTTATATAAAATGGTTTGCTTTAGACTTTGTTCTGAAATGTGATATGTTTGCCATAGTTGTATATGCCTGTTTATGGCAGAAATAGGTTTTGCTTAGACTTTTGTGTGTGCATGTTTTACATGAAAAGTTTTGTAGCACAAATACAATACATCGTAGAAATTTAATCATGACTGTGCAGTTTCACCGCACAGAACTGAATCTTTCTCATTAAGAGAACAGTTGCAAAGGAATGCACTGGCACTAAATTTGCCTTTTAATGGCTGCAGTATACTAACAGAATGCATCCTATCAAATGTGGTGTTAGTGGGTCCTTCAAAGTAATCAAGAATACCTTTTAATCAGTGTGAAAATCAAAAGTTGATTGTTTACACATCTAGACACAGGGAGAGCTCAGACAAGTTTTACAAGGCTCATGTTACTCAAGAGGAGTCACATCCTGTGTTCAGTAGAGAAATGGAATTTGTTACGCACTTTGAGTGCCATTCAGCATCAGTTACAGCAAGGACGTTTACAGGCAAAATTTTGTTTAACATTAGAAGTAGTTAAAAAAGCATTGTTATACTCTCTCTGAAAATAAAATTAATTTATGGCAGTTGTTCTCTACAGAAACTTAAAGTGTAATCCAGCAATGTGGGCTTGCAGAATCAGACCTTAAAAAGCTGAGGCCACAGCTTTTAAAAATAATCACTATTTAATACTGACATTTATTTCCCAGGTATTTCTAAATTCAGCAACAGGAGTCATGTTCAGAGAAGACGGTGATCAAAACAGAAATGTCAATACTAAACTTTACTGTTACATAATCTCAAACATTCAGATGCCTCAAGCGTGTAGGCACCATAACCAGAACCCAAGCACAAGCTGCTGAACTATTTTCAAGGCAGAGAAAATGCAATTACAGGATACATTGAACTGGAAGGGCATTATGTAATCAAAACACAGGAAAGCTCACCGATGTTAACAATTATTATTTGGATGGCATCTTAAGTGTATTATAAACTTAAAGCAAACTCTATTAAAACTGGAAAAAAAATCTTCCACTTATCTCTAGTAAATGTTCTGTTGAAACTCTTCGTGTTGTGGTCTATGAAATCACCTTTCAGTGACTTCTAGACCATACCCCAGAAGGTATTTTATGTGAGAGCCATGGAATTGAGTTACATATAGTATATACATGGCCAATAAAGAGCATCCATTAAAACCTGAAATAATCTCAAATATTCCTTTTTATACCAGTTTGCTAGGAATAAAGTGCAAAAAAGAGACATCTACATCATTCTGTAGTGTCCAATACTGAATATAAAGTCTTTTTAAGTTAAAAGTGCATAAATGTATTTGTAGGAATCTAGCCAAAAAAAGCCATTCTAGCTATGAGAGCAAATTCTCAAAAAAAAGCAGGGAATGGTTAATAACTATATAATCACACTATTTTTATAAAAATATACAGCTCAGATATTCAAAAGACAGCCTAAAATAAATTATAATAATATAAAAATTTAAATAGGAACCAAAGCATTGCCATTTATATTGCCAAAGGAGGCACTTTGTATTTTAAAACATAGGAAATTAAGTCCCCGAAAGTGTTATCCATACTTTTTTAAAATTAAGGATGTAGATATTTTCAAAGCTGTTTTTGATGTTTAACAGTACAGATTTGTTTTTGTTGTTTGAGGAATTTGTAGTAAGTAATAGCACAGGCTTTTTTTCCAGATAGGATTTTCTTCACAGTACTGCTTGCAGTAGAAATAACGCTAACCCTAGTAGGTGTTTCTCTTCTTATTTTCATAGTCATAATTATGTCTTAGCATCTCATTTTGTGAAAAAAAGAAGATAAATGCCTGTCTCTGGGGCCCTCTTCATTTAAGCACTACTTTACTAAATGCAAATTATGGCAATCAGGGCGTCAGTTTATGTATTGCCTTTCTAGAAGAAACCATGATGCCTTTGTATTTGCTGTTTGCACCCCTAAAATCAATTCCATATGTTTGAATGCCATATGTTTTGCACATTGTACTGTATATATGTAATGCATACTGTATTTTTATATGTGTACTACATTTATCAAATATTTTGTACATAGTGGCAATATTGTAG
This sequence comes from Melanocharis versteri, assembly GCA_013397845.1. Classification (NCBI taxonomy): domain Eukaryota; kingdom Metazoa; phylum Chordata; class Aves; order Passeriformes; family Melanocharitidae; genus Melanocharis; species Melanocharis versteri. The sequence continues at coordinate 111,966 of VZTG01002323.1, read as the reverse complement.
CTACTGAGGAAATGTTTGATATTTCAGCATTTTTGCTAAGTGTCTCAAATAAAAAAGGAAAATTGTGTTCATTTGTCCATGGTTACTACTTAAAAGTGAAAAATATCATTCTGACTTTTGTGAGTCTGAAACATTTGGCCTATGTTCTAAGTACCTTTCTCACAAAAAGGAGTAAGAATGAATCTGCACTTAGACAAACTCCAAAAGAATTATGGTTCGTCTTCAAAATCAGAGCCAAAATCTGTAAGAACAGAGACTTCCTGAACCCTCAGAATTTAGGTTTGGACTTTTCATTTCTTTTTAGCAATTTTTTTATACAGAGTCATTTACTCATAGAATGGCCTGGGTTGGAAGGGACCTTAAAGTTCATCTTGTTCTCTGCTACGGGCAGGGAGCCCTTCCACTATCCCAGGTTGCTCCAAGCCCCATCCAGCCTGGCTTTGGACACTGCCAGGGATGGGGCAGCCACAGCTTCTCTGGGTGACTGCGGTATCTCAGCACCCTCACAGTAAAGAACTTCCTCCTAATAATCTAAACCAATTCTCTTTCAGTTCAAATCTGTTCCCACTTGTCCTCTCACTACATTCCTCTTGTAATGCACTTTAATACATGATTCCCAAAGTCTTCCAAGGTTTTCAAGATGTGTTGGGTTGTGAGATTTTGTATTTTCAATTTGTATTCTGCTCAGCTTCTAGAACACCTGTATGTATTTCTTCAGGAGAATGAGCTATGAGCTGTTTGCACAAGCTTCTTTTAAGGATGAAGCTGTTTGATTTAAATATTTAGTGTTATATTTCCCCTTGTGAAGGCAGTCCTGTACTAATCCCCACTCTTTCCTCATTAAAGTCTGTTCTACACTGATGACATCAGAACTTGGCCAAATATTAAAAACCCCATAAAGCAGTCAGTAATTAAGTAAAACTGAACAAATTAAAAATTACTAATAAACACTGTAAATTTCAAAAAATACCTTTTCTCTGTGAACTTTAACCATTGTAAAAGTTTGTAAGCTGTATATGCTACAAACTTACCTTAGATATCACACACCAAACACAAATATTGCAAAACAAGTGCAGCACTTTTGCCCATGTATTTGTGCATTAGAGAAATTACAGCTGGAGTATAACAGAGATAAAGCACTCGTTTTGGTGCCAGCTGGCAATCTGGGGGATTGATTGTTTTACAGTGACAAAGAATATAAACACATAACCCTCCCTCACAAGCTCTGTTCATATTACTATTTGATGTATACACAAAACAAGGCTTGGTAAAACTTGAGATTATGCTGAGTGAACTTTTTCCACAGGCTAAACCCTGATTTTCAATAAAACCTCAGTTTATTCAAACACGTTCTACAGATGGCCATGAGCACATTTGTCTTTACTCTCTATCACATTCAATGCCATTTGCTCCTGCCTATTGGCTTGTTGTTTATTGTACAGATGTTGCTAGAGGGACGTATTTCTTAGAGTATTTGTACTGTCTCAAGTAGGAGATGTTTCTTTGATGGCAAAGAAGTCACACGGATTTCCCCACACCCCAGAGTACAGTCTGCAGCCTTACCAAGACATTCCTAACGCAAAGTCAAAGTAACAAATTAGAGCTTCTGAGACCCAACAGCCAGGGCTTGGGGTTTTTTCCTTCAAGTGTTTATCCATAAATGTAACGAGTAACTCTAAGATAAATACTTCCCTTCATGTAAAAAAATTACCTGAAATTGAGTCTCCAGTCTTCCCTGCAGAAAAAGGACTGCAAGGCCACTCTGCCACGTCATTCTTGAGCCCCTCCAAGACAAGTGCTGTGGATTAGAAGTTAAAATAGTGAACAGAAACATTCTTTCATACAGCTGAGACAAAGTCAAAGCCCGAGTAACTGCAACTGAGGAGCATTCCAGCTAGCCCATAGCAAGTCTTTATAAAACTCAGTTGCACCAAATCTACATAAATAGGATTGTTCCCCTGTATCTCAGAAGAGTTGGGGAATGTGTTGAAAGGCCTGGTTCTGCACATGAAAACAGACACCAAAGCCTCTCCTAAAGCAGCACTTCCATCTCATATGTGTGAGGCTAAGAAAGAAAAAAAAAACCAACCGGTGATTATTTCTCCATCCAACAAAATCTCTGACTACCTTTTCAGCAATGAAGTCCTCTAAAGACTTCCCTTTAGAAAAGCCATGTTGTGTTTAAAAGAAGCTCGTGTCAGAAGGGAACAGCAAATGAGGATTCAACATGAAGAGGAAGGGCTTTCACACGGAGCTCAAACAAGAGTAAGGGCCAGCATAAAAGACACTCCCAAACAAAAGTATCCAGACGCCAAAAGGGCAATTACACTTTTAAAAATAAAGTTTACATTTTTAGTTATAAAAACTATTGTGATAAATCAGCTCACCGTTAAACAGCACTTTGTTTAGACAGAAACAGTTTTTCCAGACACACTGGGGAAGTTAGGCTCAGAGAGTAGACAAATTTTTTAAACCAAATCAAGTATTTCCTCTTAATCTAGTTAGAAGATCTTTATGAATTCAAATTGAAGTTTCCATCTCCCCATACAGTTAAGGAAGAACTTGATCAATAGAAGTTCATTTACCATTAAATACTATTTATGATGCCAACCAAATACATTTATTAAAATGCAGTACATTTGAAGACATAAAACTCACATGAATTCCACCAACAATTCAAACAGCTCTCTCTCTCACCACAAAATTACCTCTCAGCTCACAAGGATCCAAAAATACAGATGTGAGAGGCACAGGAATGGTGATGACAAGTTATAACTGGCACGTATGGCACATAAAAGAGCATATTTTGTAGCAAGTAGGCCAGAAATGGCATCTCATCAATCAAACATGACTGATTAGAACTGAACTCCTTCCTGCTGCCAGCTTGGTAATACTAAGAGTAACTCTTTCAGCCAGGGGAGGTAAGTGGCCCTCTGAGGTCACCCCTTTCATAAACATCACAGGTGTGCGAGCTGAGGGAGGCAGCTTCCACTCCTACACACCATCACACTTTGAAATGCTGCACTGATTACACTGACAAGACAAAAGCAAAATACAGCAATGCTATTCTCATTTCCCAGTTTTCCATAGTCCACATGAGGGCATGTGATGAACAAGACTAGCAGGTAAATTCCAGCAAGCATTTGGGTTGGCCAGGCCATCAGTTATGCCCACAGGGACTGCCTTTGCGGCAGCTTTTCCAAGGTAGCAGCAAACACATTTAACAAGGGCTGACTATTCAGCAAGGTAATTTAACTTAGACACTTTTCACTGCAGGTCAAGCTAATTCAAATCACTCTCTTTAAACACAGGCAGGCATAGAGTTATCACAGACAAACTAACAAATGATAACTTTTAAAGAACTAAAACTTTTCCACAGAGTCAAGCCATCAAGCCTGACTTCCCATGCTGAGAGTTCAAAGAACATCCCAAAAGGATACATAAGTATTTCCCTGCTCATTGCAGGGTGCTTCAACTAGATGACCTTTGAAGGTCTCTTCCAAGCCAAGCTGTTTTGGTTCTTTATCAGCCTTTTAATGCACTTGCATTACAGCACTACCAAATCAGTAACTCTGATCTCAGCCTTCACAAAGGTACCTAAGTAATACGGCCACATGCTTCTTCCACAAGGAAACCAAAACCAGACAAAAAGGAATATAAAACTTCGGTGTCCAGCAACAGTTTCAAGGAGAACTTAAACAGACCTCCACCACGAACATAAAATGAAAACTAAAAGCTTTGTTTTCAGGTCACACTTGTGACCTGAAATATAGGACACCCAGTCTAGAAAAAAATTTATATTTTAGTATCTTTTCTGCATTTCACAACACTGAGTTTCTAAAGGGAACAGCTACCAGGCAGCAAGTGTGTTTCATTTAGTATTTACCATTTAATTATCCCAACGTTTTGCATTCCTTCTTCTCTCCTCGGAGGCGGGAAGTTTTAATCCCGCTTTTTTCCCCTGTCTGAGCCGTTGTGGCCGGTGCGAAGCAGCCCCTCGAGGGCCATCTCCGGGCACCGCACCCTCACAGCCCAGGGGCCGACGCGAGCAGAAGGCGCTGCCCTCAGGACGCCTCCGCAGCCGGAGGGGAACCTCCTGGAAGCTCCGAGAGCGGGAGAGAGAGGGAGACGAACGAGAGCAAGACCGGGAGCAGGAGTGGGAGCCATCCCGGTCCGTCCCTCCCGTTCCGCGCCCTCAGCGCCTCGGGGCCGCGCGCCCCCGCCAGGTGGCGGCGCAGGCGCGCGCGANCGAGCGCAGGTACCCAGCCGAGGGGCTCGCACCGAAGGCAGCGGCTCCTCCGGCCCCAACACGGGGTCCTGTGGAACGCCCTGCCACCACTGCCTCCCCTTGGGTCAGTCCTGCCCTGCTGCATCCCTCAGCGGCTACGCGACTGCCCTTCTCACATCTGCAGCAACAGAAACGCTTTTCTTCGTTTTTTCTTGGAGCCTAATCCTGTTTTCAGGACACCCTCAGCTCAGCCTGAAGAAACAAAAAATAGTTCGGAATGTGTAAGGCCAAGGTGACTGCTGAGGCCGAGTGGAAGTCGTGTCACATGCCTTTTCTACACAGCACCCTTGAGACCAGTGCTGGTGTCCACCTCAACATGGAGTCATTCCTGGGAAAAACAAGTGGAGCCTCTGCAGGATCTCGTTTGAAGAGATCCTGCAGCTCCTTCAAACTCGTTTTTGAAGAGAGCCTTCTCCACAGGCTGCAACTGTATTCCCCCAGGTCCCTTTCATTGGTTCACTCCCACCCTGCCACCATGTAATTAAGTATTTATTACTTTGGTTCCATCTTCTGTATGTAAACCTCATGGTTTCTTCATCTGTATCACTAACCACTTAGAAGGATTATTTGCAATCTGATTAGTGGGTACTTTACATTTTCTATTTTTTATTAGGAAAAAACTCCCTGTGACACTGAAAATGGGTAAGGAAAGGTTCGGTGGTTATGTTCACAGGAGCTGAGCAGTGCTCCCCTTCTCCGGGTGAAACAAACCCTGGGTGCTTCAGACATAGCTGATCCAGCAGGATTGTGAGTGGCCAGGAGGTCCAACTCAGTGACACTGATGGGACCAGGCACCAAACCCACACACACAGTTAAGGGTTGACAACACTTAAACCCATCCTAACAGTGTAAATAGTAACAGCATTACTAATTGGAGGAAATCTTTATTGATTCATGTTTGATATTTACCTACCATTTGAAATTTTACTGACTACTGTGTCCACACAATCAATTTTGTTCTCTTCCTGACAAATCTACCTCTCATATTCTGCAACACTGTTGTCAAGAATATAAATGGTACATTTTTTGTATGAACAGAAATAAATGTTCTTAACTATTTACACTGGATTTTGTAAATATTCTTAGATATTTTTACTTATGTATACAAAGGACAGTGAGGTACATCCATGTCCCTGAAACTACTGTCATAGGAGGGTTGTAAAAACTAAGTGCAAAAATCAAACTCAAGGACAAAACACATATCTGATAAATACTGCTTTCTGTTTACTACAGCCTCAGGGATAAGCCTCCCAGGGAGGGCGGAGATGAGCCACTTCGCCACTCATGAGTAAAGCTTTCATAAATTCTTGCTTGTTTTTTAGAAATAATATATTTATAGGACAAAGCCAGGTATGCACAAGGGCTATGGCTGTGTCTCACCCTCCTAACAATGGTTTGAGGCCTGTGAGTCTGTGTTAGATAACAAAGAAATCAGAAAACACAGAACCTGCTTTTCCACAGTTTGCAGACAGAACTTACATTTTGTTGAATAACATTGCTAAACTATTAGCGTGATAACAATGTTGCTAAGTAACATTTTAAGACATGTGGTTATTTACTTGAAATTAATTTTGTAATTAGAAAACTATCTGTGCACTCACAGCCCAGGAGAAACTAGTGCAGCCCAGAAATGGTGACTCCAGCAGCAGTTAAGAAGTAGAAATAATTAACATATCACACGGGTCTACTGCCACAACAGATTCATTTGCCTGATGTCAAACCTTTTTTGAAAGTGTTGCTCTATTTTCCTTCAGCTTTCTTCTTTTTAGACAACACAACGCCCAAATTTTAAAATCTCTCCTTTTAGGCCAGGTTTTCTACACCTCTAATCATCCTTGCTCCAATCCCCCCAAGCCTCTCCAGATGCTACATTTTCTTCTTAAACCGAGCAGCCAGCGAGGCTTAGCAGCAGCGCTCAGGGCAGGGCATATCCGCACACCGGGGCTCACGGGGCAGAGGCCGAGCGGGAATGTGCATCAACCACCCCAGCCAAGGCCGGGCTGCCATGGCCACAGTGCCCGGAGAGGC
>VZTG01002323.1:10553-101872 GCA_013397845.1 Melanocharis versteri | reverse complement strand
GGAGGGGGCGCGCCGGGCGGGGGCCGGGCCCGCCGCGCCCCGCGGGGAAGGGGGGGTTCGCCGCCGCGCCGGCACCCTCGGGAGCTACAGGTGTCCGCTCCCCACCGTGTCCGCTCCCCGCGGTGTCCCCTCCCCACGGTGTCCGGCCACCGCTCCCGTCCCGCTGCCTCCGCGTGGCTTCTGCGGCGACTTTCGCCAGGCACAAATAACTACAAATGCGCGTGCGGAGGGGTGTCGATACGCACCGTCTGATCGGCTCGTGAGAAAGCATGGCCAGAAAAATCTCCTAAATCATCACAGCCATAAATAAGTCAGTTAAAATGTATGGTCTGTAGAAAGAGGAATTATTTAAACATTTCTACTTAGCCAGAATTTCCATCAACTTCTCTGCGTTTTCCTTTCAGGATGTATTTGTTGATTATAAAGCAGTTCAGCTAGGACAGCATTCTTCGGCTCCGCATTTTGATTATCAAAAGCAGAATGAGTGTAATAGTGGCTTTTCAAGCGCAGTAATTAGTTTCTTTTAAAGTAACTGACAGCTTTAACCTACTTCAGCCATCCAAGTGTAAACTATAATGCTTTTAAACTTGGATTTTATTTAGAAGCTCTGTTGGAATTATAAAGCGAAGATTTAGAATATATGTTCCTTTTGTCCATGAATTTCTACTTTTCCTCTCGTCTTTGAAAGAAGTTCTTATGAAACATTATATTGAGGGTACGTCATAATATTGACGTACAGCTGAATACTTGAGACTATCGTTAGTAGGAAGAGACTTGTTTACAAGTAAAGTGAAAATAATTCCTAGTTTATCGTACAAATAACAAATTTAGAATAATGACAGACATTTCTCTATAATGTGTCAACTTTAGTCTGAAATACAGTGGAACAGATAAATAATAACTTGTTACGTACTTTGAGAAGAAATCTTAATAGATATTTTGAGTGCTGGGTCTAATAAATGTTATTCTGTGTCATTTTATAGACACTTAAAAAGGTACTTCTTACCTGCTTGATTAATAGATCATAAAATATGAGTAAAATCAATTAGCATCTGTTAGCAATTCCTGCTGTCCAGAAAGTGAAGGAGGGTGTATTGCAACTGGGCTATAACGTCCTCTTTTGATTAGTCTGAAAATCACCCACTCTGTAAGCAATGACTCAGTTGATTGGGCATATCTTACAAAGATACTTTACTTACAAATTGAATCTTGGAAGGCTGTGGTTCCAGAGTCGGGGTTTTGGGGGCGAGATGAGCTTATGTTTTATCCAACTGGCCCACAAAGTCCCGCTTTTGGTGGTCACTTTGTTCTGCAAAAGAAAACAGCACATTATGGCTCTTACATTGGACAGTAAACTTTGTAGTAAACTACTGCTGCACTTAGTAAAGGGCTATTATACACTAAATAAATAATCATGTTCTAACTGTAATGTTTTCTTCAGCAGTAAAAAGTGGATAGAAAATACAATAATTCCGAAAGTTAAACATAAAAGTTTCCTAACTGTTGGTGGTGTTTTTCTCTTAAAAAGCCAGCAAAAGCTGAAGAAAAAGTCACCTTTCAAAGGGCAGTCACTCAGTATAGGTGACTTTGGAGAAAAGATGGTCCCTAGAAAAGAGAGGCAATTTAAACCTTGAAGAAATCTTTTAAACAGTAGTAGCATTTGTATTGTCAATCCCCCCCTCATTTTTTTTTTTTTTTTGCTCACAAAGTGTTCACTTGTAATGTATCTCTTGAATGAGCTGTTCCTTTATGTGTCTCTGTGTGTGTCTACATGTATACGATCTGTGTCTATCATTCAATTTAAAGACTGCTAATTTTTGTACTGGTAGAAGTTGTAGAATATTTTACTGCAAGTAAGGCAGTGTAAACCTGAGCTTGGTAGAGCTGTTCAAGTTCATGTTACCATTTACATTTTGGTATCAATGTCCTAAAGAACTGAAGTATTATTTTTACTTAAAAGTTACATAGCTGTACTTTCCTCGTGGGATTCTAGAAAGTGTTGAAAACGCTGGTGGATGCACTGAGCTTTCTCGTGGTTCCAAATAGACTGCACAGATACTTAACACTGAATGAACACATGATACTCACACAATGTAATTTATACAATGTTTCATATATGCAGCATATTCACACAACATCCGTGCAGGAGCATCCTCTCAGTTGGTGTAAATGTGTCTGTCATAGTTTTGACATTTAATGCCAGCTAATCACCTGCTTAAGCCACACATAAACATCCAGACATTCACGTTGTGGTCACATTGTCATTGCAGTCAGGTTAATTTTAAGTGTTGAGCTACACAGACTGAATCAATTTGAGTATTTTGAAAAGGCCTGGAAATTCAGCTGAAGTGAGACAGTGATACACTGTTAAAGCAAAGTTGTTGGTATGTGATTTATCATATGATTATATGCAGGATCTGTACATTTATGCAAATGAGTATCAGGATGAATTATCAAGAATTTTCTATAGAATTCTGATATTTTGCATTTTATAGCAATATAATCACAACACAAGTGAAATAGGACATATCCAAACCTCAGTGCAACAAATTCCTCACTTGTTTAAGACTGAAATCTGATTTGGAGGAGCTTAGGTAAGAACTGTGGTGTTAATATGCCTTCTAGCTACTATTTTCCACGAAATAATGCTGTTCAGAAGCAGCATTTATGAAAGGTTAAATTTTCATAAGCTAATTAAGTTAAAAATTTAGAAATTTTTCATTCTTGAATTACAGTACTTAGTTTGTGAATTCCAGACCTGTCCAATCTTCCTGGTTGTTACATTTGGATTGGTTTAAAACTCCTGTGGTCTCTTCTCTAGTATTCTGGGAATGTAAGAGCAGAGAATCAGAGATTAGAAAGTGGATCAATGTGAGGATCTTGCTTTAAGGGAACAGAGAAACACTTATGTCCAAACAGCAGCAAAGATCAGCTCTGCTCTGCTGAAATACCACAGTTGCTTCTTACCAACTGTTACTTTAAAGCTCTTAAATTAAAATGTAATTTTGTACAGCTCCTTCCAGTAAGATGTGCTTCATGTTCCACACTTTGTTAATCAGCTATTTTTAAATTATTTTTTAAAATAGATTCTATCTGACTCTTTATTGAGGATATATAAAATTCACTTGCATTCCTTCTCGCACCAATAACCTAGCTATAGAATTAATACACTATTTAAATGATTAATGAGCAGTGTTAAAGAACACAGTTACACTTCTGTAGGCCTTCCTCATACAATATTTTTATTCACATTTTTTCCCATTAATAAGCTTACAGAAAGAGCTCCTGTTTGTCTCTGGTGTGCAGTAGAACAGACAATTTTCTGCTGCTACAGATATCATGCATACATTTTGAACTTTAAGTGTATGTTCATTTTCTATGTGTTTCTTAAATTAATGATGATTAGACAAAACAGTGATAGATTTCCTAAACATCTGTGTTATAAAAATTTGATCTCTTTCCCTCACACTGGTAATCCCAGCAGGTTTGCGTGCAGCTTGGGGTGCTGGCCTCAGAGCTGAGACTCCTGAAGTGCACTGTGTATCCAGAGCATTAATAATTAAATACCTGGGATCAGTCTATCTTGCTATTTGATATGAAAAAAGAAGTTTACAGAGGATAAAAAGTAGATGGTATGTTTGTAATAAAAATTATTTTTTCTTCAGATAAAAAAGTCATTAATTATTGAAAAAATAATATTTAGAAATATCAACCCCAATTATTGATTGCATTTATAATTTATGAAATTGAAAGTCCTACTAGCTATCTTTCTTTTTAGAATAAATTTAAAACTACATTTTTAGAATTACTTTTCTGCATTTTTAAGCAAACCTTTAAAAAACCAGCTTACAAACACACTGAATCAGCAGAGGATTATCAAATGGCCTGATCTGTTTACTTTTGAAATTTTATTGAAAGCAGTGAAGAGATCAGGATCTCCACCAGAAACCTGTGGCGTGGTTTAGAGATTGGTCTGGGGCCTGCATTTTCTGAAGCAAGGCCCCAACCTTTGACACCTCCTGACCCCATGTTGCAACAGAAAAGTTTTGTGACTCCCCTCTGATCCAGCCACAGAAAAAGAGAGAGAGAGGTAACGACCCTGAGTTTGGAAACCCATGACCTGGAACAACTAAAAATTATGCCCTACTAAAGGCTACAGAATCAGTTGTCCTTTCCTAGGAAGCTATCCAGAGTTTTTCCAGGGCAAGAACACGGACACCCAAGGTCTGGTTTTTAAACTGTGCCCTGTTCTTCGCTCCCTTTTGCCATGTTACACACCAGCACTGCTTCCCTGTGGAAAACCTGGACCTCATGCCACAAGAAAAGTCTATGCAAACACAAACCAGTATGTTCAGTCATGTTTTTTAAAGACATCACTCAAAAGATCATTTTACCTGCCTTGGAAATTGTATTTAGAAGCCTATGAAGCAAAAACAAAACAAAGAAGTGGATTTTTTAAAATGGGTTTAAAATATTAGGGGAAAAACTCTAGCCCCTGGAAGCTGCACCTGTAGTGGAATACAGGGTAGAAAAGTGGTTCAGACCACGTGGCTTGAGACTATGAAGTTTCTGGTGAAATTAATGAATTTAAAGCATCATTTGCCCAGTTCACAGTGCACATCAGTTAATAACTACGCTAATCTCTTGCTGCAATGCCATATGCTTTTCTCAGTCAAACAGTGCAAACATGTAGGAAATTTGGTAACGGTATAAACATGGAAAAAAGCAACAAAGAATCACGGGGTTTTGCGTGTTGTCAAAATGCCCAAACAGTTCCTGTTTACAAGGTCTGGGTGCAAGGGCAATAATTCTGTATTCAAATGTGAATGGATAGGCCTTATTCAGCTTGGGAATTTCTTTCAGGACGTTTCCTACAACACCTACAGAGCAAATAAAGATAATACCAACAGAAATAAAGCCCCATGCATTACTGAGGTAGCTGGCTTTGTGAGGTAGCTGATGGGAGTACACATTAGCAGTTGGTTTCAGAAGGTTAGCCCTGGTCCCTGACTCCCTGTTGGATATAAGGCTCTTTAATTACCAACTTTTTTTTAGTACTGAAATTGTAATTCTCTACAGACAGGCTCCAGAGTTTTTTTTCTTTCCTGTTTGGAGCATACCTGCTCCTAGCTGAGATCAAAAGAAGTCTTAAAAATTTGAGTCCTATCTGATTTCCTAATATACTGAATACTTATATTGTTGATATATATGGAAAACTTTTAAACAAAATGATTTTGATATTTACAGTTAATACTGTTAATTTTAATTTAGCTGTTAATGGGGGAGACTACAATTCAACAGTATAAAAGTAGTATTAATGCATTTTTGCTGTTTTAAGTATCTCAGCTTCAGTCAGACAGTCCAAATCCTTTTACTGCAATCATGGTCTTTCTGTATGAACCAATATAAAATAGTATCTAGACACTAATTTTTTAAGAAAAGATTTCATTTGTGGGTCAGGACAAGAATTAAAACAAAATACACACCCCCCACTGCCCAAAAAAATATGAAATATGTTCTGTCATCTACAACAAGGCATGTATAAAGGGTTGTAGGACAAGGTGAGAAAAATCACTTCAGGATGTTTCAGGACTGGCCCACATGCATCAGGAAAAGTAAGCGAATGCAGTAAGTGTACTGAAAAGGCATTTCTAGTTGTTATACACTGCTACTGTTAAAAATTTCTATTTTATGGTCAGTAAAATCTTGATTTTTGCTTTGATGCTGCTGCTGTTTATATTAAAGCGTTCTTTTGCTATCAAAGGCCTATTTCAAATCACACAAAGCACACACACCTCTGTCAGTAGGTGCCTGGATGCTGCTGTAAGTCAGAAGTATCTCCACTGAATTCACTGGATCTACATGCATAAAAAATGCAAGTGAGATCGTGTTAAAATTTCTGGAACCTGAGAAAAGAATTGAGTTAATTTTTCATATTTTAACATGGACAAAGGGTAAATGTATTACACAGAACATAATATTAAATAACTTGAGGAACTGAGCACTGCTTTTTTTCAACGATGTTATTATATTTTATGCTTTGTGCTGCAAGAATCTGTGAAGAATATGCCTGTTAGGTGCTATTCAGTGTGGATTATTTTAAAATAGTAACTTTTCATTGGGCATGTCAATTGAATGGGCATAACTGAAAGTTCAGATGTGCTGTTTTACTAAGGATATTTATAAATATGGATAATTCAGCCTACTAAATTGGGTTTCCTCTTTGTATTTTTACTGACTGGTCCTTCTGTATGTATGAAAAACTGCCCAGACAGTTCATTGGAAAATATTTTAAAATTCTTTAAAATGAAAGATGTTCCATAATTCTATTATGTATAATTTTCTTCTATAAACTAATGTTCACTCTGTCACTGAAGTATCCTTAAAAATGTGAAATGTAGGTCAACAGTTAATGATGATTGTCCTGGGTTTTTGTTTTGTTTGGTTGTTTTTTTTCTTTTGGAGAGCTGAAAGAAGAAAAATTGTCCTGTATTGTCTGGGCTTCATGTAAAATGTTTTTCACTTCCCAGTACTAAATAGTATTTCTAAGGTAACTGCCTCAGAATTCACTTTATTGCATAGACAGAACCATTTTATACATCCAGAGCAAATGAATTAGAGGATCCTTGAAAAACTACAGTTTTCCTATCCAGTGGACTAACAGAAAATGATGAAATCCTGGAGTATTGTTGGAAAGTTGTTCTAACTTAAATATCTTTTCTTTATAGTTTCATTCTTGATGTTCCACAGCATTCACCACTTCCTGCATGGCTCTTAACCGCAGGGAAAATGAGGGACTTTTGGGGGCAGATGTGTTTCCATTACACTATCATAATGCCCCTAAAAATCCTTATTGCTCTTGCAGTATTCTTCCGTGTTGCTGGGCCTGGTGAGAACTACTTGAAGACCTAGCTTATAAATACAACTTTTCTCTAAAAACACTTTGAAAACACCACTGAGTTTTATTTTGTTTGTCTTATATTATTTTTAGTTGTGTTTACTGTTGCTTAAAATATAAATGGCAAGATACGCAACCACCTGTTGGTAAATAAATGTCATAAGTCATAAATCCAGGGGACATGCTGATAACTGCATGGGATTATGAAGAGGGATCTGTTTTGGCTTAAGAGTGAGAGCTTCATTTTTTTGGTACAATTAACTTGTTTTTTACATAAGAATTTAGCATTTATGTCAGATGTTTTGCGAGCTAACTTGAATGACTGCCGTAGTGAGCCTCACTTAGAATATTAACCGCTTTTGGAAACACATATCAGGTCATTTATCAAATGCATAGATCTGTCCAGTACATTTATTTAAATTAAATGCACTAAAATACTCAAATCATGTTTTTCATACAGTCTCAAAATTAAACCTGAAGAAGACATTGTGAGTTGTTAGGTATTCTGTGCTTACTCAACTCCAAAGGTCTTTGTGTGGCCGTACCTCTTGCGGAGGCTTCTGAGGAAGGCACAGTCCATTGGGAACGCAGTCATGCTCTATGGCTCCTCCCATGATGGGACGGATGGCCAGGGATCTCCCAGGCAGTTTATTCCTGCGAGGTGGCAGGTTCTCCTGGAGCCTGCAGCCTTCCAGTTCTGGAAGGAGAAGGCAGAACATACAGATGTAAACATGGTTTGTTGTTGTCTCGGTCTTGCCGAGCAATACATCATCAGTTTGACATGTGCAGTGCTGGTAACATTTATTTCAGTAGCTGCATGTGGGACACACACAGTACTGTCACCGCTTTGTGTTAAATGCACTCTTGACTTCACTGACTCACTTAACAGAAATTATAGATGGTGTCGCATGGTCCCTCTGAGAGTGTCTGCTAATATCTCTAAATAGCCTTCAAAATATTTGGTGACATAGGAAAGAAACTAACTGGGTGGATTCACCAGACCACTTTAATATAAAAGTTTAATCTCCAGGGAGATGCTCTTCTTCATTCTGCTATAAGAGTGTGTCTCAGTTTTTCATGCAGCAAAATCTTACAGGTCAAGTCACGTCCTACAGGCCACAAAGCAGGCTTGCTGATACGACTGAGGCTCAGAACTATTGCTGCCCAGAGAAATACTACAATAACAAGAAAATTCCTTTCTAGAACAGAATGAGCAGTGTTGAACAATATTGTATTCACAGGTCAAAAGACGCTGGCATATGTCTCTCAACACAAAAGAGTGCAACATGAAACAGCCTTTCAAATTAGTGTATAGACAGAGAGTAGAAAACACAGTCATTACATTAGTTTGAAATTTTCATATCAATATTTTGGTGTTCCTATTTGGACCACTGATTATAAGATGATCCCTAGTACCTTCTGACATAAATGGAGGGTATAACACAGACCAGCTTGAGGTTTATCCAGCCTTTATAATTACAGTTACTTACAAGGTATGAAACTAATTGAACTATTAATATTATTCATAAAGCTTTTTTGCATGTTTTTATTCTAAACATGCCAAGGTTTATGTTCAGCATTCTTTTTATTTCCAAGTGACATTCCTAGGTAAAGACTCTGCATCTAATTGAAAATGTTTTTTTAAAAAAAACATGCAACAGCAAATATTTGTTGGAGTTCTGCAGTATTAAGGACCAGTGAAGGAAGCACTGCCTAAACCACAAATTGTATCACCTTTATACAGAAGACTTAATATGAACAGAGTGGAGATTTTTGTAAAAGTATTTTGGAGGCTATGCTAGTCACAATACTATGTAAAGAATACTTTAATAGATTTGAGCATTAAAACTGATCTAATTTTCTATTTGTCCTATGTTACCATCTTATCCTACATGTAATCTCTCAAGGATATCAGAATTATTTCTTTTCCTAGTGCAAGTCATCATTCATATAATTTCTTTCATGAATAACTTGTTGATTGAACAGCTGATTCTTGCATATATACCTACATATAGATTTTAACAAAAGTTAGATTCCTTCTGAATGTGTGCTCTGTAAATATGTAAAAATTTATTTATCATATGACACTACTTTCAAGAAAAATATATGCTTAGAACAAGCAATCCCCAGATTAAATTCAAGGAACAGAATCAAAACAAGTAACATGATATTCCAGTCCCTTTTGCATCTAATAGGAATCACCTGATGTACAATTGCCTTTTTTTTAAAAATATTTTTATCACTGAAAAATAAGAATTAGAAAATGAGAGTCAAGCACATGGTTGAGATGTGTACTTCTGAATTCACATACTTGATTCAGATTGTTTAAGTATTTAAATCATTTTGGTATGAAATAGTAGGTCACAAAAATCTTTGGATCTGATATAGCCCCAGAGGAAGGACTACAAAACTCATCTGTAAAACTGTCCACTGAAGCTAGCAGCACTTTGGGAATAGGCTGTGAGTAGGTTTCAGTATCAAACCTTTTGTAAAAGATAATATTTTTCTCTGTTCGTTTTCTTAAATATGAGCAAAGCACAGATTTCTATTAGCGTCTTCTTAGGGATTTTGATTTCTTTTAATTATAGGCACTAGAGACATTAACAGAAACAAACTGCTCTAAAAGTTAGAACAGTAGCAAGTAGGTAATTTTTCAAGTAGAATTTCCACAGTGGAAAAGATATTAAGTATTTTTTATGTGCCAAGAAATGAGTAATATGAGAATACTTTGATTCTTTTACAAAATGGAAGAGCATTAATGGCATTTTAGTTTTTTATTATGTATAAAATTCTTGTGATTACCTACAGTCTCATAATAGATAAACAAAAATAGAAGAAAGGACATGCAGTTATTAAATAGGCTGAATAAGAGACACTGATCTCATTTATGTATTGAATAAACCCATTTTTATCTCAAGTTTTGAACACTGCCTCAACTGTATGTAGACTATTTTAAATGTTATTTGGAATATAGCACTTGGCTGATCCATTTTAACAGTGTTTATTTATTTATTTGCTATGTTATTTCACTTCCAGTGTGTTAGATCCAGCCTGTTACTGAATTAAGAGAGTGTCAGTTCTGCTCCAGCCCTTTCTGAGGGGTCCCTGTGCAGCTCCTGTGCTGTCACCTGTGGGGAGGTGACTCCAGAGGCAGGCTTTGAGCACAGGCAGCAGCACCGGGCTGTGACACAAGGAGGCTGCTCAGGAAAGCTCAGATAAAGCCTCCTCATTCCACAGTGGGCTAGAGAAAGAGGTGGGAAAGGGAAGAGCCATAGCAAAGGGAGCAGCGACTGCAAGAGAGAAACCACTGCTCAGATGCTGTAAATAAGTCTGTAGAATAAAGCAGCAGAATGTGGCCGGAAGTAAAGGGGAAGGAAGGATTCATCACAGCCTGCAATGGAGCTTTTCATTGAATGTTTAGTTATGGGAGCAGAAATGCATACAAAAATAAACTCCATCAATAAATGGCCACTACTCTGTCTCTCAATTATATTAAACTGTTTCAGACTTTGTTAATTTGTTGTCATTTACGGCTGATTAAAGATGTGTAGGTAGTTTTATTTTTCCTTAACTTTTGAATGTATACAAACAATTTTATTCCCATATTTAAATAATTAGTGCCAAGATTCTGACTAAAGTGGATCCTTATCATTGTATTATCAACAAGTGCAAATGTCAGTTTTGAAGTCCGTGGCTGACATAATTTCAGCTATAGCTGGAGTAAAACTGTGTGCATACACTGTAGCAATGCAACGAGTCAATGAAAGTGAATAAAAATCATCAAAAGAAACCACATATTTTATAATCAGATTTTCATCAAGACATGACCTATTTTATACTTAAGAAATTGAAATAGAAGCTGAACTATTTGGAGATGATTAATTTGTTCAGTAGTTAGACTTAACAGGTGATATTACCCAATAAATAATCGACTGAGAAACTGGAATTCTTAAACAAAATTATTTTTTTGTTGAATACTGGGGCTTGGGTTGGTTTTTTTTTTAAGGAAAAGCCACTTCAAAATTTTCCTTACTTTTCCACTGACAAATTGTATTTTGTATATTCCTTAAGAAGCAAAATCTGTGGCCTTGCTATGACTGCTGTCTGAGGCTTTTGGAGATCTCAGCTGTGAGAACAGCGTAAATACCAAACATGATTGCAGCAGGTTAATTTTGATTCAGAGGAAGCAATAAGATATTCCTATATGAAGCCAGGGAATCTGTGCTAGTCATTTTTGGAGTGCTGAACTAATCCATAACAAAATTATCCCATGACTGCAGTTGGCAATGTGGAGAACTGAGTGAGCCCACAAGATCCCCAGACTGTAGTCTGAATGAAACACAGACTTTGTGATATAGCCTGGGCTCATATTCAAATAATCTAGATTTAGTACCATGATAATTCATATAAAATCATCCTATCTTACAGATTTATTCTAACTTGTACCAGAATGTCACAATCTTTTTCTTTTAAGACGCCGGGTGTATCTAAAACCAAAAAGGAAACAGACCCGTTCTTAGAACATATCTGAAATGAAAACTCTAGAGTTCTGGTTCCAGTCTGAGCATCAGGAGGTGAATGTTCAGCAGGAGGTTCTGGATTCAGGGTCTAGGCCCTGCTTTGCCCTCTGGCCAGTGACAGGGAGGGGCCAAATGCCCTGACCAGAACCCAGGTGAGGTGGAGTGGTGCATGTGGCAGCACTTCACCTGTCAGAGGGAGCAGTACAGCTGCCACTAATTCCAGAATGTGTTTTGATCAGGAATAGTCAGCTCTGGCCTTAAACACAGTATCTTTCTGTACCAGCTCCATTCCTGCCTCCTCCTTTCCAGATTATCCAGTTAACAAACAGAAAGTTCCAAGAAGTCAAAAAACCCACCCAAAACCAGAGGTAACTCCTACTGCCAGGAAGTAAAGAGGGAGCCACAGCTGCAATTTCCTGATAACACCCCTTGCAAACATCCCAGAGGGGGCTGTGCGAGTGGAAAAATGACACCAGTTAGGCAGCTCAAGCCTCTGGATTTGCGTGCAAAGCAGGACCCGGCCGTGCCTGCAGTGTGGATGCAGTGTCCCAAAGGCCACCTCTGCCGGGCTGTCACAGCATCCCCGAGCCCGAGGGACATTGGCGGTGCTGGGGCCGTGCCTGCAGTGTCCCAAAGGCCACCTCTGCCGGGCTGTCACAGCATCCCCGAGCCCGAGGGACGGCGGCGGGGCTGGGGCCGTGCCTGCAGTGTCCCAAAGGCCACCGCTGCCGGGCTGTCACAGCATCCCCGAGCCCGAGGGACGGCGGCGGGGCTGGGGCCGTGCCTGTAGTGTCCCAAAGGCCACCTCTGCCGGGCTGTCACAGCATCCCCGACCCCGAGGGACATTGGCGGGGCTGGGGCCGTGCCCGGCAGCCCCCGCGCCCGGCGGGACCTTGGGGACCCCAGTCCCTGCTGCAGGGCCGCCCTGTGCCTCTGTCCTTTGTGCTGCAGCTGCGGCTGCTCAGCAAGCACAGCACACTGCAATTTTAGTATTGCTTTTTTATGGTTTCACTGGCTTTTTCTCAGATGTCACCCACAAGATAGCAAGAGATGGTGAACTGCTGCATCTTGAGTTTCAGCTCACCCGACTAAGAGAATTTCCTTTGTCACTGTTAATAATGGAACTGAAAAACTGCCTACAACTCTGGTTGGCAAACAAAACAGTCAAGTTTTAACGACACAGTTTTAACTGATCTCACTAGGAAGTAATACGAGCAGAGCAGAACCCTTGAAATGCAATTCCACAGAGTACATTACAATTCCTGTAATAGCAAGTTTATCTCATTGCACGAAAATATGTAACATTTCTAATGAAGCACAATACTGGGTGGTATTGACATTATTATATATTTTCATCTTTTTACGGAGAAGAGAAAAAATGTATTTTCCTATTCTACCTACATAACACTTTAAAATAATTCAGTATTTTATGCTAAAGCACCAGACTATGGCAGTGTTACAGCAGAAACATGGAGTTTTAAACATTTTTGGGAGACAGGGAATTTGGTTTTGTTCTGTATGATGATTCTGCATCTCCCAGTCCTGATGTATGTGTTTAACATTCAGGTGTTAAAAGGTTGGAAAGAACAAATAATAAATTCAAGGTGCTGTACCTTATTTTGGAATATTTTTTAGGCCGTAAATAATTATTGCCAACCTTTAGCATCAGGAATATGGAAAAATTTGGGCTGAGAAAAGGCATAGGAACAAAAAATAGAAGAGTAAAGCAAAGTCTCTAGACTGCAGGCCACTTGCCAGCTGCTTCTTACATCAACTTTCAGTTCTGCTGCTTGCTTTGACTGTAGCAAAAAGATAAAAATTTTCTTGTTGCAAGTTAACAAACACTGCCATGCGTGACAAGTTGATAAGGGGTATTAAGAGTTGTATCAGGAGTTTATTAGTTCATTTGAGCACGACTTAAACATGGTAGAAAGTTCTGATGTGCTGCTGAAAAATGAAAAATAACTGGTCAATGCCAAAAACTGTTCTGCTGAAAAAGGGTTTCTATTCTTACTGACTGGAGCTTTCATTGCTATAGACAATTTTTCTTTCTGTTTGTAGTAAGTTCCTCAGTGTGTCTGCCTCCTTTGTAAACTTACACCACTGCTCTGTGGGTCTGTATTTTCAGGTGGTACAGACATAGCAGTCTAAATTCTACACTCATAAGGAGCTCTGTTAAAGTCATGGCACAACAGGCAGAATTTGGTTTAGTGACTTAGTCACTTCTGCTCAGTGTCTTTTCACATTAACTGTAGATACTGAGATCTTGTTTCCATGTTTTTGTCTGTTGTAGTTATTGAAAACTAAATACGGTGTGTTTAAGTATCCCTTGATTTAGCACTCACCTGATTAAATTCTTGCCTGATTATTTTTCTGATGTAGGCCTACATGCCTTGCAACAAATCGATAGTGTTTGACTCTTCATATTGTCACCAAATCTGTATTTGAACCAAGATCCGCCAAAAGTAAATATTAAAAATCCTGCTATATGTCCCAAATGTCACTTTTAGTTTCCTTTTTGTAAGGCTATGCAGTATAATATAAACAAGGAGAAACAAAGAGATAAGGCAGTGATGTAGGATCAGAGTTTACTGGCAAAACCTGGATGTGGGTATATTAATCACAGATGATAAAAACATAAGGAAAAAGGCCTTCCTAGACTGCAGGAAGAGATTTATGTCCTACACTGTAATGACTTTTTTGTGTCATTTATTTTATTGAACAATTATTTTAGAAAATTTTTGATTTTTTTTCCATACAAAAGTAACCATACTATTCTGTAGTCCCTTTCCCCCACTAAGGCAGACTTTAAGGCACCATTGACATTTGTGGTATGCAAATTTTTATGGCTCTAGAGAAATAATAATAACACATTTAGGAGAAAATTCTGACATTTTGTCTGGCAAATGTTGTAACACTTTGTCAAAGGCATAAGAAGAACTTATTTTAATATCCTGTCTCACAATATGGGGTAAAAGGGACAAGAAAATTAGGATAAGATCAAATGTACACTCTAGCAAGATGTGATCAGTGACCAGTCAGGTAATATTTTCAGCTATTTGCAAGACCTCAATGATTCCCAGATGCCTGGAGTAGGGCAGGGGTAAGGACTAGGAACTTCTGGATTTGATGGTTGCCTGGCACTGTGGAATGTTGGTACCTTTGCCCATTGTATAAGAATTGTGTCCTCTGCCTTGGCTTCCCACTGGGAGCTCACGACTGAATACACTGACAGTCTTTCAGGACTTCCTCCCTCCTTTGTTGAGGGCACAGTCACAGGAGATGCATGTGCAGGATGTTTATGGAAAAGAATAAAAAAGTTTTACCCTCACAGCAACTGAATGCTCATGAGAGAGTGTCACACATGCGGATTCTTGGTGCAAGTAAACACACTCCTGTCCGTTTTGAAGGAGAAGGAGCAAGGGCTTTTTTTGCTCTGTATTCTCAGACACTGAATCACATTCTGCTACAAGACAGAAATTGTTTGAGTGCAGATGCTTGGCTTACTTGAAAATATAAACAGTTTTCTTGGTAGCGTATTTATTCACCATTGACCATTTGTCAACTAAGGATTATTATTTTTGAAATTGAACTACTCTGAGGCTAATAGCACAGAAGTATTGCTATTGGCATGTTAGATAGTTTCAATTAATTAAATAAGTTTAATAATTTTATAAATTCTTTTTCAATCATTTATTTATTAAATTCACATATCTAGTTGCTTATCCTGTCTTTTTCTGATTCTCCAATCTAGAATATTAAAACTTAGACAACAGACCAGACATGTCCATGCACATGTAAGTTCAGGTGGGAATATGGTCACTCACCTCGTACAAACCCCAATATAATTCGATCCTCTACATTTAAAACTGTACATTTAAAACTGAAATTGCTTTAATAAGAGATGTGTTAGGTAGGCATTGCTAAACACACATTATGTCCCTGAGTAATAATTCAGTCTTTATTACTGCAGTAAAAGAGCTCCAAGACACAAGAATGTGGTAGCAAAGAGAGGGATCTTCCCAAATCTATGCAACCAAAGTACTGTCAGAATCATTCTCTAAGTATGTGCTGCTTCAGTATGTGGTTTTTAATCATTAAAAAGTGCAGTCTTTTGTAACTTGAAGATAAGGACTTTAATGAGAATTTTTGTGAATGTATTACTTTCCTGTTAAAATACTTGGAACGCTTTGTTAATCCTAGTAAAGCAGCAAATGGAATGTAAAGATGAATGGAATTGAAAGAATATAGTCTTCCTTTATGGAAAAAAAATACTACAGAGTTGCATGGTCAGTTTTTTATAGAGAAGTATTAACTGAGGAGAGTATTAGAAAGAATTCCTACAGAGCATGACTAGTTTAGTTCTTAGGGAAGTAACACATTTCAAAAACTCAATAAATCTTTATTAAATTATTTTTGATTATATGGGAAGTACCTTATCTGTACTCCTGTAAATGAAATATCTATTTCTACTTAATTTTTAGATTTACAGCCATATTGATCATTTTTAGCCAAGGTCTAAATGTAAGTGATTAAAATAATGAACAGACATTTCAGAATGCAGGTAATGTATTGTACCTGGTTCTGTCTCATGGCAAAAAATGATCATTTAAGGAGCAAGACCTAACAAGTACCTATTTAGATATATATAGCTATATATACAAACTTACGGTTTGCTTTAGTAGATGCATAGGAAATACCCCTTTTCTATAAAACCCACATTTTAATGATTGTGGGGTGACTTAACAGCTTAACCCCCCCTAAAGATGGTGTCTGGTTTTGTAGGTAAATCCATATTCAGAGAAGAATCTTTCAAAACTCAGCAAATTTCTCTTTGAGTCCTACCTACCTTAGATGCTTATCATGTAAGAGGATGAATAACTCTTTGACAGTACCCATTACTCTTCACTGATAAACAATCTTCTTGTTCATCATGGTCCCTAGATTTTAGACGCTCAAAGTAAGGAGGGATTAATTATCCATAAAGTCACTATGTTCCTTAGAGGGTTAAAAAATGAAAAGTCAGCACATTATTTTTCTTACATACAAAATCAGAAGAAATCCTGAAAAAAAGGAGTATTCTAATACTGTCTCATTGTGACTGCCTATTCTATTTATGACACCACTTTAAAAACTGCTAAATCTATTCCTGCAACCTACAGATACTCTAAATGACAAAATAAAATTGAGCATGAATATAGAAAGCATCATGCATTTATCATGCAGCAATAATTTCCACCTATAAACACATTCTAAGTTGTACTAGACAAAGCTAATATCACATAAAAAATAAAGCAACTAGACATTTAACTCACAAGAAGTAACATGATCAAAGATAAAGTCTAAATGACAAAACAGTAATTGTCTCTGTAAAATTACTGGCAGTAAGATTTTTATGTCATTATTATCATATTGATAAAACTTTCTACAGTATAAAAGTATACACTGAACATTGTGTTGTAAAAATCCCTGTGGTATAAGTTATAATTCAACTATCGAATTTCTTTAATTAGAGAATCCCTACTGAAGATCAAAACCAGCAGAAACAGGTGTCTCTTACCTGACATCTCTACAAGGCTTTGAAATCAGTAACTGATTTCCACAACCATAAGTTTAGCATACCTTCAAATAAATAGATTTGTAAGAGACCATTTTGCTTCTAATGAAATAAAGCAAAATGTTCTTTTGACAGAACATTTTATTCCGAGTCCCTATTTCTATATTTCACCCTAAAAATCACTTTTATAAATTAGGAGTGTCACATAGATCGGTGTGAATTAAAAACCAAATCTCAATCTATGAAAAGAGCCTTGATTTGAACAGGCTGTTTTGCTTTTAAATCAACTGGAAACCCAGACCAAATTCCCTTTAACACATTCAGTGTGCCTGAGCTGATTTTGATTTTATTTCAACACAGCAGATAGTACTGGTGACAGGTAATAACATGAAACTCGAGAGATTTTGGCCGTGATTCTTGCAGAATCTGGAGAATTAGTAAGTCTGAAGTATGTGAAACCAGTACAAAAGCGAAGGAGTTATCCATGCTAATCTTTTCATGCCTAATTATTTATCAAAGTGAAAAGTTTTTGCTATATTCATGAAACTAAAATCCCAATTCATACAACTGTGCTGAACAGGAAGGTTCCCTCTCCTATTAAATGCAGCGTGATTAAACGTTGGAGGCTGTAAATGCTGGTTGATAAAAATGGCTGGTGCCTGTCCCAGAGGAGGTTCTCTCTGGAACACAGACTCTGATAGCTGGATTAACGCACTGAATAAATAAGGATGATGACCTTCTAGATACTGGCAATTTCTTTGTACTCATTCCTCTGGAATACTCCTGTTGGTTTAGGAGGAGAGGGCACAACAAATTAACCATAAATCCTACACTTAATTCTGCATTTAAACAGGCTCCTTTGCTGCAGCGGGAGTTGCCACTGTAATGAGAATTTGTGTGTGTGAGGGAGAAGTGTCCCACGGCTGTGTATCTGTACATCCCTTCACACCAAACACTGCCTGGGCTGGGCTGTCACCTCAGGCAAGAAGGATACTGCTTGACTTTGTTATAAAAAAGCATGTTGCCTGATAACTGGAAAATTATTTTCACATTATTCCAGTAGTTGGACTAAATAAAGAGGTGTTGTGATGTTATCCCAGAGACATATCTCAGGTACTTGCTTTGAGCCGCAGAACACTATCAAATGAGTAGCATAATCCAGAACTCATCTAGGAAAACTACATTTTGTCCTTAAAACTTATGGTCAGAAGTATTGCTTGTAGGCGTTATTTCACACTTTGTAAAACAAACTAATTGATTCCATGTTTCAATTATACAAATGTACATTTTCACTCAATATTTACACTCTTCATACACACCCATTATTAATGTAGCTCTTACTCCCTATCGTAGAATGGATTTTTACCTGTAGCATAAGGTTTATCCTTAAAGCAAGTGCTTGACTACAGTGAATAATGTAAAAAGTGCATTTTCAGGGAAGCCATCTTAGACAATGACCTACATGAATCACTAGTGGTTAGTGACAGAAAACAACTTGGTTACAGTTTGCTGTAAGGTCTTTTAATTCTTGGATTGAAATTATCTGGCAAAACCATTACTAGCTTGAATTAATTGTGATAACCACTTATTCACCAAAACAAAGTACACATGCACAATTCCATCAGAATTCCTCAATTCTTTACCAGCATGGACAAATTGCAATAGAAAATCTTTTAAGGATTTACTGGAAAAGGCAAACTCTGTTTGTCTCTCCTAAAATGCAATAGTTTAGTTAAAATACATAGGAGAAGCCTTCATGGTGCTCTCTGCACTCGATTTGACTGCAGCCAATACTATTAATCCTCTAATGTCATAAATACTGTAGGAAAGACATGCTAATAAAAAAGACAGCACTGACACCATTTATCATGTGTAGGAGTATATAAATACTGCAGAAATCTCACTTTTATGAGAAAATCAGCTTTACAACAATTTTCTGAGAGACTTTACTATAATTTCACTGTGCAAAATATTTATACTCTGAAAATAATAGTCTTTTTAAATAACCACATGACTTTAGTTATCATTGTTATATCTATGTCAGCTTTTAATGAAAGACATATGGATGTGTTATTAGTGTTTCTGCAAACTGTTCTGTTTGTGGAAAGGTTTTATTTAGTAATGAAATTTGCTCCATCTGAAAAAATGCATTTCAGCCTTATGTCAGAGCTTTGTAAACCTGGATTGGTTCAAAATCTAAAAATGCCTTACAGTTGGGAAAACCATGTGTCTCCTAATTAAGACACATTACAATGAGATTGTTTAAATTAACTACTGCTAACAAAAACGCCAAAGTTACTTATATTTAGAAAAGATTTAGCAAATAGCTGCTCTCTGATACAAGCTTGCTGCAGAGCACTCTGTGGGGAACCCCACTCTGTTTGTGGAATTTAAGGACACTGGTGGAATTTATAGTCCATACACCACATTCCTAAAATGTTGATAAAGACTGAGTTTCAGTTACTTGCATAAAATTTTTAAAGGTTGTCAAAATAAATACTGCAAGGTAAAACTCCGCAAAATGCAGCATTGTTTTTACAATAATCTCTATTTTCCAGGTATTTGTAAAATTGAGTTGTTCAGTCTATTTCCTCTTATGAAGAAATCCTTTATAATTTTGAGTTATGGATAGTGGCAATACTCATAAAGAAGCAGACAATAAGTGTAGAGGTGGCTTTGGCTCCAGAATCTAAATCCTAAACCTGTATAACATTGTAGAAGTAGTTTTTATTTATGATACATAAATGTGTTATTCTTCCCTGTGCAAACTGTGCTTTTGCAAGAAGCCTTGTAATCGTCATCGAACATAACTCAATGATAGAACTCCACAGAGGAACCAGACTGCCTGGATACAATGCCATGTGCAACTGAGGAATTTTTATCCTTTTTACTCAACAGAAAATAAATAAAAGTGTATTTTGCTATTGTTTTACAAGACTTATGGGAAAATTAAAATATCTAAATTTTGTCAAAATCCTTGTTTTGCTTATTCTTTTCTTATGGGTATAATATTCTATTCTGTTATTTAAAGCTGTGTTGAAAACTGAGGTAATTTGTATCCGTACAAGTGTCAGGATTATGTATATTATGTATATTTAGATATTCACAATGAGTATAACTTTGGAATGAGAATAAAACATGAACGAAACACTTTTCCCAATACAAACTGTACAAACTTTTGGAAAACTATATAATCCTCACAAGCGTCCTAGGGCCCACTTTTGTCTGGGGCAGATGCCTTCTCACACATCCACTGATTACAGGAATAAATGCTAGTAAATAAAACATCTCTAGCTAATAGTAGCAAAGGCATAATTTATAGTAGTAATGGAATTTACTGTACATACTGCTATGGATTGTATTTTTTATTGTATGACTTTTTTATTTCAACCACAACTCAACAGGATGGCAAAGGAAGGTGTGAATACACGTAAATGTGAGATGTTGCAACTAAGCACAGGAGTGTAATGATGGGAAACTTTTCCTAAAAATCATCTCTTTGCATGAAGCTTTGAATGTATTTCCTCTACAGAACTCAAACCAACCCCCTGATGTAATATTAAAAGTGAGTGGCCTGTTTGTGTATGTCCCTTACATCATCATTCCTTATAACTGCTTTGTGCGATACAAGACTGCACAGAAAGGAGTTTGCCGCAACCCCACCTCTGCTGTTCCCACAAAAGCTACCACTGAAACCCTCAATGACTGCCAGAAATCTCAGCATTGGGAAGGATAAGGAATTTGCCAGCATGCTTTTTAAAGAAGCCAAGAGGATCATCAGTTATATACAATGATTACATTTTTGCCTGCTGATATTCATCCACTCTTAAAAGGAAATGAAAGCAATATGTGTTTTACTTTTCTCACGCTTGTGAATGCAGATTCCAGTTAAAAAGTGATGGTGGTTACAGCTTTTGTACTTTCATTTTCCCCTTCAATTTGTCAAATACAGTGAGATAGAGCACTAAAAAAAGGACAGAAGAATAGAGGTGGCAAGGCATCTAAATATAACCAAGATTGTTTATGTCAATGAGCTCTGCAAAAGGATAGTGTGTTTATGTGACTGTCTCAGGGAGTTGGTTTGCAATGCTCACTTATGCTGTGCATCCCTTATTGTTCATATTTCAGAGGCCTTTTTTTTTCAAGGCTCTAAACATACAGATGAAAAGTTAAATTATTAACTCAATTGTGGAAATTGGAGTATTGAAGCTGACTGACTCTGTCAAGTCAATATTTACTATTAGAAGAAGGATTAGATTTCATGTCATCCCTCCAAATCTTACATCCAGAATTGTCCACTTACCACTCTGTGACACATGTTCATGGTTTGGGTTTAAGTGCTTAGTACCCAGGGAAGAGCAATCAGGCAAATGACTAAAAATTTCTTCAGGATAACTCAGACACTGAACATAAAACCCCCTCACATTTCATGTTACAATTCTCCTCACTACCATTTCTCAGGAATGTTCTGATTCATCCCTGTGGAACACTTCATGTGCTGCAGTTTAACTTTATATTTCTAGCATGGTACCAGCAGTGTGCCAAAACAGCAATTTCCCTATACCTCGCGTGTTGCTCACTCCCAAACCAAACGTGTCCTGTCTGCTCCCATCCCTGCTGTCTGTCACGATTATGATTTTTTGTAAGATAAGAAAATCCCATTTTTACCACTGGAGAGCCAGGCTGCTTAGGTCACAAGATTCTCTTGGCTTAATCCTTGTGTATGAATCATGAACTTTCCCTAATAAGTACCGGCATTCTTCAGATGATCAAGCTAGCTTACGAAGGCTTCCAGAGCTTTCCACATTAATTATCACCATGTTTAAAGAATCTAAAGCAGCAGCTAATTAAGAATTATTAAGTTGTTTATTCTTACTTTTCCTTTCTGTCCTCTATTCCTCACTCGTATGTGGGTTGATATTGTAAATGGCAATAATACAGCTCAGTTAAAAGAAAACAACATGAAAAGGATTATGAAAAATATTAATCGAACTGAAAATTAGCTATGTGAAGAATTGGAAACAAATTTGCTTGTTTCTGTACTAGAATTGGTCAAAAGTAAGGTATAAATAGCCACAATTTCAGTTCAGAAAAAGCTTTTTTCTCACATTTACTATCAGAAAACTGTAAGATAACCAGACTAATAGTAAGCCTCTACTCTGCAAATAAATGACTTACAACTTCTGCAAAAGTTGCAGAAGCACACACACACAATTGAGAATTCATAGTAAATACCATGTGATTAAGTAAGTTTCTGTTAGAAATAAATAAGATAAAGACTTTTAAAAGAAAAAATAAACTATTTCTTAACATTTGAAAGTGGAAACAGAATATTCACTCTAGATTCAGAATACAGAAAATTGCTGAAATAAGTCTGGACTTCTGAGTACTTTCAATCTGGAAATGTGACAATCCTGGACACCTCAGGAAAAAATTTATATTCTTGCACCAAATTTAGATACTAAATCTAGTAAAAGTAGAAGAATTGAAAGCCTATTAATTTTAGCTACCAAAAATATCGGTTTTTTATCTTTTACCAGGATGAGCATATCTAAATAAAGATTGGGTAAATTCCTCAAACACTATTTTAAGTGTGGTACGGCATGATAGGAAAAAAGTGTATTTTATATTTGGAAAAAAAAAAGGAGATTTGTACTTAACTGGCAGGTAATTAACAACATGTATAGGTGGATCAATTATATATGTATGAATAACAGGACACACCCAAGTCATAGTCAAAAATCCTTTGGGAACTTCTGTGAAGACAGCAAATATTTTTACAATAAGAGTGATTAAGCCTGAAAATAAAAGGAGAAAGCCCTGAAAGGAAATCAGAAGTGAGTCAAAATCATTAGTGGTTACTCTCATATTTATCATCCAAAGTGAGTCAAAATCACCAGGCATTACTCTCATATTTATCATTATATAAACTGTAGTGTAAGAATACAGTCAAGAGAAAAAGAAGAAACAAGATGAAAAGAGCAAATCCATCTTTAATATTCATTCCAAAGAAAGAATATTTGAGAAGAGTACTGAAATTTGAGAAGAGTACTACAAAAATAGCATTAAATAGAAAACTCTTCTTTAAGCGCTCAAATGAGTTCTGAAAAAGAACTAAAACCAGTGGAATAACATTCCAGTTTATGTTTTCCAGACAAATCCTTTGGAGTCAAATTCAGCTACTGTATGTAGATATTTACAAATTTTTAAAATGCACAAAAATATCATAAAGATTGAGTACAGCCCTTTTTTGAGGCATAATTCAGTGACACACTTGAACAAGGGAGTAGCTGAACAGGAGTCTTGCTTCCAAGGACTTGCATAATTTAGCACATAGGTTCAGGAAATGACTCTAAGTAATACCAGCCTGATTCAATAAACTATTTGACGACACAGGGTACTGAGCATTGAATTTAATGTTTGCTATGTCTGTAATCAGATAAACAGAATCTTGCTCCAGAATGAAGGTGTCTCTGCAGAAAAAGAAACATTCTCTAGTTCTATTAACTGTTTTCCTGACAGAATACAGGATACAGAAATTGGGCGGAAAATCTAGCATCTCTGGGTAGAGATCTATGCCATCCCTGTCTTAAAAAACATTATTTGTTAGGGATAAGCTCAAGCCACTTAAGTAAGAGCTACACACAGATAATCAGCACTTTTGGTAAACAACTTTACTGTATTTTTTCCCGACTTGGTGAAAAACACTGCAAAGTCTTATAAACACTTCATAGCATCATGAAAAAATTTAAATTGAAATTTTAGGTTACCGCTGTGCTGAGTGTTTCAAGGAGAAGTTTAAAGTTCTCCAGAAGCTCTACTGTTTAACTGTTAACTCTTTTTGTCCTGTTCCTAACTACCTCTGAAAATATTTTGGGGTTTTTTTATGGAAGGATAAAAATGTGCAGAAACTGTTTCACAATTCATATAAAAAAAACCCCAACTCTAATGCTCTGCATTCAACAAAATACAGCATAACATCTTAACCTAATAAAGTACTGCCCTACTTTCTGATTTGCAGACCTCAAAATAGGAATTTAAATATTTTACTTTGGCACTAGGGCAAAACTACTTCCTAAGACAAAAAAAAACAAAAAAAAAAGAAAAAAATTACCTTATCTTGGTACTCCTCTTAGTCCTAGAAACTGCACAACCAGAAAAATGTACATGATGCGGATCAGTGATGAGAGCCACATTCAATTACTGTTCTACAATGGCATTAAGTAAGCAGAAAGGACGACAGAAAAGAAACATTTCCAATGCTGGATTTTTCCTTTGGATAAAATGAGCTTGTGTAGAGTTACAAAACTGAACTAAAATTATAAAGCCAGAGTACAGGCATGGCATGCTCCTAAGAAGAATCTGTTTATATCTTCCATATGCTGTACAAACACAAAAATAATGATGTATTTGAGCAAAAATACAACTTTTTATTTATGTAAAGAAAATTATTAATAAAACTATTTTGAGATATCATTAAAAGCAACGATGATAAAAATAAAGGTAAGTATAATACAAAAAGCGAGATGGTTTTGAATGCTAGACAGGTATACAAATTAGTTCTCAAAACTTCTATCCGTTACTATTAAGTGTGTCATTCTTTATGGCTCATCTTTGCCCAAAGAGTTCCATCATTGATCCAGTGCAGATTGTTGATTAATTCTTCATATTCTCTGCGTATGACTATATTAAAGTATAGAAAAGTAAAGATTCACAGGGCTTACATCATCTTTCTTTTCAGTCAGCAGTTACTTCTCTTATTTGTTTCGTTTAGTCTCTCAAAGGGACCAGGGAAGGAAAACAATAGATTTTCTCTGAAAAATGCTGCTCTTAATATATGATATCTACTTCCAAGTATTAAATTCAACTTAATATATGCAGTGATCAATAGATATGAACTTCATGGGGCATTGAGGCAGTAAGGCTACAGTGATTAAACTCTGCCAATAAGTCACAAGGGCTGCTGGTGGCAGTTCTCTTTCTATCCTAAGGGTTTTCTCTTGCCAAAAAGACCAGTAGATTTACAGTATAAACCTGATTTTTTTCTTATGCATGTAATATATTTTTATATATAAGTTCAGCAATGGCAATTGCATCAGTTTAACATTCAACACTTACCTCTTCTTCATGATCTTCATTTATCTACCTTATTTATTATCAGATAATGCATATGTATATGCATAGGATTCTTACCACATTCCATTACTGCTTATGATTTAAAAGTAAATTAGTTAATTTTTTCTTCATAACAAAGCATGCAGCATGTTATTTTTATGTACCGCTAGGAGAAAACTGATAAAGAGGAAATAAAGCAGGGGAACAGAAAATCAAAGTGAGAAATGAAATCCCAGTTTCTAATGCAGCGATGTAATGCCAAGAAACTGCTCCAGAGAAACTGAGTAACTGCCAGCTTTTCTACCTGTTGCCAAGAAAATGTTGCTGTGTTCACTGATCCTGTAATTAAACGGAGTATGTTCTGAAACAACTTCTTCTGAATTGTGCCATCTTCTGTGAAGGGGGAGGGAGCTTCATTCCTACAATACACCAATAGAAAGATGGTTCTTCTCTAAAAAATTAGGTAGAAGAGCAAGCTTGGTTTAATCATGTACACACATTCTTTAAAGAAAAAAAATAACATTTGGAAAGAGAAATCTTATTGCCTACAGGCCTTTGGAGAGAAGCACAGAACTCTAATTTGCATCATTCAAAATACTCATATGCAGGGCAAAAAGTTTTAATAGCTATCTTTTAATGTCCTGTAAAAACAGCAGTCTTGCTGACTTCTGCTGTTTTATCAGCATTTTAAAATGTGAGTTATTAATTGTAGTGTCTTGTAGCAATTTCTTGC
The DNA here is from genome assembly GCA_013397845.1 of Melanocharis versteri. Classification (NCBI taxonomy): domain Eukaryota; kingdom Metazoa; phylum Chordata; class Aves; order Passeriformes; family Melanocharitidae; genus Melanocharis; species Melanocharis versteri. The sequence goes on along the minus strand of VZTG01002323.1, from coordinate 76,049 downwards.
TAGGATTTTAATATTTAAGTTATTGCAATTACCCATGCTAGTCAAGGTATTTGTATACAAGTATGCCAATAAACCAGATCATACAGTACACTTCTGTTCCCACACTCTATCTTGTTCAGCCCAATGTTGGTTAACCAATATTTCATTAAGGCTGACTATATTCTCTTCACCTCCACTATAGTCCTCTGGGATCTTCCGGTAAAGCTTTATTGTACTTTACACAGCTTTTCTGCATTCCTCATGTTTTTACATGTGATGGGTTAATGAAATGTTGGCTTTTCTTAGCTGAGTCATTCTGTGGCTGGCTGTGCCAGGCAGGACAGTGGCCGTCTCAGACATTTGTCACACAGAAGCACCAAACAGCTGGGGTTGAAAGGGACCTCTAGAGATTGTGCAGTCCAATCTCCCTGCTGAAGCAGGTCCACCTTGAGCAGTTTGCACAGGATCACATATTTATTGGCTCAAGAAATGTCTGGATCACCTAAGAAAAGTGTCAGAAAGCCCTTGCTTCCAGAACAGTTCCCAATCCTCTTCCCCACGTACAGCGATAGCAACTGTCTGAACGTGCAGGCTGACAGGTTCACTCTGGAGCAAGAGCTGGGCACAGCTGCACTCTCTTCATTTGCAGGAGAGTTGTTTTGTTTTAATTCTGTGTTGGCTTGTTTAGTTGATGAGTAACAGATCAGAGTCATTCACCAGACAGAAAACTCTGCTACTAATCTACCTCCAAAACAAAAATTCAGAAGCAGAGCCAGGTCACTCTTAACTTCCCTGGCTTGCATCAGTCCTGCTCTCTCTTGCTTATATCAGCAATATCCACTGACTTCAGTGGACATGAATATGCCCAGGTGGTCCATTACTGATCATTGCTTCTAATCCTGACATCAGCTAATTAATTCTTGTACTTGTAAGCCAAGCTTTGGACAGTTTAGCGGAGAATGAACAGTTAGCTGTTGGTGCTGACTCATTATCACCTGTTATTTCTCAAGCTGTCAGCACTGATTCCAACTACATCTCTTCACATTTTCACTGCTGAGCAGCTCTACTTGCTATGGACCAAGAAGCAAAAGGTTTCCACAGCTGATAATGCTATGAGTACTTTTCAACCACCACTAAATCTACAGCAAGAGTAACACAAAAACGTATGTATATATTTTGACTTGCTGCAAGAAAGGCCAGAAGATGGATGCACAGTTACATTGCACCTGTTCAAGGGAGACTACATTCTGTAAATAGTAGGTTTTCAGTAGCCTTTCCAGTTGCCATCAGGAGAGCTAATAAAGCTGGCTAGGAGGTAGAGCTCAGCTTCTGTGAGCGATTGCTTGTTACAGCGCTCTCATCCTCCATTCGTGTCTCTGTCCTCGTGCCTGCTCACTGCACACTCACAGGGATACATGCGAGAAGCCACCGTCTTTACAGAGGCAACATAAAGCGTCTTGTGTGAGATGTGACATCTCACAACTTGCACAAGGCTCTTAATCACATAATTTGGAGAGGGAAATTCAATCTGGCATACAGCCCTTAATGTTGCCAATCTATGACCTAGATTGCATTTCCCTAGATAGTTTATGAGAATGTTGAGACATTTTTCAAAAGCCTTATTAAAATTAAAATATACAACTGCCTATCCCTCATTCACAAGAGCTGCTATCCTGTCGTAGAGGGAAATCAGACTTGATTAACTTGGTTTGTTGTTCACAAATCCATCCTGTTACTCACTTCCTGCTTATCTTCTGGATGACAGCAAATTATTTTTCTTAGTTTATTCTACAGTTTTTTATTTTTATACTTCATGAAAGAGAAACTAGTTGGATTCCTGAATAAAAATAGTATTTGCAGTTAAGTTACAGAAAAACACCTGTTCTTTGTAGTCTGCAATAGTAAAAGACATCTAATTTGATCAAATGCTTTCAAAATGGGTTTGTTTCTTCATTCTTCCTCTTAACCTTATATTGTCTTTAACATGCCTGACTACCCTTTACAACTCCAACAGGATAATGCTGTAGCAGCTTTGTGTTCTGCTGTCTCCTTCCTTTTTGACTATCCCCCACAACATTCAATTTCATATTATCCTATTACTAACCATTTTTAAATCTTCCACTTTGTTAACAAATACATTATTAACGGAGGTATTATTAAAATATGTTGTTAATATTGCTAATCTTCAAAATGGTTTAAAAATCCACAATCAGTTCATGCCTAAAATCCTTCGCAATAATATTGTCATGTGAACTTTCTATTCCAATGTATAGAAGTAATACCTTTACAGCTGCCCATGGCTTTAAAAAATATAAGAAAGAACACCTTGAACTTTTTATTTATGATGTGTTTTGATAATTCAGTCAAGCTTTGCAACAGGTGAAATTGTCTTTGAGATTGAAGGCCACACCAAGCTCTTTTAGAGCCATGAAGACATTAAATCATCCTTTTGTGAGGCAGATTGCATACTTGCCATTGTTTTACTGGTCTTATGGGATAAAATTAATTGGCAGGGAGTTTTGGATTTCTTTCTAACATCAATCTATAAACTATAAAAACTAAAAGTGCTTTTTCTCTATGGGTGTTTATTTTATGTATCACCATTTGCACCATTTGGAATATAACAGTAAGAAGTGCTTTTCATGTACTCAAATGCATTAGTTTATAAGAAAAGATTTGACACATAGTGTATAGGTTAGTTCAGTTGCTTACTTAACTGCACTGATTGCGAAATGCTGAACTCAAACCAGCTCACACAGGATTTGTTTTAATTTATCTCTGTTGGAAGAAATAAAACATATAATTTAATCCAAATTCCAGCGCTGTGCTCTGAGTTTTACTAGTACATGCCATCTAAAATGTACTAATAATGCCAAAAAATGAAACACTGAATGTTCTTCTATTTATTCTCCATGTATCATTTTCTCATTTTGGGAACCAGGCTCTGAAGTGCTGGCAATTGAAATAATCTGAACCATAAGTTTTTGAAAGCTATTCCTTAATATAGACCTTGATTACCTTTGTGGGTGGTGTTTCTTTGTACCTACATGGAAAAAAAATTGTCATGACTTTTTTTTTATGCCCCACCTACAACTTCCTTATTCTTACTAAAGGTTCAGATAGAAGGCTGTGTTTTTATCCCTAGATTTCCTGATAAATATGACAAATGCATTTCATCTGTTTAGAAAGATGAATAGGCTTCATTTATGAGAAAGTATTATTGGTACTCATTTTTGTTGGGCCTGAATTGTAAGGGATTAAGTATTACATTTATAAAGATTTCTGGACTATTATAGTAAACACTTCTTTGCTCAATGGATTTAGATGACAATTTACTAAGTAAATCTGCAGGCTCGTTCAATCACATTTTTAGAGTGAGTTTAGAGTGAAACAAAGATGTGGAATTCTTTCTGGACAGTGCAAAAGAAAAGGTCTTTCTTTTTTAGTTCCTCTCACGTATGCAATTTCACACAGGCTTTCTAAAGAGGACTCTGCCAGCATAAAATACTAATTGGAAGACTTTCTCAGTGCTTTCTATCACTGTAAGAAAACCAGGCAGAAGAAATAGGACCATTACTATCATGATTCGGGGGAACTGGTTTTTTGTAGATATGCCAAAAAAATTGTTCATCTAAATCTGCACTGTCTGTACAGTCTGGGGAAAGATGGAAAGCAGAAAAGCTGCCTTCCAGAAGTGACTGCTTCTTTACAGGAAAAAAATGGTGGCCATTCCCTGGGAACTGACTCTTCAGGAACTCTAGAGTAACTGAGACTAAACAGCCAATATTTAAAAAGGCGGCGTGCGAACATTGTTACAGAAGAGATAAAAAACCTAATCTCTGAGTCGAGCAAGGATCAGAACAATCAGCTCACAGAAATTACCTGGGAACTGGTCCATTAGAAATGGATATTTGAATACATACAACTCATAGCTCTGAAATTAATGCTGGTTTTTTGGCTTTTTTTCCTAATTGTTGATTCCCTAGAACCAATCCTGCAGAACTACAGACAGCTGCAAACCAAATGTAAGCCTACAGGCAGTAGGCCAATTTGTATGGTGTAGCACACCATGCAGCACTGAAGACTATCACGGCAACAACATTGCTACTATGGAAATTTTTTGTAAGCATAACGGTAGCAAAAAAATTATTTTAAACTAACATTTACTCTTCAAGTTTGCAGCTAAATGCAGCTTTCATCTGAATGTGTGTAGGGTAATGTCACTTCACCTCCCTCCGAAAGTCACATAAAGGATGCATCTTGACTTACCAAAAAAATTGCTGAGAAGTTTAGACTCACATTTTTCACATGTGAGAAATGTTCCTTAACCTTAACATTAAAATTTTTTCATTAGGAAAATACATATGAAGTGCCTAAGATACATACATGCCACAGTAAAACTGTGATTTTTAAGTCCACACATGCATATAAATAAATAGAACCAAAATTATTGGTAATACCATGTTTTCACAGTGCAAAGCTTGTGCCCAGAAGTTTAGAAATCTCATATTAGTACAGTAAAACATTCAAATGGCACTGCTCATCATTACAGCCACATTCTTAGTATGATTTGGTCTGCTGCCTTCAAACTCTGCATGGTCTTCAAGAGCAATTTTCATGATCTAAGCTCCTCTAAGAATGGCACTTCCTTTCTAGTATTTTGGCACTTTAGGACTACTGTTGTTTGGCTTTAAATCACAAAACTAAGAGTGTCTCAAATACTCTATGTCATTATTTTATCAATAAAGCTTATCAAAGTCTATATGCCAGGAAGCCAGCAAATCTGCTTTTAAGCACCAATATATATCTGAAGCCTTAGGTGTTATTTCTGGAAATTACATTCCTGCATGACAATAACACTACTTTAAGATGCATCACCTTCTGAAAGTAGCTCCAGTACAATTCAAGAAAATAATTGTGATTACTTATATATGTGCACTAAAAGGTACCCAACTATCCTAAACTTTTCCAGCTGTATCCACTTAAACAAGTTCCTTTTCAGCTTTCAGACAGCACAGCCACTTCTCTATTGATATTACCTTCCTGCTTTTGTAAAGTCCTGACACTTTTTTTGCTGTTTTATTTTCTTCTCGACAAGAGCAACTCCTTCATTCTGTTATTAAAAGGAGAATGCTGTAACTTACACAGTGCATGAGCTTAAAAACATCCTCAGAAACATCAATTTCAAGGACTTTTATATGTTAATTTGATAATATACTCATTTTTAAGCATATTGCACACATTCAAGGACAAATAAGATTTCTATTAAGATAATGGATTGAACTACCTGACGTGAAAATTGCAAACAACAGGAGGGAAGGAGCAGTAATGGCAGCTGGCCATCATTAGACAATGTAGAGGTAACAAAGAGGCAGGGAGCAGGTACCTGTCCAGAGACAGATGCCCTTGAAGTAGAGAAAGCCACAAAATAATAATAGGACAGATAAAGAAACAGGGCAGATAAACAGGCCTGTGGCAGAAGTGCAAGAGTTACCTCATGGTATTTAGCACAGCATTTATTTCAAAGTAGCCTGGATATGTCAAGAGGCATAAAACCTGAGATTATGTAATACTTTAGTCCTGGAAGCCTCCTGAACCCAAATGCTTCATTTCCCCCTGAACAGTGTGGGTTGGTTTAGACACCACAATTATTTGCCTAAGAACAGGATAAGCACAGGGCACAGATCTGCTTGTGGAGCAGCTTATGTTTCTGACATTTCCTAGTGCCAAGCAAGTGCCTGGCAATCACCTTGCTAAATTCATAAAGGTATAAAACTCTTCCTGCTGCTCTGAGCGATCAAGATAGACAAATGTGTCAAAAGTCATGGTTTAATATGCAAATACGAGTTTGCTGAACGTGTAAGATAATAAAAGCATATAGTGATTCACAATGGCTCCAGGAGTTCTTTGGATTACGGGGAGTAACTTGAACTGGCTTTTTAAGCAGGAAGACAGTATTTCTCAGTAAGCATTCCTGATTAGAGTAATGGCTTTATTTTATTTTCTTTTTTACTTTTTTGACCTTTTCTATCTAGGACAAACATATTTGTGTTTTGTGAGCTTCCAAGGATGAAGGTTTTATTTCTTTCTTTCTCCCAATTCTTGTGTGAGTAGGACAAATTCTTTGGGAATGAATAGAAGCTATTTGGCCTACAAATCTTATCCTTTTTTGGTTCTGTCTTTCTCCCATGATGTCATGCAGTTATTTTTCTGAATGACTTCAATGTGTTTGCCTCAACAAGTCTGCTATTTTATTATTATACTTTTCATCTTTTTAAAAGGAAAATTCTACCTTTTCATTAAAAAAACCCTCAAAACTGACAACAAAAAATCCCAAACAAGAGCACATTTTTCTTTCCTTTTTTCCCCTTTTGGTTTGTCATATCTGGGAATTGTATTGTAAGGAATATATAAGATGGTAAGTACTACATGTGTCCTGTAAATATCAACTCCTGCTACAATTTCTGTATTGAGAATCTCTGATAACATCAAGCTGACTGTAAATAATTAGTAGGACTCTTATATAATTTTTATCATATGGTTTTTCAATCTGTTATTGTCAATACCTCTCTACTCCATTCTAATATTTAATTATTATTATGATGATGAACGTATATTACATTTGATACAATTATATTAATAGGAACTTTAAAAATATTCCCTCCCCCACCCCCAAAAAATTAATAAAATGTCATAAAAGAAAGGATTCAATAGAAAGGAAATTAGGAGATAATTCTAAAGATTTCTGTAAAACAAAGATTTCTGTGGTAACTGGAAATATACAGACATTTCTCCCTCATCTGGCTTTAGAAGTAAAGGGGACAAATTCCAAATTGCTAAAATGGAATTTGTCAATGTTGAGTTTGGAACAGCTAAGTGGGACAGCAAACCTGAATCTGATAAGAAGATAATTTGTGACACTGACTACCTCTCCTGCCTAGCTTCTTGGTAAAACAAATTTGTATAATCTGATTGTTGGCCTCTCAATGCTAAAATAAATACAAAGTATTTCCTGAGAAGTTTGAGGGAAGGCACTGTGCTTCTAGCACAGCATTTTTTCTCTACTAGTGAGAATTTATATCAGGATCTTGTCTCTTGAGAGTATACTGGATTTAAGTGGCTACTGTGTACACATTCTGGTACTTCAGGGTGGATACAGCCAGAAAAAAACCAGCCAGGTGCCCCCGAATGTGTGCCAGCAGCAGTTCAGACCTAGGGGACAGAGGTGTCCTTTCCACTGCACTTCCCTGGGATGGCTGGTCCTCGAGAGGAGATGACACTCACAGAGGGGACTCTGGGACACTCGCATGGCCATGGACTGCAGCAGTGTGGAAAAGAACTCCTCTGGGAAGAACACCAATGACTGTACAGATCTGTCTCGAATATCTCTGATGTACTCTGTAACATTGCTTCAAAGATGGCACGTGTTATTTATATAATATTTAAAATCCCCACAAATATTCTGTTGCTGTTGGCTTATTTCCCCTTTATCCACTCAAGTCCCTGACATACCACAGCTGTTCAAAGATTCATTTTCGTATCTTAAAATAAATTCAAAACCACACATATTCACCCAATTTTTTGTTTCTCACCTTCTGAAAGGCTTATGAAACTAAAATATAACCATTATGAATTTTAATCTATTTTGACATTGAAGATACATTCTTTTATACAATTGGTCACTGACAAAATTACATGCCTCTGCAAAGTCCTTTAACTAGCTTTTAGATTTGAACAGTTTGAAATAGAAACATCTAAATTAAATACGCCACAAAATCCTTAGTAATTTCAGAAGTTTTAAACAAGACTTCTAATTCTTTTTCCATAGTGCCAAATCACATGTACAAAATAATGCCCCTTGGTTAGAACCTCTGCTTTCTGAAACTCTTTATACACCTCTATTATGTGCTGTGCCTTTATTTGTATTATCTCACAGTGTGTGCATTTATAATGCAGCATGTAAAGGTAATGAGGAGCTGGTAATAAAACATGAGAAATAAAATCTCTGTGCTTCTCTCATGTTCTTCAATACCTCTCTAAGAAAAGCCCAGAAGAAATCCACATTAGAAAGCCACACAGAAAAGCTGTCAAGGACTCAGAGTAGGCAAAAAAAGAACCAGAAAACCTAGTCACACAAATATTTGCACTATGAGAATGTGGTGAGACTCTCTCTCTCTGGTTATCAAGATAAATGATGTTGTAACTGCCATTTCTCTCATTCTCCAAGTTTTCAATGAAACTCAGCTGGTTAAAATCTAACCTTTCCAATCAGAGCTCAGACTGTGGTCTCCATGAGTCAGAAGTTGCTCTATGAAATAACTGCAATTCTTTTGGGGGGTTCTTTTTGGGTGTTTGTTTGTTTGGTTTTTTAAAAATTTGTGCACTTTCATTGCCACTCATGCAAAAAAGAAAACATCCCATTCTGCAAGGGAAAACATAAGGAATGGAATTCAACACTTACACTATTTCTATTCATTTATAAGTCATGCTTTTGGCAGCAATGCATGGGATTGTCTTTGTATTCCTTTTTTCACTAAACTGAGACATTCTGCTTTACATTTTCTGCATATTTAAAATACAACTTTCCTCCTCACTACCATAATCTACAACTAATATACAAAAACTCTGCTTAGTTTCCTATTGGAATACATATTGAGCTGTTTGAATATTTATATTGTGGAGTAGGGAGACAATGGAATAATTACTCACTAACTGGAATGTTTAACAAGAAAACCAAAAGCAAAAAAACCCTTCCTTTTCTGTCTCTTTAGTTATAATTTTCTAATAGACTGCCCATACAGATCAATGAATATAAAGGACAAATTGTTAACTTCTTTTTAAGTAACATCGTGTATTAATAATTTCATATTTTTAAATTAGAAATCATCTTGCTGTTTTCAGGAAATGCACTGTTACTGAAAAGATGCTTTAAGAAAAGGGTGGATCTAATAGGCAAGATGCAAAGGATGCAGCAAACTCACTGGAGTTTAATTATGGCACAGACTTATCAGAAAGTCAGTTATCCAAAATATTTTGAGTTACTAGAAAAATAGGATTTTCCCAAGACTGACAGGAACTGAGAAGCTTTTTAGCACAACTGGAGAGCGTTCTTGGCAGAGGAGCCTAATATTGAGGAGCATGCTAGAATCCCTGCACAAGCTTTGCAAAGATTCAATCAGCTCAGGAGAAAAAGATAATCAGCATAAAGGAATTGTTTATATGTAGATTATTTAATTCTAAATATTAGGTTTATGTCAATAAAAATGAAAGCATAAAGTAACAAGTACCTGGAGTTAAAAGGAAGTGATTTTTGGGGCCTTATTCTCTCCTTTGTGGCACTTGACATACCTATTCATTTGAGTGCAAACTGTAAGTTAAACGAAGATTTTGTACTCAGTATTTCTAACAGCCATTTGCATTAATTTTTGACAGACACTGGAGACAGCACAAGGTGAGAGGTGACTTCTTGATTCCCCTTTGCAAGCTCCACGTGCAGCTTTACATGTGCACTTACGTGTGATTATGAGATGACTGGAATTTTGTTGCTCAAGATTTATTTCACTGCATAGTTTCTATGAATGATGAATTCTTTCTGCTCTCAGTTTAAGATGTAAGCATCCAGACTGCTTAGTCATAGTGCAGTCAGGAGCCCAATATTTGAACAGACTAACCATAAAAAATTAGTCTCCAAAAATCTTCATTATTAAAGATGATGAAGGCCTGAGGAAGGTCAACATTTCACTGATGTTTGCAGTGAATTATTTCTTTTAAAAAATGTTTTTTTCAAGCATTTGGATTCTTACAGAAATCCTAAATTACTCAGGATTTCTGTGAAATTAAAATCATTATACTTAATACTTATTAAATAACTACTACAAGGAGTGACAGGAATTACAGAGAGCAGAATTAATGCTAAATCCTTGAAAATAATTCATTTCTACAGCTACCAGTAACTCATATAAGGTGGTTTACACATAAAGTTGATTCTGTAAAGAAAAATCTCTAACTCACAACAACAAAGTGAGTTCAGAACTTTTGCAATTCAGTAGTTTTGCAGAATGCCTTGGACAGAATACATCCTTTAAACCATTATAACCAGATTTAACTGTCATGTCTCAACTCTCTTAGGAGCAGGTGAAAAGGTTGAGTAACTGCAAATACTTTGTAACCATTAACTGCTGGTGATATCAACTAAGTCCAACCTTTCACACACTACTTTTTTCATGCTAGCCACATCCAAAATTTAGGTTCATAACCTTTTATGCTAATTCCTCAGGATAAAAATTGGGGGGGAATCTACAGTTCAGTGCTGAGCAAGTGAAATGAAGGTGCTATTTGTTAAATTTTAACACACAGACCCATGACCTGCAATGACCACAAATTGGTTCTGCAGCCCTGGAAAGGGACAGCTGAGCTGCAGAGCTGACGGATGAAGTGAACTCTGGAACCAAGAAATTCACCTACCTGGGTTCCCCAGCTGTGGTCATACACTTCAGAGACAGTTGTTATAGTTTTAAGATGTCACCCCTTTTACTAACTTTTTATCATCCTCAAGCTCCAGTAAACGGAACTACCTTTCTAGGCCAGTTGGGTGCAGCTGAATTACCTTCTACTGCAGTTAAAGATTTCTCAATTCATTATGGCAGAATATCTGCAGTCCAGTCACATTGAGACCTGTGTGGACACAGAGCGTACCCAACAGCTCAGTGGAGCTCATATGCACACACTTCTTGTGGAGAGAGGTTATGGAAATAATTTGGAATACAATTATCAAAGATTTCACTGTTTAAATCTAGCAAGCAGAGATCATACTAGGAGTTATGCCCAAAAGGGTTAAAACTTGGTTAAATATGTAGATTTTTCACAGAAATAACAAAAAGCACATGCTCAACAGGCAGGTCACTTTCCTGCCAACATCAAATCTCAATTCCAAGCCTTTGGGTCATTCCAATATTTCAAAGAATAAAGTTGCCAGACCTTTGTTTTTCAATAAGGACAATACAGAACACACGTCCCTAGCTTACTTAAAGAAAAAATTTTAAGAAGTTTACCGTGCTGATTTTCTAAGTTGCTTCTTCGGATTTTGTGTGTTTGTTTGTTTTAAGGATTGCTATAGTATTCATAGTTACCCAAACTACCTCCCAGACTATCACATGTGGATATGGGGTACAGCAGCATAACTTCTAGGAGTACTCAATTAGAGTTTGTAGACATTTAGGCTGAGTGCCAAAACATTGATTCTGCAGAATCTGAAACTTAAAACTTCAATTACATTCTTCATATGCAAGAAATATATTTAATGTTATGAGATACAAGCAGATATAATATAACGTACACTGATATAAAATTAAAACACTTAAAATTGCCTCTTAATAGTTCTTCCTTCTCAGTGCTCTTTCAATTTCTAAAGAGTTTTTAACACTATCAGTTTTAGCTAATAAGTTCATATGTCCAATAGTCTGGGAAAATCTAAGTAAAGCAATTTAATTTGAAAATGCACAACATGACAGAGAAAGGGGATGATGGAGCTAATGCAATGCAATTCCTTAGGCACTAACATTAGGGGCTTCTCTTGTCTCTGGTCACACATTCTTATTCCCTCCCCACAAACCAGCATCTCCTGACACAATGCTGGTCAGAAGGACCCTGCTCATCTTTTCCAGTAAGCTCAAGGAGTGAAGCAAGCAAGATGTTATCCTCACAAAAAAGGGAATTATTTTCTGCCAGTTCCCTGAACTGGTATAACAGCAAGGTAGGAATATGAAGCCAGGATCAAGATGACTGTTCCCATCTGGAAGTTTACTGTGTGCAAGTCAAAAATAACAGATAATGCTATTATTCTCTTTGAAACAACAGTAGGAAAAAGAAAGATGTGGCTTTTGAAGCCACAACATTTGAAGCCAAAATTATGCTTCCAAGCTTCTAGCCTTCTCTGTGTCTATTAGTTTTTCTCATGTTTCTCATTCCTAACCAGTGTGAGATCCTGAGAAGTACTGGTTATATCTTAAGATTTATATAAAGCAGCTGCTGTCTTTGTAAATCACCTTTTTACTTAGAAGTTATGTGCTGTGATAATTCTCACTTTTCATATTTTATTCCACACTAACATCTCTTACATACTCTGCTCATAAGAAGCACTCAGGTGAATAAGTATTGTATGAAATAGGGAATGCCACCAGTACAGCTTGTAGGTAAAATACCCAGAACTGTTAAGAAACTACCTTTGAAAAAGCATCTGTGCCGACGTGGGAAATCTATCTGTGTGCAAAGTAGGAATTGTGGTTGTGGTTATGAAACTGCTGTATCATTAAATACCTCAGAGGATGTGAAATCAGCCATATGCTGTCAGGGCTGAGTCATCCGTGCCTCAGAAATGGGGCTGTGGAAAATGTCCCACCCTAGCAGCTCCCAGTTAAGAGGGAACATAAAAAGACAATGGGGTGTCTGAGCCAGATGGCAACAAATTCACCCAAACTCTTCCTGCAAGCCAGGGTCTTAAACTATAGATTTCCCACCAAAAATGAAAGGAAGATCAACAGCTACAACCAGACCTTAAAAGCTAAAGCATTTGAGAAATGCTGTGAATCACAGAAAACCAGAAAACTTGTGCATGGAGAAGGAACAGTGAGGTGTGCTTTGCTAACTGAGGGCCAGCCAAATGAGAAGGAAACTGGCTTCAGAACTGTGACACAGACATGTATGCAACATAATTTAGCAAAGTTATGTACAGAAGTGGATGGCACAGAGTGCACAGACTATGCCCAAAACAACATCAGAACCAAGGAAGGGAAGTATACACAGTATATTCAGTGTTTTCTCAGCTGTATGACAGACACCAGCTAATACAAAGAATCATTGATTTTATGAAATTTTTGCACCTGTGCTTGTCTCCTTCAACTATCACATCTTTCTAAGAGGTGAACTATAAACCCTGAGTGAGCAAAAAGGGGGGCAAAAGGAAAAGCTGTGCTTAATCCTTCAGAGAATGTAGTGACACAGCTGTCAGTGCTCATCCTTGGGGTGGGGGCACATGTGCAACCAGCCACCAGAGTCTCACATTTACCAAGGAATAGAAGACAAATAATCTGACTGGAAACTGAACCAGAGAGAAATCTGCTTTCCACTTAGATCAAACAAAGCTTAAAGGTATATGGGTTTCAAGAGAAAGAATGGAAACAAAGCAATCCTCTCCATTTCCAGCTGACTGAACATCATGAAGCCTGTGACAAGCCTGTTTCTTCTCACCATTCACTATCAGTTGAAATCTGCAGGCCAGTTGTCAAATTTTCACTTTCAATAAAAGTTAATATAATTATGATTATTTTAGGAAACCTCCCATGCAGTCATACTTGCAAATGGATCTTCACTACAGAGATGCACTTCATCAAATAACTTTTACAAAATTTGAGCTGTTACTTGTCTATTCTTCCTGTGGTTTTAGCCAAATGCCAGAGGAAGATTTCCTACCTGAGGCAAGTACTTGTTCCCAATGAATCTATATTTTTCACTCTATTGTAAAATTACACCCTACTAAAGCTACTAAAGCTTGGAATTTCAAGCTACTAAATTGGAATTTCAAACCATTTGTATATATACCAAAAATAGGATCAAGACAACATTCAGAGTTGTTTTCTTGACATTATAGGTAACTAATTCTGTACTTGGCTTCTTTACTCATAAGAATAATTTATTTGTAGGATAGCAATTTGCATTTTTAGTGTTTTCAATGCCTCTTCATTATTATGTATTTCTTACTTGTTCGTAGGAAAAAAGTATGAGGGTGCATTGTGATTGTCTTCTTTTTTTCTGGGTGGAGAACCACAAGCAGAACTTTGGAAATCACACATTAGCACAACATTCAAGTCAAGCCATGTCCAAACAGCTCTGGCTGCCTGCACTTCAAAGCACTGGCAAACCCCCACACAGCGTTCTTCCAAGGTTTGCTCGATTGCCATAGTGGTGAATCATGACCATAAAAGAAGCTGTGTGAATGTTGGTTGGGTTTTTTCTCTCCCTACAGGAAACAATAAAACATTAATAAAGAAGTGAGGTCAAGAGAGAACTATAGAACTGTTCTTCAGTGAGATCTAAGTGGCCAATTTCTTTTTCCACCTAGGACACCCAGTCAAAACATTTGTTATTGAAGATCTCACTGTGACTCACATTTTAAAATTCCAGATACAGATTTAACTCGCTCCTAACTCTGACAAACTGTGACAAACAAACCCTGAAATATTTTATATCAATAAATCTGACAGAGTTTGGTGTAAGTCACTCCAGAGCATCCTAACTTGTTTTGGGTTTATTACTCAGAAAAAAATTAAAGTATGGCAAAATTTGTGTCACTTAGCTCATAGAAAATTTAATGTTTTGCAAAATTAGACATCAAAGCTAATGAAGGAAGCATTAACATATATCATGAATTTGCATTACCACAAATTCTGATACAGAGATTATGAAATGTTTGTCTATTCTTTTGAAAGGCATTTTGAGTTTAATAAGAGATCTGGATGTCCTCAAAAAACATTGCTCATCTGTCCAAACTTTTAAAAGCAATCTCTCAACTGTATGACAAAGCTTGCAAAATCTTGCCTAGTACAATACTTCTACAGAAATATTTCCTCTATGGCATTTCAATTTTTTTTTTCTTGCAGATATAAATCTGATTTTTACTTCAACTATAAAAGGAACACACTTATTTCAGTATAGGATAGGGTATGCTCTATAAAATCTTTATATGAACCCCCTTTTTTATATAAAGCACATATCCATTTAATAACAATATATAATTGTATAATTCAAATAGCTAAGACCTGGTACTAGAACTCTGAATACTACAGAATGCATTCTAATTTATTTTCTCTTTATGAGTATCTACTTGAGAAAACATCTGACTTGGAGGCTTGAATCTCAAGGGAAAAGAACAAGGAAAAGCAAAGCAGAGTGAAATATGAAGTTCAGATATCTTTTGGAACTCCATACTCACATAAAAAGCAGCTCTTCATTTCAGGACGTCAAAGTCAACATCTGAGATCATTCACTGAATTGCCACTTTTGTATACCAAAAGCACACAGCAACAGTGCAACAGCAGTTGCTGTGTACTGACTTTCAAAAGATCTGTCTTCAAGGACAGTCAGTCAGGTATGAAAATAGCAGGAAATTTAAGACTTCTGTGTAACGTTAAGTATCACCCATTCAACTGTTAGTCCTACTCAAAAACCTGGTTTTATTTAATAATCTTCGAAGTAAGCATTAAGCCAATAAACAGCTTTCAGTAGACAAATTTTACAGCTTCAGCTCTCATCTAGATTAAGAATATTGAAATTTAAACATCATAAAAATGTAAAAGTAAAGCTGTAACATTTCAAATAAAAGACATCCTATTTCCAGTGAACGTGTATCTGTATGAAATGTGTTTGCTGTTGACAGGGGCTGATGAGAGCCAACTGGATTCAACATTAATTTACAATTGTTTCAAACATATATAATACAGAATTTTATGCCAAAGTCAGATGAGAACAGTAAAGCTCCTTTACAAAATACAGCTATGTTTAACAATTTCCATTAAGTTGGTTTTTGGCACCAGAAAGATTCCTATGACCCAATTTCCACCTGCTTATTGGCTTTATATACCATCCAAAGTAAAGTACCAAATGGGAAACTGCTAAGCAAAAGGTAACAAAACATGAGGTTTTTAACAGTTTGCCATGTGTATGACATTATTTCTCCACTTAACTTATGAAAAATAATTATGGGTTAGGGAAGTGATGGAGACTGTGAACATTACTGTTCTTCAGGGAAATGCGAGTTAGGAGACCAACTGATTGGTGTTCTGAGAATTTATAGCAGCAAACAAATAATCAAAAACATTTATTAGAGTTAGTATATAAATCCTCATATTTTTATATCCTGCGTGTGGGTTTCACATAATTACGAATACAAGAGTCAACAATGCAATACCAGGTAATGCAGACACAAATATTAGATTCCAAGTCCTAGATCTTTTTCAAGCAGATGGCTTCCTAATGATTTTGTTTATTGAAATAAAATTCCACTTCAGCTTGTCAGGAGAAGATTCTTTAACTGAACCCTATTTAATCATTTCTAATTGTATATGTGCAAAACAGTTCAAGCTAACGCACGGTAAGTTAGGAGATTTCATGCTGCAAATGTGAGACAACATTGGCAAGTGCAACAATGGCAAATTTATAACATTTCAAATAGAAAATTTCCCCAGGAGGTAAAACTTACATCTTAAAATTCTGTGGGGAAACACACTGGTGACTGCCCCTTATATGCAGCCTTTCAAAAAGCTTTATCTCAGTTTCTTTCAGCCTCCCAAGAAACGTCAATAATCAAATCCATTCAAGCCACTTCAATTGCACCTGCTTGCACAAGGCTTGAACTCTAACTTGTCTGAAGTTGATTTGGTTACCAAAATCTCATTAAATACTGCTATTTATTGACTCAGTCATTTCAAACATCTATTGGTTTGCATAGGCCTGTGCAAAAGTAAAATTAAGCTCAGCCCTGAATACTTTTGGTTTGAGTGTCTTGTTTATAAAATTGGTCTTTTTATTAAAATGCATTTAATACCACACAGTATATACTTACTCTATACAAAGTGCCTAAAGACTTTGAATTCTTCACTACAGAATTTTTAAATTGAGGTCAAAGAAATTACAGTGTGCTTTTGGGAAAGAAGCAAAACTTTTCAGGAAGGTCAAACCAATGAATCTTTGGAAACCCTGGCCTTAATACCCTAATTAAGTAATCCTGAAATAAAAAGTAGTTTGTGACATCACTTGGTTCTTCTGCAAATAAAGATGATATTTTCTTAATTCCCACTTATTTATTACATATTTTCATGGAATCATAGAATATCCTGAGTTGGAAGGAACCCACAAGGATCATTGAGTCCAACTCCTGGCCCTGCACAGGATACCTCAACAATCCCACTGTGTGCCTGAGAGCGTTGTCCAAATGCTTCTTGAACTCCTTAGCACCAGACTGTAAAGGAAAATTTGCTTAGTACTTAAAAATTACTTTAAGTAGGTGGATTAAAATCACTTTTTGTGCCTATCTTCCACCAAAGAGAAAGCCTGCTATTTAAAATCACTCAGATGTTTTAACCACAGTTACATTTTGATGTGTACCTTTATCATAAGGGATTTGTCATAAAAGAGTAGTGAATTATCAATCACAAAGTCCAACTCTGTTGCATATAATCAATCACCCATAAAATCCAAATAATTCAAAGTTAGCATGGTTTGAAGGTTAGTCTGATTGCTTTTACTCTAATGGTAATTGCTCATCTAAGATGCAGCTATTCCTTTAGAGAAGATAATTCTTACAATACAGTTTGTAGCATCTTCATATTCCCTCATCTTGGAAAAAGTCCTGATCCCATATATGTGACCTACGCTAAAGAAACTAAAGGTTACTTTTTTAAAAAGTAAGAAAGAAAGGTATTTGTATTTTTACTTTGTATTAACAAATCTCTTCTTGGTATATTTAAGGAGAAAGAACCTCAAACTGAAGCAAGCCTGTTAGGTGGTGTTTCAATTCTGCAATTCTATTAGTCTTGATCACACTTGTTTTTTCTATTCCCCCTTTCTTTACCTCCAAGGCTTCATAAGGTGGTCAAGTCACTCCTCATGCACACTCCTTTTCCAACAATGCCTCGTGTCCCATTGTCATGTGAGGGTCCAACAGCCCAGCGCTAGGACAAGAAAGATTTCTGTAGAAGTTCCTTTGATACTAGAGTTACATGCCTGGCCACACACGACTACTTCAGGCCAAGGGAAATTATGTGAAAACTAACAATTGTTCACCTTTTAAATTGAGAGCATTGTGTACACTAGAATCCCACAAGCTTTTAATCAGAAGCATTAATTATATTATTTCTGTTTATAAAGGTGATTTTCTGTTGCAGCAATCTAAGACTGCAATTTGGAAAAAAAGTCTGTTGAAGGTCAGGAAACTATAAATTCTAAAGTTAATTTGCACAAAAATCCCTCTCTTACTGCATACATTCAACATTGATACCACAGTGAAATATTTTTAAACTTTACACTGTAAATTAAAAAAAAAAGTATAAGTGACTTATGTATGGTTCAACTTGGCTAAATTATTTTGGACCAAATTAAGTTCAAGTTCAAGCTTGAGGTGCTTCTATTACAGAGTTAGATACTGCACTTCGCAGGCACTGCATATATTACATGAAGAATTATAGCCTAAGCAAATTAAAAATATTTTTTATAGTTTGCTACCTTCCTTTGTGAGCCCCAGAGACTTTTTCTCTACACTCAAAGAACTATCTCTGCATAAATAATGTATTTTGAGTTTCTACTCTGTGTGGTTTTTAAATCCCAGACACTTTCAAGCCACCTTCATAAGCCTTCTCCTGGAGAGGTCTGGCTCACCAACAATGTGCATAGTTGGCAGAATGTACGTGACCATTAAAAAAACAATCTTTAGTTTTTGCTTAGATGTCCTAATAAGTCCAAACACAGCACAAGAGAAAACACTGTATTGGAATAAAACAAAAGAAAGACTTTGTTGAAACTTAAAAAAAAACCAAAAACCTTGAATGTGAAATTAATGTTAAAATTTTCATTCAAAAAGAAATCTGTAAGGATACAAAGAAAGCATACCTGGAAGTTGAAATAAAAAATAAATTGAAGCATTGTTTCTTCTTTGGTATGCTCTGTCTTCCACACAAACTCAAAAGCAAAAATAATAATTAGACTATTGAAACAAACAAAATCCAAATTCAACTTACGCCCATTTGTAATGCAATCAGAGCATTACAAATAAGTGGCCTGAACCTTAAGAGTCCTGATTTGCCTGTTAGGGAAGAGGGAATGCACTGGATATGAACTGAAATTAGTATGTCTTACAACACTGACCCCCGGCAACAGGATAAACCCTTCTCCTTGTGCTTACATGATGCTTAAACTACACCAGGAAAATATTTGAAGAGAACTGCAGCAGATACTAAATGTCACTGGAAAGTATTTTTTTTCATTTTTCAAGGAATTTAAAAAAAGTTGTGCCTTTTCCTACAAATATCAAGATGAGAAGGCTATGTTGTCCCACAGACCTCCATTCGTACACAAATATTATCCAAGAAAACCTGGACTATGATTTCGAAGAACAGCTATTCTAATTGTTCTTTTCTTTCATTTCCCCTGCCTCCTCCCAGCTGCATTATTCCTGTGCAGCATTCAAGTTGCATAAGAAGCCGGCTTCTGTGTAGCACTGTAACTCTGCCCAGGTTAAGTTTACAGTGAATATTTATCTGCGGGACCTCAGGCATGCTTTCAGTGCCTACTGTTGTGAAGACATCTCAAAAAGTAAGAAGTTGTCTTTTTTGCCTAAGGCAACTGCTCAGAATGAACTTCTCTGTGAAATCTCTTCCACAGTAATTAACTTCCAAATGCACACAGCCTTAGTACACATTGTTCAAACTAACATCCTCACCGAATGAACACACATTTCTAACTCCATGCGCTGTGCTGGGAGTTTACAATGCCAGGAAAAGCTGCATTGCAGGTCTTTTCAGGACAAGAAGGCGGGGGGGCGGGCAGGGAGCGAGATCACTGCATAAACTAAGACTCTATAAAACAACACTGTCCCTATGCATTGAATTTGAATACAGAATAACACAGTTTAGTTAAAACACTGAGGAGGCAGAAGTAAGGGGAAAGGACCAAGACAAAAAAACATGGTATTTCACAGTGCAGACAGATCCTGGAACGATTTTAGAAAGAATGAATGAGGCAGAATATCTTTAAGTGTGTATGGTCATATTTGTCAAATGAAATTGAAGAAAACTGTCATACATGATTTTGTCAAACACTTTATAATAGATCTAAAACAAGTTAATTCAACATGTACTGCTTTCATGGAAAAAATTCACATAATCCCGAGTAAATAAGGACTAAATTCATTTAAGCAATGATTCTTTTAATACGCAATAATGCCTCACATGATAATAAAATATACTTATGGAGCTTAACTGAATTCAATCTCAGAGTAACATCAGATACATAACTATCACTTCCATTTTGGAGATGGAGAAATCAGAGACACAGAAGGGTTAATGTGTGTTGCCCAATGTCACCCTAAAAACTGGTGGCTAAGCTGACAGTGACAAAAATCAGATTATCCAGCACCATCGTACCAGGAAAAAAAATTATCTGTCTCATAAATAACAGAGCAGCTCAGAAGTGTTTCTCCACTTTGCCAACATTGTGGATAAATGTTGGCAGTGTAGATGTGTGGAATTTGGCATAGAGCCTCTTTCCTTACAATGTGTCATTCATCCTCATTTTTAGCAATTCAGTGGCTGTTCCTTTTAGGTGGCTATTAAAGGAAAGAATAACATAACAAAACCAGACAATAGAACACACTTATATTACACTAATGAAACATATGTGAACTAGAACATCCTCTAGTAACTTTGTAGCATTAAAACAGCTCTTCGATACCATCAGATTAAGTGCTGGAGCCATTCTAGCCCTGGGATCTACTGAAATATTAATTTTTATGGTTTGATTTTGTTGGAAAAATGTGAAGTTCATTGTGATATGATTTTATAGTAAACTGAAAGAAGTGCTAGTAAAACTGCCAGAGCAATTACTCTATCTAGAGCTAGCAAAGGCAGGAAATACTGTACTGTTTCCCCTTACAATGCTGTAAATCGTCACAGGTTCCCTGAAGAACCACCCTCAACTAAAAACTTCAGCTAAATACAATATTAAATTCACATTTACAGAACACTTTAAACCTCTGCAGGTTGACTCAGTGTTGAGTCTCCCAGCCATAACTACCTACATATAGTTCCAATAATTAAGGATTTCTGTCTTTTGAGAATAAGATTGTGTTGCAAGAATAAAAAGCACTGTGAAGGCAAGTAAGAACTCCTTTAAATTGTATCTTATTCTACACTAAGTTTGAAAATACATTTCTGAACTGTTCTAGTTAAGTTGTATGCTGCTGTATAATCCTCAACAGAGCAATGGAAATATGAATAAACTAAAGGAGAAGAAAAATTCATTATTCATATTTGTTATAAAATCTCAAGTAAGTACATATAAAAACAAAGATCAAAATGTTTGCAGATTCCCACCAACCATGAATTTCAGTGTTAAACTTGTGATAAACATCCCAGGGTGGAATAGAGACAAATCACTCTATGAAGAATTGCTTTAGTTTCAGACAAATGATTTCTAGAGGCTTTTCAACTTCCAAGTTCAGGACTCTGTAGAATATAATATTCAGTAGCACGTATGGCATAAGAATTGGGCCTTGTACAAGGGAACTCATGCAGCTGCTCAAACTCCAAGCCTTGCATTTGTAGCTCCCACTCAACTCAGTGCTAAAAGGAAAAAAAAAGTCTTCCAGAGCATGAAAGGTGTGAGACAGTTGCAGCCACGTGAGAGTGAGCTGGATCACAGAGAAGCGCATGAACCGGCATGCCTGAGTATGACTAAGTGCCAAGCAGTTCTACAGTGATTTAAACAGGGCTCAAACTTCAGGAAATGAAGGGGGACTGGGAGACTGTGCTTTTGAATGTGACATAATATTATTTATTCACTAAGCCATTACCTTCTTCTAATGAAATATAAGCAAAGCAGTCATGGTTTTCAACTCAACTATGTCAATTCTCCAGTTATTCTTCTGTTTGGATATTTCAAATTTTATAAGGCCTGTTAAGTGTCTGCCTTGGTTTTATTATTAAGCAGATACTGTGTATCTATGATTATGGATGCTTTAACTTATTTATATTACCCATTTTTTCCATTCCAGTTTCCAGCACTAATTTCAGTTACCTAAAACCCAGCCAGAGCACGCTAAAATGATCCACCCAACCAGAGAGATCACTGGCACAGTTCAGATTTTCTCTCAGGATCATTCACACTGATTTCTATTCCACAGAAAAAAGTCTGGAACATGGCAGCACCCTCAGTTTGTTATCCACAATAATAGCTCTGTGCTGCTTACACTAAAAGCTTTGAAAATTCAGTGTGATGGTGTTTTTTTAGTTTGAACATGGGTAGATCTTAGTAGGACTCTCCTAATCTATAGAGTAAACATGGATGTCTGGTAGGTTCAGAATACACAAAGCAAGAGCAGCAATGGAAAATATATAAAAGTCACAAGTCCTGCAAATTTTTCTGATCTACTACAAGTACTTGTATTTACATCTCACTACAGTAAACATTTCTACTTTCTGTTTTTCTAGGTTAGACTACATTAAACTTGGCAAGCAACTCACTTCTCCTTAGAGGAAACTTGAAAATCATCTGGACTTTTTGCCAGACTGAACTCTAAACCTATGTGAGATGCAAATACATTTCAGCATTAAGAAAAAAGGAGAAACCCCCAAGTTTCCTGAACATGAGTTAGCTGGCACTTACATTACTCAAAATGCTAGACAAGTGTCAGCTTCCTGCTGTTTTTTCCCAGAAGTTTCTACAGTTGGACTGTTAGCAAACATAACTCCAGTCAGATTTATAGGCCAGAAAGATCATTTACTCCGTTCTGTTTCCCACAGTACTGAGATGCCAATGCTTAGCCTTATTCTTCCTGTGCATATCATATATTCATCTGCAGTCATCACATACTCCCATCTAGAGCTAGACAACACATTTTTGTATTTTATTTTTAGAATGTGCCTTGCAATACAACCAAGACCTCCCCAAACCAGAATGGAATAGAAATTGAATATTCTCTTCAAACACTGCTCAGACAAATGTGTCTAGTTGTAGTGATTTCTTTCTCAGAAAAATCTGCTGACAGTCTCAGTAATTATCTATAAACTGAAAAACTAAGCAGAAAGCTGAAAAACTTAAAGCATATATAGTGTCTTCCAGCTGTCTCAAAGACACATATAGATAGTAAATCTACAAGGAATGCTTCATAAGAAAATATTTCTCACCTTTACAAACTAAAATTAAATGATTAAATGAGGTGCCAGGGTTCTTCTTAAGGATGTAAAAAGAATCAACTAAAGGAATTTGTACAATACAAATAATTTCATCTTCCAGTGTCTATTTGATTAAATGCGTATTGTTTGCTAACATAAAAAAAAAATAGGTTCTTGTAAAGGTTTGTGATATAAATTCCACAGTTTTGGCATTTAATAGAAGAGCTGTGCAATCAAGTAGCAGTAACCTTAGAGCTTGTTACACTATTACATGCATGTTCAACAGTAATGTCAGACTATGAATTAGTTGTCCCTAATAAGGACAAGACACAAAATCTTCCCCAGAGTGAAACACCTATATCCTGTGGTCCAGCTGAGTGCTCAGCACTTCCACGCAGTGTTGATAGAGTTGCATGCTATTCAACAAGACAGGAAAACAATTTTATCTTTTCTCACTTTAGTGTCACATTTGTCAAAGGGCATCCCTGCATGAAATCTTACCTGCACAAGACTTTTCCGTTCTGTTTAAGAAACATTAAATGTGAAGACATAGGTAAAGGTTCAACAACTAATTAACTTATTATCTTTACTGATAACCTTTGTCCATTTTCTTTCAGCAATTGTAGGATTTTTTGATTTTGGGTTAGCTCTTCAGCCTCCAAGCAAAACTCTTGCAGTTTTCTGTAGCTTTTATCATGTTTGACAATGTACAGTTCTCAGGCTGTTAGATGAGCTGCTTGTCAGTGCCCCCAGCCTTCCTGCTTGCAGGAATCCCTTTGCACTGGTGGCAGCATGGCTACAACCCTTGCAGTACGTTAAACAGTCATCATGCCACATTATTCATTTTATCTTCCACTTCACATAAATATTCTGTGCATGGAAATGTAGAGCTCTACTCATGAACACACTGAGGTTAGACAGGTTGCCTGAGTCATACAACAGCCTGTGAGAGGTAAAGAGCCTGCAATTTCAAACACAGTGATAATTTCAGTTCTTGCAGAGAGAAACAACATGAAACCTATTTGCCAAAATGAGTAATGGAGCTATAAATACTGATTACCGTTCACAAATCTACCTTAAACTAAAATGTGTGACTACATTTGAAATTGTACTCCATGTTGGATGCAAAGCAGAATTTTTATCCAAATAATTTATTCCTAAATATAAAGGTAAAATACACACAAGTAAAACTCTATGTAATGCAAAAATTCAACATTTTTCAAAGTTTTTTTTACTGCATTTCTAAATGCTGTGTTTATGTGTGTGTTTCCTTTTCAAAAATGCATTCAAGAAATAAGAAAGTGTTTGGTTTATTTAACGTAAGTGAGCATTTTGTATATAGAAGGAGATGAGAATGTGATAGCCACCTTTAAATTTGTCGTGCATTACCTTAAACTGTTGAAATATGCTTGGGAAGGAACATAGGGAAGTACCTATATTTAAGAAACTGGAATTCAGAACATATCACAATTCTTGTCTCATCTGAACTCCTGTGGATGCAAAACACAGAACTTTCCAAATTTCTTATATGAATTGAGAAAACATCTACACTAGATTGAAAAGCATCTACTGACAGAAAATCTTCTGTTTCACCAAAATACACGGGCCTGAGTGTCTGTTCTGGCAAGCCAGAAAATAAGAAAGTCTGTGTGCTTTTTAAGATCCTGGGACATATGCACAAAAGCTTCTAGCTCTTGCTCATAACACACATACCCTAAGACTAGGTATCATAGAAACAAAAAGAAACCAGACAAGGTCTCTTCAAATATGAGTTTGTACATTCAGCAACTCTTCGAAAATTGTCAGACTATACTGGGAATCTTCTCAGAACACTGAAGCCTTTTTTTGCCATGAAAAATAGTGCACTTTCCTCAGAAAATGCTACTTTTTACTGTTGCTTATTAGACCTATTTTATATGTTGGAGTAGCAATTTCAGATGCATGTCTTTTACAGATTACTTCCAAGGCAAAACACTGCTCCACCTGCTAACATTTGAGTGCTACTAGTATGGAAATATATTAAATTGAGTATCATTCTATTCTTTAGTCTTCTTAGAAATTCAACAGTTTTGTAGAGCTTTTATAGATGCTCCTATAATTTTTTTCAGGATAAACTACATCAATTTAGATTTTAGTATGAGCTAGTACTCATACTGAATTGACTTATTACTACTGTCATTGTGTTTCAAAACATTTTTCAGAAGAGTTTTAAGGAAAAGAGGTATTTGTTAAAACCATCAGTCTAAAATATTTTTATATTTAGTTTATATTTAGTCTAATTCTTCTAGCTCTTCCTTCAAAAAGCAGAAAGAAAGCATAAAAATGCTATAAGGTATTAAACAAGTGATTCTGCCACTGAATCTCCATTTTACTTTCAACACATCCTCACCTCAAATTTCATGTTAGACTTGAATTAGATGAACAATTCGACGTTAAATTCCTGTTCTTGGACATTATTAAAACCAAAAGTGTGAGTCTCAAAAATTCCTCTGTGCATAACTGCAAAAATCCATTACAAGTTATTATTAAGATGTTATAAACACTTTAAAATACCTTAGAGCTGCATGCTCTACAAGACAGAAGAATTTACTTCAATTAAGAAACCTGACTGAAGTACTAAAAATACAGTGAGCTGTTCTATGAGAATGGAATATTAAACATTTCAAGCAACACCTCATTTACCTCCTAAAATTTGCCAGTTCCCATTAACTTCTCCACAGACTCATCATTTAGTACCGCCATCTTTTAATCTGTTTTAGTAACAATTACTGCAAAACCCCAGGGGAGTATGGCACAACCCAGCAGAAAGGGTTATTAGTCTATGGGTGAGGGAGTCCAGTAATACAGAGGGGAAATTCTCTGGCAAATCATCTCTTTGCAGCACTGCATTATTCATTGAAGACAACATGCTCAGCACAGGACCAAACAACTGAACTATTATTTCCACTTTCAACAGTTCTGCACCATTGTAGCAAGAAGTTTCTAATGGTAACTGGCAGCTTCTCAACAGCACATCAAAAATAGGATAACTGAAATTAAATCGAGCATATGAGAGAATTGAAAGGAAAGGCTGAAGCGTAGACCTTTTCTAAACAGAACAGAGGGTCAATTTTAAATTACTGTGGTGTTGTTAGCAAATATGCATCAGTTATTTATTGCAAATGACGCAAGCAACATCCCCTAATGCAAAAATTTTAAATGTAGACCCATGCATGTGCTTGGAGCAGACTTATTTTTGAAGTAAGAAGCATCCTACAATTAAGTCATCTAACATCTAATTAAAAAAAAGAACAACAAATAACCCCCCTCCCACCCCTGACTATATACATGGACTAAACATGTTCAGTCATCTTTAAACATTTTAAGTTTAAAAACCCATTTGAAAGAAATATTCAAAGCTGTAATATATATTTAGAATCAAAGAAAATAGCCATTCTTACCTCAGCAACAATGCAAAGCTTTTTGAGGCTTATAAAAGGAATTGGTAACTTCAAAAGTTTTTTTGAAGCGATCAGCTTTAATACAATTGTATTTTCAGTCATTTGATGGGTTGAAAACAGATCACAGATTAGGATTCAAGTGGCTCAGCACAGCCACAACCTCCAGACTTTCATGTCCAGCTGCACATCACTACCAACCCCATCATACAGGGTCACTCTGGTAATAAACCACAACACTGTTTGCAAAACTTGCAGACTATAGAGTGCTCAGGTACAAATACAACTATTAGCTCTTTTAAGAAATCAATATAAATGCAGTGAAATCTAACATTTCCCAGCTTAGCTGAATGTTTTGTATACTGCATTTATGAATAGATGTGTTCCATGAAAGTTTGCCTTAAGCTGAGACCAACTTGTGATCTGGTGTAGCGCTCATGGAAGCACATGGCTGCCAGTAATTATTCTGATGGAAAAAAAAATATTTTTTTAAATGAGCTTCCTGCATACCTATTAAAGAAAAAGAACATCCTAAATATGAATATATTGACCCTATAAACCTCAGTCTAATCCACCATCTATTGCTCCTCATCCAATGAACATGTGGCAGTATTTCTGTAAAGCACACATGGAGTGTTAGTTTAGTGTAAGTTTAAAGCTGTAACAGTACAATACAAACAAGCAAATGTTTATTCATTTACTAAATGTACTGTGGAGTAACTTGAGGAATCTTCTTCAATGTACGCATCTGCTCAGCTGGCAGTAGTCTAAACACATCAGAAGCCAAGAACTTTTGATTGTCAGTTTTCTTCCTTATGCTCTGACGCTGAACTGCAGGACATTTTTGTCTGCATTACATTTACTATGATTTAAAGACAGTGAACACATCCAGGGTACCAGACATTTTCTGGGCACCATGACAGAACTCAAAAGTTTAAAGAAAGAAAGAACTGCAACATTTACTTTTTCCCACAATCACCAGAAGTTTTAGCTTTCTATCTCTCGGTTTTACCACTGGTTCCATAATAAAATTTAGTTCTCTATCTAAATCATCTGAAGCTTTTGACTTTTTGCTCCAAACCCTAAGCTCAAATCTGAGACCAAGAACAGGCTGTTGCACTTGCAAGCAATCTTAATTTCACATGGGATTCATTCAGTCTCTTACTCGTCCCCATTCAAATCCATGCTTTAGGGACACTCACACTCCTCCCCTTAGTCTACACTACACAATTATCTCTATTTCTCATTTACCAGGAACTTCCTATATCCTGTGCTGCAATCCTGTGCATTTTGACATGTTAACACTTCTCACCCATAAATACTTGAGGTGAATTTGAAAATTATTATTTTAAATACAGTTTTAATGTGCTTTCTGAGGCGAGCAACGAAGTACTCCATCACCACAGATAAATTATCACTGTCAAGTCTAAGTTCTAGCCAAATAAGCCCATTCTCGTTCCTCTGCAGTGGCAGGGTTTCAGCTCACCTACCTCATCTGCTGCTGAGCCAGACCTCCCTCATGTTTCTCCACACCATTTCGTCAGATACTCCCGTGTTCAAGCCTACACTCCCAAGTGCTCTTTTTTTTTTCCAACACTTCTCACAAAACTCCCTCATTTTCTCAAGGCAATTCCTCACTTCCTTCAACGCTACTTCCAGCACTTCTATACATTGTTGCTTCCCACACCCTCCTCAGCGTCCCCTCAGCTCCGTCCCCTCAGAGCCAGCGGCGAGGGCCGGCCGCCCCGACCCTGCCCCAAGCAGGGAGCGGGGAACCCACCGCCACAGCAAAGTCCGGGCACGGCTGCTGAGGAAAATGCTCCACGTCAGCGCTACCGGGGGCAAGGTCATGCCGGCTCCTTCAGACAGTCGGGAGGCACAAGCACAAGCCCTGAGGGCGGCTGCAGCCCCCGGCCCCACACGGCCGGCGGGGAGGGGAAGGACCCGCCCGGGCTGAGGGGAGCGGAGCACCCAGAGCGAGAGGCGCCGGGACAACGCTCTCAGGCACTCGGCGGCAGTCCCGGGGCTGTCCGGTGCAGGGCCAGGAGCTGGACTCGACATCCTCAGGATACTCTGTGATTCACTGACCTCTGGAGTCAGTAACAGCACAAACCCCCACCGAGCAGGAAGCCCCAGAGCCCTCACATCTAGCGATGACAGCTTTGCTTTCCCAAAACAAATTCTACGCACATACTTTAAACATACATTATGAAATAAATGTGGATCTAATTTAGGCTACATTCTTTCTCTCCTAGAATTAATGACTTCATTTAAGGCGCAGGGAAGCGGACCAAACCCCACACAACAGCGAGGTCTGGTATGGGATCAGTGGGGCCAGTCCTTGCTTAGGACACCACCAGCCCTGAGCTCTGACACTCATCCATCCAAATTTAGTGTCAGAAATCTTACAGCCCCATCCAGCACAGTTTAGTAGCTTACCCAGTTGTCAACTGGTAAAATCAAATACACATGAAGACTAGGGCATGCAAGACCCCTGTTTTCTTAAGCGGTATTAATTACTGATAGAGATCAATAACATCCAGCTTCTCAAAATGACAAGCGAGAGGAGGTGCATAGAAATAGTGGGTATAGCTGTTAACTCCGTAGTCTAGAGATGTATGCAGCCTACTCTGAAGAAACAAGTTTTAAGGGATTGTACTGTAATGTAATTAAGACTTATATTTTCCCTGCAGGTACGTAACCATTGCTGTTTAAGAGTGAAGATGATCCTAATGACCTCAGGGTACAGACTCCAGGTAGATTCTCCTTGACAGCATGGTCCTCTGTGTCCCTTGAGCAGCTAACTCCTTGCCCCTTAACCTGTACTTCTGACAATCCCTCTAAATGCTTTTGTACTCTTTTGTCATCATGCCTCAAGCTCTGTCCCAAACCATGCTATGCCAGTTCTTTAGGATATACAGTTAATAACTGACTCCAACATTTGGATAGAACACTGTGTGACTTACCTGAATCACCTCAATGAGAGATGAATACTCTATACAACTGTTATTAGGTGTTGCATATGTTCTGAGAACTAAATTTGCAACTGGTTTGGATACTCAAGATGAGAGTAATGTAAGTGCTTAGTCCTAAGGTCATGAGTCTTGGGGAAGAAAAGTCTGGATCCTTGAGACCAGAAGAGTTCAGTTACTAATTTTCCCTTGCATCACTAATAGCAAGTCTTCTTTCCCACATTTTAGTGTGAGAATGTGATGACAGAGCTGCCATTAAACAATTTAATTATAGCACTTCTGGGAATATTCTAAGGTTAGAAATGCAACATTTCATATTTAACATCTTGAAATTATTTTTCCCTTTGCAATCCAAGTTCACAATCATTTAAAACCCCATGAATTTTGACATACCTTCAAACAGGTTATTCCATGTTTCAATGGCAGTGGTTCCCACTCCAATGTAAATATAATATGATGAAGCCTTCTTGATATTCCACTCTTCCATGGCAATGGTTTTGAACATGCTGATTTGTAGAACTCTTTTGTTTTCACCCCTCCAAGGGAAACATATACTGATTTAAGTCTTATGACAATAGGCTTGCTTGTCTTGGTTACATTTCACAAATATCTTGAAAATAGTCCATGGAAGAAAAGAGTCTGCTGCTCACAGGATGACAAAAAATTGTTATATTAGGAAGAAGGAAAAAAAAAGAAAGATTTCACTCAAACCATTTCAGATGCTAATAAATAAAAACAAGCCAGTTCCTAAGAAAATGTCTTTAATTTTCATGTTATGGAAATACATATTTTGGTTTTATTTCCATGATACAAAAATTTAAATATCAAACATTTTCTGAAATCTACCAATGCAGATCCTTTTTTAAACAAATAAAGGGCTGGTGCAGTTAGCAGGTTTATCACAGGTACCAAAAAACAATTTTTACAAAATCAGGATTTAAAAGTGGGAAACGACAACAGATGTGAAAACAAAGAAAAACTACCTCCCACCAGGAAATTAATGTTTGAGAAACTTTTAAGTTACAGTTTTTTGAAAGGGTAAGGTACGTGTAAAGCTGGTATTTAGATGAGTACCACCTGCACTGGGGGTGGGGGTAGAGAACAGAAATTCAAAAAAATGTTCCCAGATAAAGTAACTGGCAGAAAGCAATATGTGAAACTGAAGTTCTACCTGTTTCCAGAATGCTGACAGCATACCGATGCTGCCTGAAAAAACAGCTAAATATTAGGAGAGCTGTGGTAACTCCCCAAGCAGAGGAAACAGCCTAGCACAAAATCACAGAGTGCCAGTTCTTGTACAGTTCATAGCCAGCATGCCAAAGGAGGTGACCAAAGGACATTGAGTCTTGCTTCTTAAACCTAACATCAGTTACAACAGCAAGGATTTCACAGGATCAACAACAAGTCATATACTAGGTGATATACATACGAGTAAAATTAACAGTGATTGTTCAAGAAACAGTTTAAAATAATTAAACTGATTTTCAGGACACATACTGCTTTGTTAACACCACTTTATTTAAATAAAGTATGGCTTCCAAGAGGTGTATTCTCTCAACTGCTTCCAATCAATTCCACTTAAGGCAGTTGTTTCCTACCATGTTTCAGGGACCTCAAAAATTCCAGTGGAACTAGTTGTGAGGCTTCCTAGAAGACAGAATCATGGAGCAAAAATTAAATCAATATTTTTTTATTCTTTCAGAGGATATTAAGACATATTTTCCTGTAGAGGGAGTCTCTAGATACATTACTGGCAAGTCAATATTTACAAAGAGAAGCCAAGAGACTGTTTACGAATAGGCACTTAAAAAAAAAAGGAAAGAAATAAGGGTTAATTTCAGGTTTCTTACATAAATGGTAAATACTGTATTTTTAACCCTAGTAATTAGGTAATTTTCATTTTGTAATTGCTGGCATGATAAAGTTAAATACTATTTTCCCAAGTGTACTTGTCATTATTTTTATTTAGGCTGTTAAGACAAGGAAGAATATTTCCATCCCAAATTAATTGGAGAATAAAGATGAATCACACTAATACCAGTAACTCATACTGCCATAATGCCAAACACAGAGCCTGAATTTTATACTCGGAATTACAGTAGACACTCTTGCCATTTTGCATATGCTTATATGCCCCAACTGCCCTACTGAATAATAAGAAGAAAATAATTTCCAAGCACAGCTTTTGAATCAGCTAAGAAAGATTTTACTCTACCAAATCAGGAGAAAGGATGCTTGGTATACAATACCACTTTCTGGATAAAAGCTGCTAGTGCAGATATTGAAATGAAGCTTTAATTATGAATATTTGAATATACTTCAATGCAGGCAGTGCTCCAGATGACTAATATGGTATTGTCATCTGGACCAAATTAAGATACGATTTAATTTTTATTATAGTCCAATTTCTGCAAGAAATTGCTAACAAACATTGAAATAGAATCAACAAGAAATAGATCAATAAAATCTTTTGATGTTTAAATTCATGCGACCTAAGGTTTGTTATTTACTTTATTTTGTACAAGCTGCAATAACTCACAAAACACAGCAAAAATTAACAGGTGAAGCATCATCATCTGATTGTAACCTGCCTGCATTTAGTCAGACATTCAGTTCCAAGTATTTTGGCTAAAAAAATACAGGTATTAAAATCTGAAAACACCCACCTTCACATCAACCCGAGTTGAAAAGTCTTCAGCCAAATAAAGCACAATAAAGCTCATGGTTACAAACACCACACAGAACACTGCATGGTATAAATGCATACATCAAAACAGAGTGCCTTCAATTTTGTTTACGATACACAAAACACATTTAGTAACCTTAGCTACAAAGTCCCATTAAAAATATTAAGAATAGCTAAAAAAATATTCAAAAAGCTTTATTTTAAGGAAGAAAGTAAGCAGAAGTAATAAACAAAACTACATTCTGATTCCTTTGCTTGGTGTCAGATCAGGTTATGGTTGGTTTTGAGTTTTTTTGTTTGGCTGAGTTCTTTGCTTTTTGACGTTATTTTGGGTTTGTCTGTTGAGCTTTTTTACAATTTTTGTATGATGCAGTCTTCAGTTTCACAAAGAA
Source organism: Melanocharis versteri (assembly GCA_013397845.1). Taxonomy (NCBI): domain Eukaryota; kingdom Metazoa; phylum Chordata; class Aves; order Passeriformes; family Melanocharitidae; genus Melanocharis; species Melanocharis versteri. Next base: position 43,646 of record VZTG01002323.1, on the reverse strand, counting down.
CTTGGAATGTAATGGAGTAAGTTACTGCAAGAAGTGAAGACTATCAAGAAAACAATTTCAGTTCTGTTCAGGCCTAGGACAGTTTCAAACAGAAAACCACGTGCATGAACATTGCACTTACCTGCTGGAACTTGTTCTGTCCTGATCTTTTTCAACTTTTTGGCTCTCTTCTTACCATCTGGAAGGGACTCTGCACAGGAGTCTGTCTGATCATTTTCTGGATCTTGGCCTTCTCCCTCTTCCATATCATCAGAACCAGTTTCTTCCTCAATAGGACTCATGCTTCTCTTTCCCACTGTACTGGTACCTGTAAAACTGGAACACAGAAGAAAGATGATTATGAAAAAGTCAAGAGTAACTATTACATAGGTACATGTTGTTGTATATCTATTAAATGCTTATGAAGGTAGAAAAATAAACTGTTGTAAGTGGTGTACCATGAAATTACATTACGTAGAAGATCTGACTTAAATGTAAAATTCCATAAATTTGCTATCTAATCCAATCTTATGTAGATCAAGGTATTCATTCTTTGTACAATCCACGTCTCAGGCATAGCTGCTATTCTGATGAGATCACTCATCTGAAATGTGACTAAATCAGTTCTCTTCTCCTGCATGGTTTCACATTTTATTCTCATAATTATGCAAGCTCTTTAAAGCACTGTCAATAGACACCAAATCATGCACAACTGAAGCCTCAAAACCACATCTTGATACTAAAGGATTCTACATGCTAACTTCATCATCTCTCCTGAAACTACAGGTAGTTTTAAAAGCATTTCTATATAAAGATAGAGAAAACCATCAAGCTCCATATATAAACTTTAAATCCAACTTTCAAGAGAAGCGTCCAATTATTCATGGGGCTGGTAAAATAAAAAGCACAAAAATTTGCACACTCATTTCATTAGCAGCATTTGAATGAAGTCTGACTAACACAGTATAAAGATGAACTTAGAGCTCCACTTCATTCAGCATACACTGAAATAACCCTGCGTAGGCTTTTGTTCTGCTGGAAAGCTATTGTTAAATTTCCTTAAAAGACAAACGACAATATTAAATTCAAATTAGCATGAGTATAAAAAAAGAATGCAGTAGCAAAGGGGCTAATTAAAAAACAGTTCCCATTATGAACTTCTAGATATGTAAACACCAGCTACTTAAATGTCTAGTATAATGCTTTTAGAACAACCAATTAAAAAAAGGTAGTTTTAGACTTATGAACTTTTATTTTTTAATTAGAACTACACAACATGGCTGTATGCATCTAAGCCACGTTCTATTCTGTGAGTTAAATAAATATTAATACTAAGATATGAAACTGAGCTTTACAAGGTTTTTTTTTTTTTCTTTTTAATCAACTGCCGTGAATTATGGTGTTGCAATAAGGTTTCAGCTAAAGGAAGAACTGTTAAATTTTGCAGTATAGTTTTGGCTTTGAAATGGAATTTTTTCAGCTGAACATTTTGCAACTTAAAACAGACTCTGTCTGGGATGTCCAAAGGCAATAAACAAAGATGAAACATATGATTACATTTCATGCTCTTACTTCCACTTTAGGAGCACAAACACCATTTACTTTGATGAATAGCTGGTTTTTCCTCCAAACATTCACACACAGAAGGCCTTGCATGATTTCTTACAAATCATCATTTTGAGTCATACCACAACTACCACCAATAAAAAGCTGGATAGAACTGTTAATCCTATGTACACACTTCAATATTGCAAAACAGGCAAAAACTAGAGTTGGAAAGAAAAAAAAGTCTAAGGAAGAAGGAGCATTTAGGAAATGAAAAACTACTATTTCTTAAAAATATAGTTTATAAAAGCTTGTAAGAATTCTACTTTGGGGAAAGCCATCCTGAAAAATACATTAGGAAGAAAAAACTCAGGAACCATAAATTATGACCCCAGCATTTCATCAGCACTTGGCTCTCAGAAGGGAACTTGCACTCACTGTAGGAAGATCCCTTCTTGAATGGTCTTATGGCTGAATTTAATTTTTTCCAACTTCAGACTCTCGTGAAGTTATTGCAAATAAAGAGAAACAAGTTCTTGACCTTCAGTGCACATTTAGCTGCGTACCAAAGAACAACATAAAAATTAATTTTAGGCCTTATGGTCCTCCTGCAGACACCTTAAGGGAAGAAAAACCCCACCACCAGAAACTGGCAGCACAAAATACAAAATAAATTTATTTTATAATGAAGAACCGTCAACTTCTTGCTTCCTCCCAAAATATTAATTTTACTTTCTATTCATGCGTTGCATGACTTCTAGAGGGGAAAGGGTTAATTTTTTGTCTTATTCTTCTTTAGCCTAAAACAAGATTCAAGATTACAGTAACATTATTTATGCACTTAGTAGTAAATGAGTATGGTTGCATATATGAGTTAGAGCACTGCTCAAAGTTCAGCTTTCTAATTATAACACTTATTTTGGACGTGTCCACATAACTGCCTCAACTTCCTCATTCAGTTGGGAAACAACTGAACAAAGTTAAAGATTCGAACACAGGAATAGCTCTCAGTCGTTGTCCAATGCAGACAGCCTTCTTTTATGATCCTCAACTGTCTGGAGACCTGAAGCATTTAGAGACACAGATTTACACCATCCTCTAACCACATAACACTTAGGTTTCAAAATACACCTGTACAACAGCTACCCAGGCAATAACTCTATTTATTTTCTAGAAAATGAATTTGAAGAGGTACTAAACAGCAGCAATCCAACTAGTACTACGGTAATTAAATTGAAAGAATCAGCAAATGGAGAAAGGCAAAAGGTAGGAAAACAATTATAACAATGTAGCATTTAACATTTTCTGTTTTGGAAAAGCATGTCTGAGTTTTAAAAGAAACATTTCATCACAACAAGGCATTTGGAATTGGCCAGGATATATGTGGACCTACAACTTCAAATAAATTTCATTTACACAAAAACATAAGCTCTCTTGACACGCAAAACAACATTGAGGGGTGGGAGTAGATACTGATCCATCATAAAAATCACTCATTTCAGCTGAAGAGCAGGTGAAATCACCTGAAACAACACAACAATGCAGGAATACTATAATAATTTTGTTGCAATACTTTTTATCTATACCCTTAACACCTCAGCTTTTGCCAACTCTTACTCTTTAGTGGGTAATAAACAACTACAAACAACCAGTTTTGTAAAAAACCAAAAGAATTGTCTGTAGAAAAGCTTGAACATTTCAAAAATTAGATAATCTTTGGTAAAATGACATTCAAGGAAGTGGTGCTACAAACAGCACCCTGACTCGACAGAAAATGCAGCACTCAGTTTTAGGTAGAATATTTGTAAGACAAAGTGATGCATCCCTTTCCTGTACTTCATACAAGTCTTTTGCCATTGGCCTTATTCTATTTTGCTATTTCCAGATGATGATCAGGGGAGTAAGTACAAATAGATCAGGGCACCTAGTTTACCATGGAGCATACCCTATTTGACTTTTCCTGCTATGGTTTAACACTATTTTGCTAAGGAAAAGCTCTCAAAGCCATGCATTTAACAGTCATGGCAGACCTGGCAGGCAGTCATTTGCTAAGCACAACATAGCCAGTTCCATCTGTTTCCTAAGTGTGTTCTGAACAGCAACAGCTTTAGACAAGGGGATCTTATTTACTACTTGAAGTTTTGTCAAATGCAGCAGTTTTTTCTCTACTTATCCATCTTACATTAATAATTAGGCATATTTCCATTGAAATATTTTTTTATATTTAACAGTAATATTAAGTTATATGCAAGGGATATATATTAATTACAAATAATTTTACCTCATGAGTGCTATTAATACTATTAAACTTTATTTTCTGAAGAGAAGTTCCTCTACAATATAGGACTATGGTTTTATCAACAAGACAAGAATTACAGAACCTTTGTTACATATTTATCAATCTTTCAGTTTAAGACAAAAGTTTCTTACAAGAAATACCCAACAACTTCCTTACTGAATGAAAAAGTAGCCCGGACACATTGTCATCATGGAGACAAACAGCTATTCTGCAGCTGTGCTCCTTGGCAGAAGCTGATGCAGCAAGCTTATTAAGTAATAAATAAATAAAAGATGTAGTAACATGAAGCTATTATAAGGGATCAGCTGCTAGATACATCACAGAACTGTGTGCTCAACTAGATACGACTCCAACTAATCTGGACAAATATACACATATATGCATGCACACATTCATATCTGTCCTGATTGTTTATATAAATATTGATATAATAATTGATATCAAAATCATTACATATGATATATAAAAATATTAATATTTTATATACCTTTATATAAAAGTATTTTTATATACCTTTGTCTGGAAAAAAAAAAGTGTTCATCTTGAGTGAAATGAAAGACCATGGTTCGCAGCTCCACAGTCTATCTAACCAGACTGCACTTCAGAGGAAGCATTTACAAAATATAAATTGACGAAATAATAAAAATATTACTAGTAACAAATAAAAATAAATTAAGAAAAACATGTCAAAAGACCTGCATGAGAGGGAATTTGGGATAGAACCAAATCACTTTATTAATGGAATAGTAAGAGAACAAAAATTTATGTAACATCAATTACAAGAGATCTTTCAACAAAATAAAGGCTGCTATCCAAGGCTATCAAAATGTCGATCACGTGAAAACAAAAAAAGCTACTTCTTGTAGAATTTTACAACACTAGATGAAAAAGATATATTAAAAATTTTCAAGGAGAGTAAGTGCTTAGACAAACAGCTAATTGGGGTATGTCAAACTTTTAAGGAAAGAATTCAGTGAAAATTTTGTTCAGCAATTTTCCAAATCACACATTCGTGGTGGATCTTAAACTTCTCTGCAAGACAACAGCAAATCAGCTTTCTGCATTTCCTGTTCTCCATGAGCTGCCACCGCCATCATCTGCCCGGAACCTGAGAGGCACCAAAACCCAACGTTCATTGAGAGGAGACACTTCCTCTGGTAGAAGCAAAACTAGGACTTAGTATTTCTTTGCAGCAAACCCAAGGTGCAGTAAGTATTTTCATACTACTTAATGAACTACTGTTCCAGCTATAGAGCTAAGCCTGAGCCACGTGCAGGCTGCTGCCAGGACAATCCTTAAAGCTCCTCATCTCCTCACAGCACGTACTCCCCACGTTTCCTAAGTACAACAGTTCAATTAAACTAACTTCATTTGATACGGATTTTATCATCAGCTTCCTCCACAGGTTTTTTTTAAATCAAACGTGTCTATAACACACTTAGAATTCCCACCATGACAAAAGCCATCAACATCTGACAGCTTGCCAAAATACACACCTGCAAAATCATAAGGTCATGAGAAGAACAGAATAAGTTTAGTGTATTTGTTACACGACAGATTAACATTTACAGGAAGATATAATGAGAACTAGAACTTAATGCAGCATTTTCATGAAAGATAAAACAGAAATACCTCAGCACTGGTTTTATGATGACCAAATTTGGTTTGTCTAACTATGGGGCAGGGAAGAAAAGGAGAGAGAAAACCCCCAAAAACCAAACCAAAACATCAGCTTAGAGAAAAGTAACTTATACACTCCACTCCAACTTATTTTCATATAGAATTGACAGAACTGGGGGGACAGTGCAGGAGAAGGGAGGGGGAAGAACAGCAATAACTTGATAGGTTATTTATACAATTATATTAACACTAAAAAACTCCTCACATGCTCAGCTACACAGATGACTAAGAAGCTGCCTGTTACCACCATATCCAAAACCTGTCATTAATATCAGCAAGTAAAAATGGAACAAGAAATACACACAGCAACATAGGAAACATACTGTACCAGAACCAAAAGCAGCATGTCTTGACTTAATTTTGTCCTTAAATAATGAACTAAAACTCTTTTCAAGTTTTATACGAAAAGCTTAAAGCCATGCAAGCATCATCAGTTGCCATCCTGTTTCTAAAGCATAATGACAACTTCATCAGGGTTGTTCTAGAAGGGAATGTATACCATTCTTTGTGGCACTATAACCACCATGGAAAGTCAGCCCAAAACCAATATGGTCTTCACAAGGATATATGATGACAGCTAAGTGTCCACATGACACAAGCTATCCACAAGTGCCATATGAATAGAGAAAATAATTTAAAATTTTGTTTATAAGAAACAGTGCTGCTACATAAAGCTCAGAAGCTGTGATGCAACCTGCCCTCAAGATCCCAGCATTTAAAAATCTGCCTAATCACATTCATGATGAAATTCCCTGTGTTCCTTTACCTATCATCTTGTGACAGCTGATGTACCACTACTGATTCATATGCAAAGAAATACATACAGAAAAATGTCCTGTATTAGTTAAGAACTACCTGAAAATTGCTGGATTTTTAATAGAAATGCAGTAAGAACATGAGCTGGCAGCGTAGACATCTCACCTGTTAACACAGTAGTATCGACTCTGGGAAACGTAAGGTGGGCACTGGGTTTTTAACCTCTTCCTCTCCATCTCCTTCCAACTATCTTCTGTACATTTTCTCTTGGCCTGTTTTTCTTCATGTTTTTTCTCCACATATTCTGCATATGTCTGGATCCTATAACTTTCAGCATACCGGCTGGTGTTTACAGCTATGGAGAAGGAGAATGATATTATACACAAAACACTTAAATGACAGCATGCCCTCTCCTGAAATAGCTTATTTTGAAAAGCAGAAGGCTGCAAGCTATTTGTTCTGTTCATAAAACAATTTCTAGCTCCATTGTTAGCAATTAAAAAACAAACCAAAACAAACCCAAAATGCCATGCTCTCCAGAAGCCACAATGTCTGACTTAGACGCTCAAAGCTCTTCTCAAAGTCAGACTTTGTGCAAAAAGAGTTAAATCTACTTAAGACGTTTCTTTTAAACTAGAAACGATAAATTCTTCAGTCGTAACCCTCTTCCAGATTGCTTGTTGGCAAGAAAAGATTTCCTGGATTTTTTCCCTTTTAGTCTCATTACTTAACCCAGCAGGTTTATTTTGCAAGTCTGCCAGGAAAAGACGACATTTGCAAAGCCTTTGCCAAAACTCTGTTTGATTGCTGTGAAACATAAGCTTATTTGAGCTGCATTTTTGGTTGCACAAGATATCCATAGAAGAAGCACTTAACTAATAGCCAGCTGTTCCATCTTTGTATCTTTCTAATGTCTGATCTCCCCTTAACCAAAAACGACTGCAAGTTCAAGGTAGAAAGGTTTCTGTAAATGCAAAATTAGAAGCACTTTAAAACTGAAAAAAAAAACTTTCACTGCCTCCACTCAGTAACAATTTAACAACATTCCTTCAAGTCCCAGCATCTTCACAGCTCTCAGCCTTTAGTCTGTGAGCCAAGCCCTGGCCTGACGCCATCCCTGTAACAGATGAATCAGCAAATTAAACTGACTGTCAACTGGTGTCTTCTGCTGCTTTCAGCCTAACTCTCTGAAAGAAAGTATTGTAAAGCAACCAGTAAAGCAGTTTAAATGTAAACCAAACCAAACAAAAAACCCCCCAAACCTCAGAGTGTTTTTCTGCACATTTTAAAACACTGCAATTGTAGTGGAGACAAAATCCTGATTTTATTACGTACTTCCAATTTTTTAGAGCAATTTCAGATGCATATTCCGCTTTTGGATTCTAGCTGAGCTGTTTTAAATACAGGTATTCTGTGCTACCTCTGGTGCCAGCACTAGAAATGGCAAGCTCCAACATCAAATTTCAGAAAGGGTGAAGAGGATGGGTGGATGTGTTTTTTTCTCCTCCTTCAGGATGGATCACCTATTCTGTGTATTTGCTGCGTTACAGTGCAATGTGTTATCTATAATATCTGCCATGGTATACAGATGCTGCTCTTGCAATGTCTTTGTAAAGTACATAAAACCAGGCAAGAGTGTTGTCTATTTAATTTTAATCCCAAGTATAGATATCAGTAGTTATGATTCACAGCCCCATGAGATTGTTGCATTAACCAACAAGTGTCAGACATACTTCCTTTCACCCCCCTTATATTTCTTTTGAACTGTGAAGTTACAGGATCTGTTTGTAAGAATTAGGACAATATTTATTGCCCATGAAGTTATAGGGCAGGCATCATGAATGAATTAATAGGGCTCACTGGAGTTTACTGCATGCCAGCCAACATTCTTCAGGGTAAAATTTGTTTAGTTAAACTCAAGCATGTTTTTACTTTCTAAAATCAAGCACAAAGTTACCATGGATCATCTGATACATACTCATTTGTTAAAACACAATAACATTATCGGTTTTGTTATAAGCTATGAACCAAAGTTATGGGTCTGCCATTTAATTCCCTGACAAACTCAGCCCGTTTTTAAGGAAAAAAACAAACCAAAACATTTGAGGCCTAAAGATAATTCTTAAATAAATCTGTGTGAGAATCAGTATTTTTGAACAGACAATTCTGCTATCTTGAAATAAGGCACGTATTTTACAGCAATCCATTCATATGGCACATACACACACAAATATATGTATATACATATATAGCATATATATTTAATATAAAATGTTACATGCTGAATAAATTGCTTTATCATTGAACAACTGAAATGAAGGCACACTGAGAAGTCTAAGGAGCTACACAGATAAATCAATCTTGCATGGCCTTGAATTGAAGACCAGCTCCCTCCCATTTTCTCTGATGCTTTTTTGATGAATGCCGTCCATATTGCCAAACAAAGCAAATACAGTTATGTTGTTCTGTACTCCCGACAGAAGAAATGCACTACTAGAATGCTCTGTGAATTCTAAAAAACTGAAGGGAACACAGGGGGGCTATTTACTAATTTATTTAAATTGTAAGAGATGAGACAAATCTTTCTGTGAGAAACTTGGCCTGGTAAGCAACACCACATGGCTGCATTTCACATTAATTGTAGCCCTAAAGTTTCTGTCTCATAGCAGAATAATAGTAATCGCAAATTATTTTAGGAAAAGCATTGCTAGAAGATGGCACCTTCCCTCGTTATTAGGGAAGACATTGAATAGGGTGACTGTCCAAGAGGAATGTGTACAAAGATACCTTTTTGCCAAGTCCTTGCTTTTATGCAGAGCAACATCCTGACAGATGGCCACTGACAATATTAAGCCTCTTAATAAATAGACAAATATGCTGGTGAACTGTGTAGGTAAAAGAAAAGCCACAATATATAAATACAGTAAACACACAGAGCCCTACAGATTAAGGCTGCAATACTAAACACTTAAGCTTATGAAATACTGAAGTAAAATTTCACCTGTGAAGCCTTTAAGTGACCTCTGTATCGATGCTGCATTCATCTTATCTGATCATGTTCTACTTAAAACGTGGGACCACTGCCACAGCCAGGGCAACAATGTGCAATTAGTGAGTAGCTAAATCAGTGTTTTGTTTTACTCTCAATACTCACTGCATGGTTCCACAGCCTTATTTATTGACTACTAGGGCTATTCATGCCACATGTAACAATCCAGAAGTTTGCCATGATGACAAAAGTGCACAGGCATAGTCCAGTATTTCAAAGTAAAACTCAGGAGTGGAAGCAGCAGTGTTGTGTGCCTATTTCATAAACAGAAAGCAGAAGATTCCAACATCTCAAATTAGAGGGCATCTTTTAAATTAACCTAAATGGAATGAAATGGTCCCCTACAGAACAATCAGGGCTGAGTTCCTCCACAGCAAATGTACAAACATATTCCCAGAGAAGCCATAAATCTGAAAGAAACAGTACATGATCACGTAACCATGGACATTATCAAGGCATAAGCATAATTCAACTATGCTACGTTAAATATTAGTGAAATCGTCATTGTAATATTAATGGCCCCGTTTGTTAGCCTATATACAGTTTTCAGTCTTTCAAACATACCTTCTGCTGTAAGGCATCAAAATGTTAACACACGTGACTAATTAGCTGGACCAGAGTCTCTTAAGTACATTTGATAACAGCAACTATCTGCAGGCTGTACCCAAACTGATAACACCAATTTGTACATGGTGCTGCCCACCCTTTGTTTCCTCTCCTGTATCAGCTTAAGATAGAAGGTGCCTATACAAATTCTAAATAAAAGGGTGTTGTAAAATGGTTGTCCTCTCTCTCAGTATCTGAATGCAGAGCAAGGAGCAGTATCAATGCAGTGACAAAGCAGCTCTTCACTTTCCAAAGGAGGATGACAAGTTAGAGAGCAAATCAAAATGAGGCTTTGAATCTCCATGTTGGACAACAGGGGAAAATGGACAGGTCATCTGAAAGAAAATGGTTTTACAGAAGGAAGATACAATGCTAAGTACAAAGCATGCCAAAGTGAGAGGAAGGATCCTTATGCAAAATATTTCCCTCGACAAAGAACAGAGATAATAGTGTAAGTCCACTGAGACATTTCATGCTATGCACACGTATGTAGATTGTTACAAAGGACTTTAACTCCCTTACAGATGAAGTGATTTAATTATTGAAAGAATTCAAGCTACTTAACCTTTGCACCCTGTTAATTACCTCAGTAATTAATACATTTCACAGCTTTTGTTTCAACTCATTTCAAAAAATCCAAATCAAATGAAAATGCAGTCACAAGACGTCCAATGTTAAGAAAAACTCCTATTCAAACGTATGGGGTACAAACGGCATTCGGGGTTTGGGGTGGTTTTTTGTTTATTTATTAGCTGATGAGAAAAAAATATGGCTGCAGGTGCCTTGAAGGCAAGTCTTTAATCTGTCCTCTTAATTCCACATCAGTAATGCTGGAAGTTGTAAAATAGCTATCTCTAATAAGATTTATACCACAGGTTCCACTGTAAAACCAGTAATCCATTTTCCTGCTGCACTCGAGATTCCTCAACAACACAAGCTGAAATTCATCACATCTCAATCCCTGCATTTACTACAGAAATTATTTTAAATAAACACTGGAGAATTTTAACTCCCAGGATTGCTAGTAAAGTGTTCAGATCTGTGAACCTACACATTAAAAGCGTAACGTGTTCAGAGCATTTCCATCTAGTCAGGAAGTCTCCATGTCTATTATTGCTCAAAGCACAGAGAGCTCAGACCTGCAGGACTTTAGACAGAAATGGACACAGTCTGGCCCCACAGCTGATTTCACCTTGGTACCAAATCGGAGCACCCCCTGCACTACTCCTTAGCCCCTGCTCCAAACCACCTGGTCCTACTCTTCAAATACCTCCAGGGATAGTGACTCCACTGCTTCCCTGGACAGCCTCTTCCAATGCTTGACAACCCTTTCAGGGAAGAAATTTCCCCTAACATCCAACCTGCACCTCTCCTGGTGCATCTGGAGGCCATTTCCCCTTGTCCTATTATTTGTTACCTGGGAGAAAAGACTGACCCTCTCCTGGCTATAACCTCCTTTCAGAACATATCTGGCATAAATTTCACATTAACTTACTGCTGACAACACAGTCATGTGAAATGTAATTTTTCAGACTAGGTAATACAGAATCTACTACCTGCCCTTGCCCTGAATTCAGTGAGGAGAGACTGATATATACACAATCTCAAAATACTTTCTAGATATTTAAATTGTGGTGGTAAGCACTCATGCTACGTAGAAGGCCCTATAGTAAACCTTACAGAACACTAAGAAACCATAAAGTCCAGCCCTGGCTGAGAAACTCACAAGTTCAGAAAGATTAATGATTTGAACACAAATCATTGAAAGGCTGTCACAATTTCAGCTGCTGCACCTGCTTTAGTCCATTGCTCCCCTGCTGTCTAAATTCATTGGGCTTCTCAATGCCGAGAGGAAGAAGATATCTTGCACACACTAAATTCTATACGAGCTCATGTATCAGTGCACCAACACATGGAATAACTTAACAGTATTTCAATGCTTGCCATTTACGACAAGCAGTTGCTTTCCACGTGTATTTAAAATTTCAGGTTAAGTATGTTTATTGCATTTTAAAACAGCAAGAAACACATTCTCAGGTTAAAATTACTCTAAAGTTGAACCAGTGGTCTTAAAATATTGCAGAAGTTATCCATAATCAGAACATAGATGTTATTAAACTGCACCTAAGCCTTAGGTAAAGGGAATTAAGTGCAAGTGTTGCCTGCTAAGGGAAAACAAATAAGGTGTATTTTTGAGGTACCACTGATAAATTTGTCCATTATTTTCATTAACATATAATAATGTAAAATGTCTCAGAAGCCCAATTTTATTTTCAAGCACTTTAAAACGTCAAAAATATTTATAAGACTTTCCCATGTTTTAAAAATTAACCCATTCCAAGTACCAGCAGTTTTTAAGAGTACATTTTAGATGGCCTATAAAGACTCCACAAGTGCAAAGACATCTACAGGAACCTCCCTTTAAGTATCAAGGTTCTTTTTAGACCCGCAATCTTAACAGTCAAAGTTGGATGACAACAAAATTCAAGGAAACCATGAAATACAAGACCTTAACATCAATCCAAAGCATTAACTGAGGACTCACACAGTGAAGAGCACAGAACACTTGAGGGGCGGAAGTGGTTGAAACACAAATACTTCAGGTTATACCAATTTATTAATTAAAATAAAATACTGAGTTTACTTGACAATTAAGACAAGCTGAAGTCTCTCCTATTTTCCCCACCATTTCCAGACTATTTGGATGAAGTCTAGACCCTTGTAGTCATAGGATCATTGAAACAGCACTTATTCCATACTAACCTCTCCAAATAAAAAGCCAACTTTATAAATACACAAAGCTGAACAGCATCCAAAGGCAAACTTATCTAGCAAGACAAAAACCTTAAGAGCCAGAAGCTGTATGCCAAAAGTTAGTTCTGAAGTTTCTTGTGTTCATCAGCTCTAACAGTGCACAGTGTTTATCTTTTGCCACACACATAACAAGTACATGCTTCATGTTTGACAGAAATGCTGAGACCGCTTGCAGTGCAACTTGGCAACAGAAAGTTTTGTCTCCTAGATTTCCAACTAGAGGAATATCAACCATTTAACAAATTCTTACTAATTACTTACTTTGAACAGCAAACCCCAACAGAACATAGACTGTGTTTACTGTCCGTTACAGTTTTCAGGCGCTTGTAGCCTGGAAATCAGTTTACAGCACAGCATATTGCACAAAATTAGAGCCATCTAAACCACCACTTTCATAAACCTGTTACTGGCTTCAAGACAACACTGTGGCAGCCCAACACTAAGAGTGACACAGAGCCCACTGGAAGCCAAGAAGCTTCCCCTGACAAGGACCAGGTCCAGCTCACACAGACAGGCATGGCAGGGTGACTGTGCAACTGATCCCCAGCATTTGTCCTGCCGCAGCTCCCACTTCAAGCTACAGAGAGCAATATGATTTTATACAAGAACAAGCCTTTTCTACTCATAATAGATCAGAGAGACTGCCAGCGTGGGAGTCGCATGAATAACCAAATAAAGTGAAGATTCTTGGACATTATTATAAGCAGCAAAATGAAAGTTGAAGGCATTTGACTCTTGTTTCCCAAGATTTCTGGTTTGTGTGTTTCAAGCATGCCATATTCAGTTGGAAAGTCAGGAGCAGCTCCAAAATTGCCTATAAAAATACTGCCCTTTTCCCTACTTAGTTTTTCAGAGGAAAATAAGTGGAAGAGGAAACAAGTCCTTCTATATTATGCAAAGATTCATAGGTCCTTCAGGGTAAACTTCAACAATTAAAAAAACTGGAATGCATATTCTCCCTGGCAACATAAACACTACTGATTACCATGTGAAATTTGAAGAGCTGCTTATTAGCTAAATTCAGCTAATCAAATGTATACTTCATAACCAGAAAATCTTATGGACGGGTGTTTTATCAATCAGTTTTGGACTAGGTTTTAATGGTTACCATTCATGATATTACCTAACTCACAAGCATTGTTTTAAAGAGCACTGGGAGATGAAGAGATACATTTTGTTCCCTACATATCCAAAATGGATTTTTGAATCTGTGAGAAATCTGACATATTCCCAGGGTACTGATGAACAAGTTTTCAGCCCATTTAAAATACTGAAGCCAGGAGAGTTAGAAGCAACAGAAACAGCACAGCATAGCAGAAACAGCTTATGCAAAGTGTCACATTTCGAAAGGTCTGTCATTTGTAAAGGTTAAGCATGATAATTATTTGAAATATGAAAGACAACTATCACAATTTCAATACTACCTTTAGATACAGCTTCACAAAACTAGTCATATAGATAAATCATAGTTCAAGTTGTCTTGTAACACCTATGAAGCTGAACAAAATTAAAAGGCACTGGAGCTAAACTGTTAAGAAACCAGGCAGATGCGTCAACTGATTATCTTGAGCAAGTACATCAAGGGAGGATGGCAGATCAGTCTTTAAATGATCTGCTGGTCAAGTCTCTAACTTTATGTTAGTTCAGCCAAATACTCAGTATTTGAATTACTGCTGCAACAGAAAAATAGAGACACATCCCAGGTATGAACTGGGTTTAAAAATCTGATAGACTCAGAATCAGTTAACACTCCATGCAGATAATTACAAAACCAATCCTTTTTTCATTGCTTTTTCACACACAATTTCCTTATTAAAAAGATGTAAAGTAAGTCTGGATGTTTTTACAGTGCTTAGACTCCTCTCAAATGGAAATCTGAACACTTTAGGGGAAACTTCCATACACTTTTCATGTCCTTGATCCATTTATGTCCCATAGATGTTTTTGTTTGCACTTGTGTTTTCTTAACTACATGTATTAAGAGCAGCTCAAAGTCAGAAACCTCCCTAAGAGGTAAGCATAGAAGTATGCCCGTAGCAACATCCTGCCCTGTATTCATATTGTTTCACAGTCCTCCAAGGCTTTTTGTGAAGTCCAGAAAATGCAGACATTTATATAAACAGGTTAAAAAACAGGCCACATTATTAGTTTTTCCTAGGTTCTTCACTTAAGCACATCTCACTAAATCACAAGTACAAGCAGTGACTTCTATTACCAAAAGAATTCATTGAAGAATTTAAGATCAGGGAAGAGAATAACAGAATTGATTTTATGACATATTTATTACAGAAAAAAAAAACCCAAAGCAACAAAACACCAAGAATTTTAAGCAATTTTACAGTAAAAATCACACAATTTTTGGTAATTGAGGTTGCTTTAGTTTATCAGCTTAGTTGGCTCACTGCTTTCAGTATATGAGTTTCTACTAACCTGGTTTCATAAAAATCTATGAAAGACTATAATCACCTAAGCTTTCAAACAAATAACATGTTTCCCAACATGTAGGCCACAGAACAAGCCTCTCTGTTTGTCAAAGGACAAAAAAAGACACAGAGCAGTGCCAGAAAGACTCAGTTTCAATATTCTGCAGACATTCAGTTCTTTCCAAAATACGTAGCTGTTATAACAAAAACAGAACAAAAAACCCAAAACCAAACTGAACAACAACAACAAGCAATGGTGATAATGTCTATGCCAAGCATTTAGACAATGGATAAGTAACTGAGGTGACAGCAGTGGGGAATTTACTGTAGCAGCATCTAGGAAGGCTTTATTTGACATAATTCTTTATCTGGAACTTCTCAATAGAAGTTAGATCATTCTTAGATCAATATATATATGAAGAAACAATGGCTCTTCTGCTATGGAGCAATTGCTGTAAGGAGGCTGCTGGTGAGCCCTCAAAATCCTCTGCAGAGCTATGAATGTATGAGGAAGTATGACAAACACTCCCAGGATGTTAATAAGGAATTAGAGATGCACTGACTGTACATCCAGACCCTGAAAGCTTCTTTATTTGAGCTTAGTAAGGATAGATGATGGTGAACTCAGTGGGGTTTTCTAATCTATTTTATTTCTTTTTAGAACTTAATTGTGGGAATTCTGTCTGGATAGCTCTTAAGTGCAACAAGATTTCAGCCAGTTAATCAGAAGTGCTACACACACTGCTGCTCTCACTGGCTCCACAGCATTTGATGCAAGTGTTTCAGTAAAGGGGGGTGACACTACCAGAACATATCCCAAATGACCATCTATCATGGCCTGCTTCCTGCCATTGCTCCCTGAAGGTTATGGATCAGTACTCAAATATATGCCCAAAAGAACTACAGAACCCACTAAGAGCTCGTGGATTTAACTACAATCAACCAAAAATCTTTAAAAAACCCCACCTCAGAACACAAATAAAACCACCCTCAAAACAACATAAAATCCCCAAACCACAAACAAACCCAACCTAAAACACACACGCACCAAAAAGACTGTTTTCCCACATAACTAACAGCAATATTTTCAAATGTTCAAATAAAAATTTAAAAACTTAGGTCTGGAGAGACTGAACATAGTTCATACACAGACTGTAGGCACGCCAGCAGATCAGGCTCTTCAGACACTATTATTTTGCATGTGTTCTACAATGCACCAAAAGGCTTCTCACCGCATTTGTTCCTTGCAAATATAAATCAAACTAAACATGTATCAGTCCAAAGGGTATTTGGAGGCAAAGACCACGAAAATCTTTGATAGCTTTACTCTGTGCAGAGTAACAGTAAATGACCTCAATAAATACTGCACCAAATGAAGAAACCAACACTACTCTGCCTACAGGTTTAGGTACTTGGAGGACCATGGGACGAAACACAAAACTCTCAACCAAGTCCAGTTTGGGCTTGTCTTTGCTGCCACACATGTGCTGCTGCTATGGAAGTCCAGTTCCTCCAAGGAAATCAGTGGTTTTGCCAGTAGAATCACAGACCCTGCTGGCTCAGAGCATTTTGCAGGAGCCAGTTAAAGTCTTAATGCTGAAGTAAATCCAGCAACACTTACCTATTTGTACTTGCTCTGGCTGGCTCAATGATACAAATGCTGATGTATCATCAATCCACGAAACCTGAATGTTACCTAGAAAAAGCAAAAGAAATTATTATGACTATTTTTATTTTAGACTCAGTCACAGATTTTAATCTGAGATGCCATGACATAAAAGAGCCAACTAAGAGTAACTGCACCTGAGAAGGCTTTTGTCCACTGTAAAGTTGTGTAGTTCATACCCAGTTGCACAAGGGCCTGGAACTGTTCAGAAAATTAGGGCTGCATGTGCATCCTGTACACCCTCAGATCCTCACATCCTCCCCTCATGGCTTCTATATGATTGTACAAAATAAACTGAAGCAACTTTCTAGGACTTTCAGCCCTTTACTCAAATAAATAACAGCTTTTGAGTGATGATAAATTCCAGTCAAGAGGGGTAGATAGAAGATTGATCACATCAACGGAGAACTCCACTATTGGGACACTAAATCCTCAAACTCTGGTTTGTTTGAATCCCACTATACATCATTCCCTGGTTGTGAAATAAAAACTTAATTTGAGTCAATATGAGGACAAATGCACAAAATCATGGACCTCATTTGGAAGCTGTTACAATGGAACAGTGACTGGAAATAAGTTCCTCTATTCATCAAGCAGTTAGTGCATTTTCTATGTGAATGGCTTAAAATGTCACATTAGCACTAAAAGAGCCCATAATCAAGCAAAAGCAGAGGAAAGGATTCCCATTCCAGACACAAGGTCTTATTATAGTCTGAAATCCATTTACATCTCCTGTCCTTATCTAAGTGCTTTACTGTTAGTACAATTCAGATACTGAAAATTGGTGCCATTTTTTTCACGCAGACTAGAAAATCAAGTTATACATAATGTTACACCACCATTTAACCTTCAGACACTGCAAGGTTAAAAACAATGATGCACAAGGGCTTAAAATACATTTATTCTCAGTTGTTTAATCTATTGAAATCTAATTTAGTCTACAGGTTACAAGGTTATAGAAGCCTCTTCTGAAATCCAGCCAGATTATAAACAGATTTTCTAATTATAAAAAAAATAAAACCCTAGATAGATTTCATCCACATGCTATACATTTGAGTAGCCAGCTATTTAGGAGTTTAAATTATAATCATTTTGATCATTGCCAAAACCATAATTAATTCAGTATGGTTTCTGACATCTCCCTGTACTGAAGGGTAAGGCTGCCATTAAGATGAGCCTACACTGCGAAGTTAGAATTTCTTCAAACATTTTTTAGGGCACACAAATTCAATTTCTAATAATTCTGTCTTTGAAGAACATAGAACTTTGCTGCCCATAGGTAAGGGTCTTTACTGTAGGGAGAACATTTCACGACACAAGAAAAGCCCGAGCTGACTTATGATTGCAGCTCAGAACTGTAGAGCATTTGGTAGGACTCTGACACTGAGCTTCCTTTAAAGGACAGAAATTACTGTACAAATTCATATTGCTCTACATGCATTGACAAGTCTTTGCTCTAAAATTATTCGTGTATCAAGTTCTCCCTTTTTGTATTACTAATTACAAAATTTGCCAAACAATCATTTCAGACATCTGAGACCATATTCTGTTGTAACTCTGGAACACAGAAATGCTGTCCAGATTGTGTCCCTTTCCTATATATATAGCTAACTAATTTCAATCTACCTGAGCAGACTGAAAAAGAGATCAGAAAGAAAAATTCTCCTGAATATCTTGCAATTGTGCCCTCAGTGTAAAATAAGAGGATCAGTGATAGACAAAAAAAATCTCCTGAATGAATTCAGCTACTATTCAAATAGATTTCAGTGTCCATATTTTCACTAACTGCCAAACAAAAATAAATTAATATGAATCCAATCTATTGGTGGCACATCATTTCAGTATCAGATCCTTATTCATTGCTGCAGAAAGGCTGCTGCACTCTATATGACTTCTGACTTCGTATTTTCAGCTAATAAAGGGTTTCAATGCCTGCCAACATGTTACCTTTATACTCAGATTTATACATTTTAAACACAGAATTTAAAGAAAGCCAAACATTAAATAGTGGACACTGAGTTACAATCTGAAGCAAACCGCAACAAACGCTCTTATGCAACTCTCCATGCTTAAGAGGTGCTCTCTTCAGACTGTGCCACGTTTCATTATTATTATTAAGAAGTAAGAATTCAGGAGAGATAAAATTAATAAATTAAATCATCCAGCAATACTGCTAAGCAGTCAGTAAATATTGTTCATTTCAAAAGTATGGTGAAATGCAAATAAAGATCTGGAAGGCAAATGCATCTGCACCTGCAGTACAATATTTAGCAATCACCAGAGCCCTGTGCCAGCTCACTGCAAGGCTAGTGCAGATGAGCCATGGACAGCAATGTAATGGAATACCAGCTCTAGAGAAATGAACCAGGAAATTTCTCTCTCTGGACTTCTAGAATACATCAAGTCTTCAATACTCTGAAGAACGCCATTGGTGGACTATGACATGAAGACGCAAGTAACATGTATGTCTTCTATAAATAAATTTGAAAATTTTCTATATATCAACTCAAACATGCAAACAAGATTAAATCCACAGAATAAAATTATACTAATAGATTACATCATTGAAACATTTTCCTTTTTATACTGTTTGTATACATTTCCTACATGACTTTTACTGATAATTAAGTAGTAGTTTTTATAATACTTTGACAGTATAAATTTTAATTAAAAGCCCAAAGACATTAATTTAAGTAGAAGTGAAGGCTATACACTAAAGCTGTATTCTAGCAAACCCTATTTTAATGACTTCATATTTCACATCAGCATGACCAAACAAACAACACAAATTTAAGAATCTGAAGTGTTCTAAGAGACTGCATAGTGCTGTAAGTACTTGTACAGTGAAACTACATTCACCCCTGAGACTGTAAAAACATCTTCCATGAACAGGTGTCCACTTGGTATGCAGGCAGTCCTGCAGGATTTCAGAATCATGAACAGCCCTCCTAGAGGAGCAAATGTAAACCAGTTCCAAGCGTGACACTGCAGCCCTTTCAGCTGTTTCACTGCTTTCGTTAGAAGCTTCATGGAAGATTATAACTCTGCTTCAATTCATTCTAAAATAATTTTTCTGTAAAATTCGATTAACACTGATTGATTTCAAGACACTTTTCTTTAACTGATGTAATAAATTAGGATAATTCCTGTCTGTTTCTGCCCTTTCTCTTTTTTTTTTCTTTTGGCAAGTCACTCAACCTTACACTGCACCACTCTGCCCCTGTCCACCTACGACTGGAAAATCATGGGTACTTCTGTATTCCAGAATTTTGGAAGAAATAATCTGCAGTTTGTTTTGAGACAGCATGCCCATAAGACCTAAACAAAAATACAGATTGACTATCGAGACCGGAGTTCGTAAACCGAAATTGGAAAACCACTCCGCTCTGGAATCTGGAGGAACGCGGGAAGCGGCAGCTCCCGCAGCGAGCGCGCCCCCTGGCGGCGCTGCCTGCCCCCACACCCGGAGCGCGGCGGAGCCGAGGGCTCGAAACCCATGGAACCGAGCCCAAACCAGGCTCCTCACCCCGAACGGCAGCTCCGCGACAACCCCTCTCATTTCTGCGTTCTGCATTTCCCAGTCGGGACTACTAAATCCCATCCACTACACGGCCCCCGCTGCAGTGAAGATGGAATGGTCAGAAGGAACTGAGGGAGTTCGATACAGCTCCGCAGACTCCGCACGGACAGAGAACCAAGCCACAGGAGATAAGGACCAGGAGACCACCACCAGTTAGTTCAGCTCTCCCAGTCCCTAAATTTTATACTTCTACTTAGTAGAGCAACAACAGGACTACTGATCCTCAGTTATATCCTTTTTGCTATTTTTTCTCACTTGGATTCTGTTCACAATCTTGAAATCAATTTGGTTATCTTCAAGCTTGCTTACTTGCCTAGATTCACCTATGCTGGAGTCTGGCTTTACACTGACTGCAGGGTGAACCTTGTTCCTAACACCTCGATCTGCCTCACACCAGTCCCCACTCCCTCTATCCACCTATATAAACTCTTACCTCCTTTCAGGAGAGGCTGTAAATAAAAGGATAAAAGATCCACAATATTCAACAAGCACCACATAAAGACTTCTAAAGAGCAGTTAATAAGAACAGTAATTTTCAACACATCATTACAAAGTCCACAGGACACCACTCAAAAATTACAAAAAGAGATTCATCATTACCTACATTAGGAGAAAGTCTGCACCCACAGACTAAAAATAACAAAACAAACCAGAAGTACTTGTTAATAATAACAAAAGAAAAAAGGAAAGACAGTATCACTCACCAAAGGCACTGAAAAGCTGGTATAGGTCACTAGTCTTCCACTCTTTGGGAAAAGTAACATGAAGAACATGATCTCTTTTTGGCTGCACTACAAAACAAAAATGCTTATCTTTAGAATATCTTAAAACAGTCATCTAACGTGGTCGGAAAGCTTTTTTCTTCCCTTTCCTTTCATTTTTAAATAAGAAGACAGACCAAGATTTATAAAGCTACATCAGGCACAGTGAGAATGTGCCAGCACCTAGGCATGAAAGACACACTAAATCCTACTAGCTCATCTATGTAAGAAATTGAAAGAGCATTTCCTGCAGTGGGAAATGCCCACAAATCTAGTCCTTCCCATGCCTTGCACCAAACCGATTTCAAGGACACAAGAAAAAAAATCAACAGCCTCCTCATGCTCCACTTTCAAAAAATTCTTAGCAATGATTCAATTTTGCCATTTTTCTGTCAGCAAAAAACTTCCTGTGAAACTACATTCAACTCAGTTTTCATATAATATTAGGTACAAGACAGAATATACACACTGACTTTTTATTATTACTAAAAACTACACCAAGGAAAAAAGACAGCTTATCAAGGCCAGCATCTAAAGAAGTACAGAAGAAGTCTTCAGTGTATACTGAAAGTCATTTTAAGCTTTGTGAATTTGAGAGAGGGAACTCAAACTGCTGGAAGTGGAAGAGTACAGCAGAAATTATCACATTATTATTATATATCTTACTTTTACACACTTCTCCTACCTGAAGTTCCTTCCACTAAAGATGTGAGATAGAAGAACCTGTGAATTCCTATCCTATAAAGTATCCTATAAAAGAAACAAGTGGAACACTGTATTTTCAGGTGCAAAGACACTGAAATGTTTTACTTCTTCCTATGAAACTATTTGCAGATCATTAATTAGGCCTCTCCAGAGGTATCTGCAGAGATCTATTTTGTTATGTATGACACACTGCTAAATCTTAGTGCTGTTTTACATTTGATGACAGAGGCTGAACCATTAAATTCCAGTGCTCCACTTTACAAGGTAGTGCTCCAGTTTGTTCAAGGTAACTCATGGGTTAACTACACACAGCTTGATGTGATCAGATTTTAATGTGACCACCTGGTAACACTCTCAGGAAAAGCTTCTCTCTTCTTTCGGAATAGAGATACAGGGACTGTTTTTCGTTTTAGTGAATGATTAGTGACTCACCCTCCTGAATTCTTTTGTAATATAAACTTCTCTAGTTTCTGATCTCCTTAGCTTTCAGCATTAAAACTGGAGAGCTTTTCAAGGTGTATCTCATTCATAGAGCAGGTGTCCAAAATCAGACCATCAACCACTTGTTATTGCTAAGTGTTTCAATCTGTTTCACACAAACAAGTGAGTTAGCCTGAGTTGACCAGAAACTCCCCAGTAATAAATTACAGGTGTACATGAGCACTGAGAGCTCAGTCAGGCTGGACAGAGACACAAGTAGCTAAGGAAAGCAATCCCTTCATGAGCACAGGTGAAATCCTGTTCCCTAAATCTGCTACCTAAACAAAAAGGACAAAAATTTTTAAGGACTACAATTCAATTTTTTTGCACTATACAAGTCAAACACCAAAACCCCACAAGCAACAGAAGATCAATTCATTGCTGTACAGTTTACTGAACAGAGAGCAACTCAAAGTTTAATTATTTGTAATCCAGTAGTAGAAAATCATAGCATGAACAACTCCAGTTTCAGATATTACAGCCTTTTTATATTGATTAGAGAAACTATTCCTAACCTTCCTGTATCTGTTTATTCTTAAATTCACAGTGAATCTGCTGTTAAAATCTCTAACTTCTACCTACTTGCGTGAAAAGTATGATTCTTTTTCTGCTTTGCAGTCATTTTGTGCAACAACTTCATTCTTTTAAATGGGTTTCTAACACACAGTAACAAAAGATGATGAAAGTCACATTCCCATATTCAATACTATTTAACTTAGGATATGTTATTGAAATCCATTATTTCAGGAAAAATTGCACAAACTTGTTATTTCACTACCTGACAAACAGAAACACGCAACTTACAACAGTCACTCAGTCAGCTGTGCCTCATCTCTATTTTAAAAATACAGACTCCAAGTGCACCTCCCACAGAAACCTGGCTGTATTCTTTAAGTGGCTTTGCTTCTCTGCAAAAGGTTCCCCCACAGACAACCACCAGACAGCTTCCTCAACCTCCAGTAGTATTTACATCTCAGAATAGCAACAAAGTCTCTAAAACAGCCAGCCCAACATGCCACCCCTACAAGTGCTTTCCGTTTTGAGGCTTAGAAAGCCTGCCTGGCTCAGGTTCTCCTGGAACATCTGCATCAGTCTGCTCTACAGGAGTGGCTTTCAGATAAAAGAGACAGACTTTCAGAGGCAGACTCTTTTGGCAACCCTTCCTGGCAAAGTATCAAAACAATCCTGTAAGTTGGCCAGCAAGTGGAAGTAGCATCTTTACAAATTAGTAGCTTTGGCATTCTCTCAATGACCCAAAGTATTTACCCATTCTTCCACTCAGTATCAAACAGTTGGGGAAGGAAGATGCGACGTAATTAGATTACCATTCCAACAGAGCCAGAGCTCAGTGATCTGACCACCTAACTGAATTTAAAATTAAATATATGCCCTTACAGCATGTATTTTCCTCTCCAACGGTTTCTTTCATCTCTCTAGAACTGCATTCTGTTACTATTACACTGGCATCTAATAGAGTCACACTCCAGTCTGAGCATTCCAATGCAAGGAGTGGAAAATGTGTCCACACCACTACTGCTTCCAAATGGGTATAATTTTCAAGACATTGTGTATCTGACTCCTCAATATAAAATTAAGCTTTTGTCTAATCAAAGACCAGACTGACCTCCAGAGCTTCACATTTTCCTAAGTCAAAGCATCAGTTGGAATCCTCATCCAAAGCTTTCCCCCTCATAATGAAACATCCCATAATAGTAAGGACATTTACATTACTAAAATCTGTTTTCATTTAACTGTATTATCAACTAATTACAGTTCCAGGTCTGTAAACTGAAATAACCTGAAATATAAAAATGTTTTAAGTAATGTTTTTCCATTATCATAATTCCATGTGGCAAAAGAATTCTGATGTTTAGGCTGAAGTTAAGAAGAGGTACTGCTGCACGTCACTTGAGAAACAAAGTGGCCACAAAATTTTCAGAACCGTTTGCATCCTGTATTTACTGCTGGGGTGAGTGGACAGTGTTAAGATCCCCCTTTTTATGTGATATGGTTTTGTTAAAAAAAAAAAAAGGGAGCAGACAAATTTAAATAATTTCATAAGTAGCTAATAACCTAAACACAGCTGATAGATATGCTGATATCCATGCTTTAGATATACATAATTAATCTTTACACTTCCTCCTCCAGGAAGTTTGTCAGAATAGTACTAAGTTTACAATGAAAGAAGCTACTTACAGTCTGGTCCTTCCAAATTGAGATATGGTATGTCCATTACTCTCATAAGAAATAGCCTAGAAACAAAATGGAAAAGAACCATTAGCAAATTTCTGCCTGAAGACCTTTTCCTTTTCATAGTTTTTTTACACGTTTCTTCTGAAGAAGCAGAATTAACCATCCCAAATTTATCTTAAGCTATGTTAAAACAGACCCTCTCAGCCCAATCTCTTATCTAACAACCAGACTCAAAAGTTAATTGGCATCATGCCAGAAATTTTACTTATTCAAGAAAACAAGGACAAAAAAGGCCCAAATTGTTAGTGCTGAAAACAATAAAGACAAGTGGGGAAGGAATATTTAACAAGTGGCAGCTCTGTGTAGTAAGAGCCCCTTGCACAGTGGATAGTGCAAAAGCTGCCATCATTCTAAATACACATAAACCTCCCCATTTTCTGAGCACTTCATCATGCTTTAAACAGAATGGATATTAAAACCCTAAAACTGCAAAAGCCATTGTGACTTCTCTGGAGATAACTGGAATGAGTCTTTTCCTCTTTAACATGTAACTGAAGAGTTCCTCAAAACATTCAAGAAATGCTTTCATGCTTTCAACAAAAGCCCTTACTCAGCTCTGAAAACTATTTCCTTCCAAAATAAGATGAACAGCTTAAAATCCTGTGATAGGTACAGATGCCACATTGATGTTACAAAACATTTGCTGTGTATAGTGTTCACTGGAAGGCTAAAATAAATAACTTTTCCACTATAACTTTAAAAAGCTTCTAAAATGCTTATCAGATTGCATTTACAGCATTCAACTAAGTACTAACTGATATAAACAGCTGATAAAAACATTTTAAGTGTAATTCCCTGGAGATTCTTTGTATCATACCACACTCACTAGTAGTTTGTAAGAGTTTGAATATCATGCCCTTATGATTCCCTGTATCACTGAAAAGTCTACTGGAATGCAGTTGTTAATTTGGTTGTGCTATAAATAGGAGAAAGAAAAAAACCCAAACACTGGGGTAAAATGTATGGCAGGTTCACACGTGAGCCACGGGGTGTCAGAACTGGCACCTGCTGTGCCACACACTGTCCCACTTAAGTTATCTTCTGAGTCTCAGGGAAGATGCAGTGTAACAGGCACTGCATCCCCCTCAGCACCGCAGCACCTAAAAGGAACTTTACCAATAAAAACTACAAACATCTGCATCAATGAATTTCAGACACTTCACCCAATCCAGCACAGCACTGAGTAATGAAGACATTCTACAAAGAAGCCAGAGCTCCTTTCTGTGTTTACCCTTATGTGCCACACTCCTGTAGACTTGACTTCATCACACCTGTCTGTCTAAACTGGACAGGAGTGGCTCCACCCAGAAAACAAGGAGGCACAGTCATCACACCACAAAGGTACCTTCTATGGAATTAAAGGAAGGGGAAAACAAAGAGGGAGCATGGGATACAACCTCCAAGGAGCAACAGAAGGGATGTGACTACATTCCACAAGCACAAGAAAAGCAACTATTTACTCCGACACTGTGAGTGGAAAGTTATTGGTCAAACTGCACAAAAGCACAACAGTCTCCTTTTGCAGTTATTTGCAAAGAAAATTCAATATAGAAAAGCTGAGGGATTCGCAATACATGCCAGAGAACATAGCTCCCTATGTGAAATTTTCTACAAATACAGCACAGACCCAAGAGATTTGCATGGATTTTGGTTTCTGATGTCCATTGTATAAAAAAACCATTTCTAAGCTAATTTATATTTCTACAGACCATGATGCTATTCAGCTCAATAAAACATGGTGTTCTCATTTCTGTACACTTCTTCCACCCCCTGCCTCCAGCTACATCAAAATAATAAACAGCATCCAAACAACCCAAAGAGACACAAAAGAACATTGTCATTAAAAGTTTGTGAGGGGCTTGTGGGTGGGAACAGGAAGATATGGAAGAAAAGAGCTGTTGCCCAAAACCAGTCAAAAATTTTCAAATCAACTCCAAAGTATATGAGACAATAACAGTATCCAAATGATACACATAAGAGTTTAGATACTGCAATAACGAGTTCCATCATCTCAACTCGTAAATGTTCATTGGGGATTACTCACAGCAGACAAACAGAATTTTTCAAAGATGTTGTGTATACAATAAAGCATAAAGATTACAGAACTGCATCTTTGGAATTCCTGGCTTATTGAGTTGTTTATCGTATAACTTCTGCATTATGCCTAAAAGAGCCAAACAATCCTAAGGAAAAGTCTGTTTTTAATCAGTTCCACTCTCACAAAAGTCCTAAAGCTAAAGATTTTACCTATGTTCATCATTAACCTATATGAACATTAACCTATATCCTGGCCATCACTCCTGAACAGCCAGCCGGGAAGTTCTGTAATTTTGCTGACCTAATGAAAGACATCAATATTACTCCTGAAAAAGTATTACTTTCATTTGAAAGCTAAGTTCATAAAAGCCAAAGCTTGATTTTTTAATTTTAAATTTACTCCCACTAATCACATCAGTGACAAGCCCATTCAAACAGGAAGCATTTCCAAAATCCTAGCAATGATGTGGAAGTTTTATCACTAAACTGTACTTAAGTATTAACATCTAATACTCAGAGATCTTCAAATTAACACTCTATGAGCAACCCAAAGAATCAGAGTCTGCTTTAAAGAACATTTTCAAGACTATCTGGATAATGTTTCAAACGGCGAACATTGCTTCTAAATAGCTGCCTTACAATAAACTCCTCTGCTCAGCTTCTTTCAGGAAAAACTTGTGACACAAGGTATAACTTTCATTTGTTTAGCTTACTGTTTGCATGTTGTAGTTTGTGTTTTGCTTGAAGAACATGACTACAGCACAAAGGAAAAGGTTTCCTTGTTCTGACTGCTGCCCACAGGATCAGGTAGAACTTCTGGAGGAAGGAGGAAGATAATTTTTTTTCTCCCCAGTAGGAAGAGAGGATGCTCAGGTAGGGAAAGATTCTAGACCACAAACTAGAGACAAGTAGGTGCAGCAGGAAGCTGGCTGCCAGCCCAGAGCACAGCTGCCAGAAAGCCCCAGAAGCAACACACTCACTAAGGGACCTTTAGGGAACTCTGCAGAGCCCTGGATGCTACTACAGGTGCTAAAACCACCATGTGCTGCAGAGACCTGCTCTGCAAGGGCTGAATGAACAGAGGAAAAGACTTGTTCATTTAAGCACCTCACAGCTCTGACTTCTGACATGTAGTTAAATCTTCTTTATTTAAAAAAAACCAGAGTTGTCTTATTCTGGTTTGTTAGTTTGCATTATAGGAGAAAGAAAACTAGCTTGAAAAATACAAGCCTTGGCCTGCTCAGTGTAAGGAAAAGGTGAGATAGTCTCATCTCCAGGCTCTGACTTCGGTGATGTGGCAGATGTTAGTTAGAATATGGCAAAGCTTCTAAAATCATGTGGAAGTAAGACATGGCAAGTCTTCCAAGTTTCCATGATTTAAAAATAATATATAGCTTTCCAGAAACAAGAAGCTACAAGTTCTGAATTATAATAGAATGGATAAACATTCTTTTCTTGCAAACAGTAATTTTCAGTTCTTGCTTAAAAAAGAAAAAAAATAGGCAACTGTTCTCCCTGCAGTTTGTTAACTCTTCCTTTCATTACAGCCAGGCAGTGCTAATTCTGAAGCCAGAACAGACCCAGCAGGCTTCCTCTCACTCACTCTCACAACTTTGATATGTCACTCCTAGAGGAATGTCACATTTCAAGTACACAATTAATTAGAAAAGCTGAAATTTAATGTATTATTGTGACAGTTCTAGAAGTTGCTGTTTGTACTTGTTGCAAATACACATTTCTAGGAAGAATTTTGGTCAGTGATTGAAAAATTAACCTGCTCAATTGGCACCTACTAGTTGGCATGTGTGTGCGCTGGTGTTCCTGAGAACCTAGGGACAAAACCCATCTTAAAATGAAATTGTGCTGATCAATTCTATCTTCACCTTCGCATTCAAATCAAGCAGCCACTGTGGGTCCGTGTTTAACCTAGGGAATATTTGTAACATCTGCTAAAATATATGGAGTTACTGCTTCACATGCCTCAGTGTCAAGAGAATCACATAACTGCTGTCACTATAATGACATGATTTTAAGAACAATGAAAGGTGAAAGCCACTGATCACAATTATTTCCTCATTTGTGTGGGCTACCTGAAGCTAAAATAATTAATTTTGCCAACTCTTATATTACAGGGTTTGAAAGGATGGAATTTCTCCGCAATTTAAACAGACAGAGTAGGCACTAGAACCTTTTTAATTTCAACTCCTTTTCCTTTATGTGACAGATTGCAGCATCTTTAGAAGTTTCCTAAGGTAAAATCTACAGAATAATTATGTAAAGGATCAAATCTGTGCATAAAGGATTCTAGATGCCTCAAGTCTTACTTAAATTTATTCAAGGAGCTTGCATGAAGATCCAATTCAAAAGCAAAATACTGCTCATAGCATCATCCCATAAATCATACATGGATATTTCTTACACCATCTTAAAAATGGGTTCCCTGACAATGTTAATACTAATGCTTTGTGTTATTTGGATTGACATTACCATAGAGATATTTTAGTTTTTCCAGACTGCTGAGCGCACTCAGTTTTCACTATCACCAGTTACTGAGGGTCCTACAACATAAAGAACACTCGACCAGTTTTTCTTCAGTTCCACTACTCCCAAAGCTTATTCCAGAAATAATTTTCTAAATTGCAAATATATCCTCAACAGTGGCATGAGCAAGGCCATTAAAGCAGTCCAGGTACTCTTCTAAGTGTCCTTTCACGGGTCAGCAGAAAGTAAACCATCCTCCCCAAAAGAAAGGATATTTACTTCATAGCCTCTCTCCAGCATTACCAGCATGAACCAGAAAGCCAAAAAAACTTCAGTTTAAAGAAAAATGCAGTTAGCTATTGATTCCAAGGCTAGAGGTAGATCTGCTAAAGCTGGTGTTGTACTTCCACGTTTCAGCAGGTTTTTTAATACAACAACTACTTACTTGTTAAAAAAAGGTTCAATGAGCTTTGATCTAGCAGACACATGGTTTTTCGGAGGACTGAGGAATGAACCTGATGAATGAAGAATAAATTCAGTATGCAATAAGCAGCTATAGACAGCACCAGGGAGAAGGTTTGGAAAAGACTTCATAGGTACCTAGGAAATTAGCCATGGAAATGAAGCACAGTCCAGTAATGTAAGCATCATACCCTGCTTCATGGAGTTGTTCAGATGCTGTATCGTAACTTGGAAATCCTTCTGCACTTTCTGAGGGAAAAGACATTTATAAATACATTATCAGAGAAGATAAAGATAGTCCTATATGCCTACCCACAGGCTTATTTTGTCAGAGCATAACATCATTTGGGGAAGTTTATACAATTTTCAGAATCTTTGAAATTTCTAAAGTTCTTAAAAAAGCAGTTTTGTTTGTCATTTTTAAATAAGAATAGGTTTGTAAGATGGAAAGTCTGTCAAAAAGCCCTTAATCCCCAGACCTACTTAGCCAAAATGGAGTATTAATTCTAAGACAGTGACAGTGGAATTCCCCACAAAGAATATCTTTTTTTCTGACTTACTTGGATTTAAGAGAACAGACACTCAGTCTGATGGAAAACTTCACTATTAACCTGTTTGCCAGCCATCTGATTGACCTATGGTCAGATTTTTCAAGGTATTTAAATGAAGACTAAACTAAGTGATTTAAGGATGTCTTTATTGACAAATGCACTTGGTGTTTATGCTCTGCACATTCAGCAACATAAAAAAGTACTACTCATCTTGACTTTGATCAAGCATTGAAACTTTCAACATATTCCACTCCTCAGTATTGCCCTCCCTTTTCTAAATCAGCAGCTTAAGAAAAATTCCAGAATCTTGAGCTAAGCTTGCCCTTTGACTAAATATCCTTGTGTCCACCTGAAAGCAAAAAAAACCTTTTTCCTACTAAAAGAACTTTAGTAATTTCTAGAACACACATGACTGGTCACTACTGTGTAAGTTTTCTTGGTTTTGTTTGTCCATGTGCCTCTGGCTTTGACCTGAAGGACAACCACCAAATGAAAGTTTTAAATGAATTTCAAATTAATCCTCAAAAATCAACCTAAAAAATAACATTCCATCATTAGAAGATGATGAAACTGCTGTTCATTGAACACATCCATTCTTTTACTGTCTGGATTCCTATTAAGTTCCAGGTATACTATACTTCTAAATATAATTGCACTGTATGTACAGTGCCCTCATTTAAAGTCCCTTCATCAAAGCACTAAGTATTAGCAGGGGAATTTATATTTCAGAACAAGAACAAAAATAATCAAAACTTTTTGTTTCCTCTGAAAGAGCAAAACATTTCAGAAATAAGAGCATTTTGATATATCCTTACCAACTTTAGGAGGGGTGAATGGAACCTCTTTCAAACGCTTTTCCAGTTCTGCAAGTGATGTATTATTAATGATCTCCTGCAAGAAAAGCCATCATTAACTGCCAATGCCAAGAACATTTCCCCTGGAAACTGAAATCAAATAGGATCAAATGAGAATTTACTGCTGCCACCTTGTGTTCTCTAAGGATTTACACATAGCCCCATTTCAAACTAATGCACCAGAGGTGTGTTAAGACAAATTTCAGTTACCTTGCCTCACCTACATCATAATGAGTCATAAGCATTTATTAATGCTGCTCAGAATTATGGAGGAATTATGCCAGAGTATAATAATATTTCTATTTGAATCTGGTTTCATGTAGGGTACATGTGGCAAGGGAAAAGGCAGCACAAACAGCAGGGCAAATATTCTAAATATTGATCACAATTGTTGAAGGCATTCAAGGCGACTACTGAAATGTGCTTGCTGACTGGACATTCTTGAATAGTTTTATAAATGTAAATACTGCTGATTTAAAGTAATACAGAGACAGTGAAAGAAGCCTGACAATCAGAAAGGTGCTCCTACACTTCAACTTGGCTGAGTAGCATCAGTGAATCTACTGATGAATTATATGCATAACATAAAAAGCCACAAAGATGTATTACAGAATAATTCCTTACTGAAGTTCTTAATCAAACATATATTGTCAATCAGTACAACAGAAACATGCAGAATCAACAGCCAGAGAAAGCAAAACATCGCACACTATCTTTCTTAAAGTCTTCTGAAATCTATGAGACCAGATATCCTTTCGTTCTCAATCAAGCTTAGCTGTTTACACTCCTCATCAAGTCTACAGACTGAAAAGTTATCAAGAACTAAGTACAATGAACAAGCTCAAATGATGCACTAATCTGGCATCATTTCAAAGCAGCATTTCATAACAATAGCCTAAAAACCCAGGCATCTGCTGTAGAATTACAAATATCAACACAGCTGTACCAAACATAAAACTTGTGGAGGATTCTTACTTTTCAGAATGCCAAAGCCTCTATTCTTACCACAGCAGTGTGCAAAACAAACCTGACAATACCTACAAGCATGCTTTAGTAGCACTTTGTTATGCAATGCTCTGGAGTCACAGAGCTATGCTCAGATAGATGCTGCTTCCTCAGCACGTTTTTTAATTAATTCAAAGGCACAGGGGAAAACAAGAGTTTATGAACACTTATCTCAATACTTCTTCAGAGGAATAAAACTCATGCTGTAAGAGATTTTAAGAGAAACCTGCCATTTTTTTTTCCTCCTGCTGACCACCCACTGAGCAACTGGCCACAAGAGAACCTAATAATGATAAAGCATTTTTCCAGACAAATCTAAGTCAGCATCCACAGTACTCTACGGCTTTGAGTATACAAGCAGCTCCCAGATTCTATTTGTTCATGAACAGCACTTTTATTATCTCCTGAGGGGACATACTACTTAACAAGAAGAAAATAATCTGCTAATCACATTTTACCTAGCAAAAACCCTACATATTTTGGAATCCAAAGCTGCCAAGTTACCTTAGAACTTCAAACACAAAAGTCACTAGTAGGAAAGTAAAAATGTGCATTCTATAAATTCTGTAAGTTTAAATAAGGGGTGAAGAAAAATCATTCTTCCACAATAAAAGGAGCATCACTATTAGACATCTTCCTCTACAAAGAATTATTATTTGTTTCAATACACATGTATTAATGCAAGTTTGTATATTCAAATTGTTCTATAGTACTGATTTACCTTAAAAGGTTGTGTACTTGCCATCAGTTTAGTATCCAGTAACCTAGAAACAAAATAAGAGCTAAATAGGTTGAAACACAAGAATGCCCATTTTGCCAAATCCTCAAAAAATGTTTTAGTGTATCAGGGAAACAGCAGATACACCCTATTGAAAATTACTGTTGGATCTTGGAGCAGCCAAAACATTCCTTGGCTTTGTTCAGCATGAAAAAGGACAGCAACTAAGGAACAGCAAGAGATGGCAACAGCAAGTAGCAAATAAATCTTGTTCCAAATGAAGCATAGATTCAAAACACCAAACATCATGCCAAACCCAGGGGAGTAGCAAGGGTGCATCTTTTGCCAAGAAGTGAACCAACAGCACTGCTTTTTTGAAAAAAAAAAAA
>VZTG01002323.1:0-10523 GCA_013397845.1 Melanocharis versteri | reverse complement strand
AAAAAAAAAAAAAAGCTGCTCAAAAATACTTTAAGATTTGTATTTATCTAACTTAATCCCAATTTCTTTTCCAGTAACAGCTATGGTACAGGGCTAGGACAAACAATATCAGCTTGCTAAAACTATACTGAAATGGTTGAAAGTTTGAACTAAGAACTTACCGGGGAAAGACACATGATGTTACTTCCTTGAACTCACTTAGGTCCTAATTTAACATTAAACCGGAAGATAAAATCCAAGTCAGTGAACTGTTTAGGGTCTCGGGAGGACAGAAAGCAGTAGCTACAATTATCTAAACAGCCTCTAAAAGTGAGCTACAGTAACGTGTAAGAGAGGTATCTGTCAGCACTACCATAGACACCACCTGCAATTACACACGACTACAAAGTATTTCTGATTTGTCTGTCATTAGCAATAAAACGTTCTGTCACTGCCAACACCTTATCCTATTTTATAACCTAGGCTACCTCTAATTCCAGCCCAGTTAACAGTTCTTGAGTGTTCCCAGCATTTAGTATTTCAATGGAATACAAGCAGTCACTCCAGGTATACAGTGACTGCCTACAGGTTTAGATCTGCCAAGGGTCAGAAGTGCAGGAACTGCTGGCAACCGCTTATGTTACAACACCATCCAAACCAGTCCCAAACTTCTTTTTCCCATCTTATGATCAAGTCAATTTCCCAGAACACCCACAAGCCCTTTAAGACTGCAAGTAACAATGTCATGTGAGCCATCCTTCCAATGAGACCTCTGGCTTCTTCAGACACTGTTCTTGGTGCCAATACACTGCTTAGTCTAACTGAACTGTGAGACTGCCCAGTCATGAACTGACTGCCCTGCTGCAAAGTGTGCTCCCTCCAATTATTCTGACATTACACCTCTTCACCCCAGTGAACAGCATCCTGCTACAAGACTGCTTATCATTTTATTAAGTGTACTATATTATATAAAAATACACATTCCTATTTTGCAAACTACAAGGGGGAAAATGCCATGTAATTGTGCTGAAGCTCCACACCAGTATCTTGTAACACGTCAGTTAAATATACCTGATATAAGAAAAAACACAATTCCGCTATTTGATCTGAACATCTTAAAAATGCAAAGGAGAACAATTCAATCCAACTAGGCTTTCTACATAAAGATTTACGAAAATAAGGCAGTAGCCCAGAAGTACCAAATGGACTTTTAAAAAATATTTTTCTGTACTTCTTCACAGACTGACCAGCTCTTCCATTCAGAAGGAAGTGTGGAGATAAGACTAAAAGACAAATACATTAAGGCATTTAGTTCATCATCTGAACGCTCAAAAGATTACTTACATCAGGTAGGGGACAATAGAACTGATGTATGGTATGCATAACATCCAGCAGCATGTTGTGCCCAATAACAAGCTTGCCCTGTGAAAAGAATATTAAATGTCTGTTACACTTCCAGTCCTGGCCATGGCAAAGGAAATCTGTGAAAATCTCTATCCCAGATGCCAGCCAAGGGCACCTGGGAACAAATACACATCAAACCTCCCCGTTTGCTCTCTGCCTGCCCCACAAAACCCTCCACTCTCTCAGAGCAGCCACTCCTTTTTCCTCTACTCCCACCCATTTATCACAGGCTTCCACAATAGCTTCATATGTTGAGAAGATGCACTGGAACAGCTACTTACAACTTGGTTTCCAAATGTAATCTATTTAAGACTGAAGTCAAGGCATTTCTCAGTCCATTACCTTTTAATTTACTTATACAACAACACACAATATATTCCTCATGGTTATAATTTACAATAGTTATTAAGGGCAGGCTCTGGCTCCTCACAGTGCAGAACCTTTCATGCCAGATGCTGTACAAGCAAGCTCCTTGAAAAAGCTCAAGCAGTTTTTTAAATGTTAACTTTGGTTCATTGGACACGACAACAGTCCTTCTTTGATAGCCTTCAACTGCCAGGAAAAAAAAAAGAAAAAACCCCACAATCTTTTCAGAATAGAGAAAAAAAAGCCACCAAAGCTTATTTACATAAGAGCCCAAAGAAATTGCTATTCTTGACTCTTATAGATAACAAGATTCTTCATGTCATTCTTTAGTTTGAGCTTACTTAACCTACTACACCCAACCACTGTAAAACACAAAGCAACATAAACTTAAGAAGTCACTTTAACTTATATTTCATCTTCTCTTCAAAAACGTAACAGTAAAAGAAACCTTTCTTTGATTTATTTTTTCTTTCTTACGAACAAAGGTAGGTTAAAAATCATGTTAACTTACAGAATTAGCAATGGCATGAACAACTCTGGAAAATCCTACAGCATCATTCAATTCTTCCTGTAAGCAAAGATTCTGACATTAGTGAGACAAATATTGCCAAAACTGTACCTGCAAACTGCCAGATGCCCCCAGTTTGCCTCAAACTGTTTCTGAGACTTAGCCAGTAACAGACCACAAAGGAAATGTCAGTATTTGGAAGACACAAGAGGTCAAAGCAGGATGCTGCTCACAGAACTCCCATTTTATACGTAGCTCTAGTTCACTGTCAAGTAGGACGAGTCACAAGCTGTTGTCCTGGGTTGCCCCTGGCCAGAAGCCAAACAGCCACTCTGCCCTTTGCTCACTCCCCTCACCCAAAATTCAAAGACAGACAATTAGACTTGTGGATAAAGATAATGACAGCCCATCCACTCCAGCCTCCCTGCTTTTAGGGGGGGTGGGAGAGAAAGCCTTGACACTGTGCAAGTGCTGTTCAGCAGTAGACAAACCACATGGATGGTATCATGATGGTGTTTTAGCCACAAAGCAAAGCGCAGCAAAATACAGGCTGCTACAAAGAAGGGTAACTTCACCCCAACCAGAGCAGTAACAGCTGCAGTCAGTTCATTGTCAGCACATGATCTCCAATAGTGCTCGGCAGCTGTTACACTGCAAACAGCTCAGAAGGTATTAAAATAACCTACATATCTTCAGCTGTACTTTTTACATCCGTTGTTATACATGCAAAAGGTTGAATCCTGATTGTCACTCCTATTAAATCAGACTTTACTTTTATGCTAACACAGATCGGAGAAGAAACATTCTTCATTAATTACATAAATAAAACCAAGAAGAAACATTAAAATGTGTGACACATTATATAATATTGCAGTTGTATAAACTGACTCTTGATTGGTTTGGTGGGCTCTGACTACAGCACAAACCGCTCTGTAACAGATTTTTCTTTTTCAGGGTTAGGGAAGTAATTTCTGCCTTGTGTTATCCATCTTTATTCAACCAGAACTGAAATTCAATAAAAACATTCACTGTTACTTTAGCTCAGCTCTGAATGCTGCTAGTCCAAGCAAGTAATACCCCCACTAAAAATGCTTCAGAAAAATCTACTGTAGAAGTAAATTGTTCCTGACTTGCCTTCTGGAAAAAGAAATGTCACATTAGTTAATGTCTCTTTAGATCTCTCTTTCCCTCTTAAAAGGCTTTCTGAATAGAAGTATTATTTGCTCCACCCAAACTGATTTTATCTTGATATATGAAAGCACAAACCACAAGAGTCTGATCAGGAATACCCACAATTCAAGTCTTATGACCTCCTGAAATGTGCACCACTCAGTAAGCAAA
Source organism: Melanocharis versteri (assembly GCA_013397845.1). NCBI lineage: Eukaryota > Metazoa > Chordata > Aves > Passeriformes > Melanocharitidae > Melanocharis > Melanocharis versteri. The sequence continues at coordinate 6,925 of VZTG01002323.1, read as the reverse complement.
ATACGACGTCCCATAAACAGTGAGAGCGCCTGAATACACCAGGTGTGCCCTCCCGGTCAGCCTGTTACCACAGCAGTAGTGTACAGGGTGTTGCTTTTGAGAAATGACACATTCAGACTCAGACAACTAAGAGCAGGCAAGCTTTGTAAGAGAAGGGGAGACCGAGAATCCAAACCATGTAACAACCTGCTCAAGAATTTCTGCAAGAAACTGATGCTTCCTCTTCCCAGGCCATGCTTCTGTGAGTGCGCAGATTCACATCAAGAGGTAGTCACTACTCCAGCATACTCACTCAGTATTCAGCAAATTCTGATTTTTAAAAAATTTTTAGAGTGCTTTGCAACTCTTTTTGCTCTGCTGCAAAGCCTAAGTTATCTGGTAGAATTTAGAAGATCAGTTTCAGCCAGCCACAGCAAACCAAAGGGAAACAATACCAAACCCTATCTCACATTTTTGCATTGCTGAATGTAGCCAGAGATTCTCATCCTTCCTTTCTCACATAAACAAATGAAATTGAATTTATTTACCTGTTCTTTTGCTTGTTTCTGCTGCTCTCTTCTTTTTCGTTCCTCTTCATCTACCTTACTAATAACAATATATCTCTCCTTCTAAAACAAAAAATGCATAGTTTGAGGAATGACTCTGAGAAGTTCAGATTTAAGGTTGCTACAAGTTTCTGTAAATTTACATAGTAAAGAAAACTGTCATACCTCAGCAGCAGTTACTTGGCAACACAACTGTTTCTATTATGGGCACCACTTTATCACCTACTCCCAGAAGCCTACTTTAGAAAGCTGTATTTGATTCATCCACCAAACCTAATTTTTCCTAAACTCACTGTTTACTTCTCAAAAAAGGTTATCAGCATTTCCTGGTAAATAGTTTGCTTCAAATACCTTTTGAAGCAGAGATCTGTGCTGGGAAGTGAAGCCACAGCATGTGATGCTGCTGTTTTTTCTCTAAGATCACAGCCTGCTTTTCACTAATGCTGAACATCAGATCCACTGTATTTAAAAACATCTTTCAGTCTCCATTGAAAAAGTAATATTAAGCCACACAAATACATGCCCACACTCCATATGTTGGTCAGATATAATGTTTAGAAATTAGTTAATTGTATTCCATATTAAATGTTTTGCACTTGCATAACAAAGCTTAAGCTGGATCTAAAAGTCAGGAGAGATGGTGAAATTGAGAAATACAACTTCCTTTAAACAGAACAAATGTTAGAGGCAGTAACAGGCCTAGTTACCTTATCTGACTCCAGAGTTTCCACATGGATACCTTTTGGATACCTACATCAAAACAAATGAAAAGTAAGTATTTAAAGTTTCTTTTTAATTTTAACAATGCAAAATTTGAAACAATAGGCTAGTTTAACTGGCCTCTTCACATTACCCAACAGTAACTAGCTCTTACACAATTTCCCATGCTATTTTTGTGGAACCTGTAACTTCTTATTTTAGTGATATTAAATAAACATCATCTAGATATTTCATCACAGTCTAGAATCTTTGCTTTCAAGAAATCCAAAACAAAAATGCTGGTGAGAAGACTCTCATTTACTTGCAGCCCCAAGAGAGCTTCTTTGAAGACTGCATGCCTTTAATACATCACTTATTTGAGGATTTATTAACTACCTCGAACTTTCTGCTAGCAGTAGATTTTAATAGGAATTATTAACTCAAATGTCATCACCTCTGCTACAGGGCTGCATCACACCACCACAATCACATTTAATTTCCAAAGTAACACCTTACACAGAGCCACACAGCATCCAACTGATAGCAAGAGAACATTGCCTTTTACTGCTTAACCAGTAGCAATTACTCTCATCATCTCATAATAAACTAACCACAACTGTGTAACCACTGCAGAACCAGCAAGTTTCCACGTCCTCTGGCTATTCCTAAAATTAGTACTGGAGAGCACACTCCAAACACTGTTGTGTCCTCTCCACCTGACTCCTCAAGCTCACTTCTTGAGATTCCATTTTCTAGAGAGAAGCTTTTTTTATCTGCTTCCAGTGTAAGTAACAGAGTGCCAGATTCCGTGCTGCAACACTGAATTAACTAAACATACAAAAAAAGACTTATGTATTTTCTGTATCTTACTACTGCAGTCAGAACAGTGAAAATCTTACTCTACAGCCTTAGAGTTTCTCCTAAGGCCTTAAGGGATATATTTAGGCAATACACTAAGTTATCAGAAATGCTTATGCCTGGCATCCAACAGAAAACTACAAACATACCAGTACCTACTATAGAATTACTATTTTTTCAGGTAAAGCCCACAATCTGTATAAGCATATGCACTTTCTGTTCACCAAAACCCTAGCATGCTGCATTTGCTACATAATCCCAGGCTGCACTGTTCTATTCAGAGATTTTACATATGAATGATAAAACAAATACTAAGCTTTAAAATATCTAAATTAATCATCACAAATAAGTTTAATGTAATTTATCTTCAGAACATTACAAAAGTCTTCTTTTAAAGGGGAAAAAAAGTCTAAATTAATCACCCCAAGGTTAAGTATATCAGATCTTACCCAGATTTCTTATCAAAAGTACTAAAAATACACAGTAAGGCAGTATTACCAGTAACTTACTTCCAGCTCAAGGTCTGATAAATTAATTTCCTTTGAAATCTAAAACCAAAAGACAATCGTGTTACTAATAATCCTTTTACAGAGTGTCTCCTAGTAATGATTTTCAGTTTAAGCTGACTCTAACTGTTCATTTGTAGAAAGAATTTTAAAGCAAGAGTCACTGTTACCAGAACCTATAGGCTAGCAAGAGATTTACTAAATTCTGTAGTCATGATCAATCAATATAGACACAGTGATGGTACCTTCTCCCCAGCTTCATCATGTTCTACTATTTCTAAATTCAATTTTTTAAAAATTTTTTTTTAAATAATCATACTCCCCAAATATCTACTCTCCAAAGCTAAATAGACTTTTGGGAAGTAGACATACTAAAAACAGTCACACACTGACAACTGTGAACAACCAACAGCTCAACAGATTTGAAAAGTTTGTTTTCAAAACATTCATAAAATGCATCTCCAAGGCTTACGGATCACTTCAGCAGTAACAAAAGGCAGCTCACATATACAAGACATTTCTTGGCTATACTTAAATATTTTGCCACTACATGCAGAAGTTACAGCTCAAAATAAATTACAACACCCGTATGTATCACTACATTTTCTCAACATTCAAAAATTAGTCAAATATAGATTTTGCTACAGTTAACCCAAGTAAACATATTCTTCCCTGTCACTTCCCTAATTCCATATGACCAAACTAAAAAAAATTTTTAGAAAAGATGCAATTTCAGAAACTGACCCTGTACATGGCTCCAGTTCCAAACTTTCACTTTCTTCATTCTTTAATAAGTCTTCTATCTGTTCCCTGGAAGAAACAGATTATTTGCTTCTACATGTATGATTTTACTTTTCGGAAGTTTACAGCTCTCCCCAAAAGACAAGAAAATGCTTCATAACAAAAAGAGCAGCGTTTTACAAACAGTGAACTAATAGAAATGGCTTCAACATATGAAAATATCACTACTGTTCACATTTTAGTTTTAACAACATCAGAGGATAATAAACAGTATTACTTACACAACTTTCTCAACAAATTTTTTCTGATCTTCAGGTATTGTCACAGGGCACTTTGTGGAATTAGGAGAAATGTATGACAGAGATCCTGCACCATTGGCTTGAGAACGTTTTTCATCATACTGTTCCCTCAGCTGTCTCTCTTCTTCCTGATTTAAATATGGAATTCCTAACAAAAAAAAGTAAAAGCTCATCACAATCAGAGACAAATTAGGGATGTGTAGGGATTCAAGCATTTGCCTCTGTTACACCCCAGCAGGCTGAAAGCAAACCCTTCCCTTTCAGTGATCTGCTCTAGAAGTGTCTGTCCAGCCTTCCAGCACATGCCCAGGTCAGCAGGTACCATGGCACTACAGAGCCTCCTCTGCACAAGGCATGAGCCCCAGCACTGCAGAGCTGCAGATCACAACCACTAAATACTGAGCACTTCTCTTCCTGGCTGTGTGCACCATGAATAACAGACTGCAACAGCCCCGACCAAAATGCACTGCTCCCTTCCCTAGACATTGCTACTGATGTACTGCACAGCTCCACACCTGGTACTCTCTATACTCACACTCTGCCTCTATAAAAAAATAAACAACCAAGCTCTCATGTTAGTGGGAACTCTATTCTGCTGAACTACACCATGAATTCTTGGAAAGGGAGTTACCATCAGCACAACAGTAGACTGGATAACAATAACTCAAGAACTTCGTTATGTGTTAAGACAGTATTATGGATGGCAGCCTCTTTTCTTTTTGCAGAAAACGATGAAAGGTGTCATCATAAATATCGCAGACATTGAAAGAAATTTAAAAAAACCCAAAAACTAAAACAACTCACCGTTGCGAAAAACTTTATTAAAATCAAATCCTTGGTTTGCTAAAAAATCTATACTTGAACTCTGCAACAAGAAAAAAAGGCTTTACAGTTGGCAAAAGTAGCTGTGGCATAAAAGATCAGTTCAGTTATTTTCACACTTTTTAAGAAATTATACGAAGTCCAAAGCCAAGAACAACCAAGTTTGTGACCCTGAAGAAGCCACTGAGAGTTTAGGCTATCCTACTTTTCTTATTTATTTTCAACTTCCATGCAGTACAAGAACAATGAATATGCTAATGGATAAAGGTGCAAGAACAAACTATGTGGAGAGAGGAAAGTAAAGAAAGCAAAATGTGGTTCAAGAGAACAAATCTGAGACCAGAAAAATGTTGGCAACAGCCTGAGAAGCAGTGAAAGCGAGATAAGCAGATGAGAATAAAGGATTAAAAGAGTAATGAAACTGGAAGTTCAGTGAGAAAGGGGGAAAAAAATAGAATCATCCTGCCAAGTTTGGAACATTATCTCCAATTCCAGAAACCACACAATGTAATGTGTAACAAGATTTAAAAACTGACATCAAAGATAGTCTCTTAAAGCTCATTTTTGCGATTGTTCTTAACTGATGCTTATTTATTTTATAAGAAAGAAAACCCAACCCAGAATGATATTTTTCTACCTTTTAAGTTGAAGTTTGTTTCTGGTATACCTTAACCAAACAAAATTAAATTGTTTTTCCACTAACCTGACAGACAAACTTGACATCTGGTGAACTTCTGTTAAAGGGTTTTGGAAAAATATAGAAGTTAAATGACTTCATTATATACCTGTAGAAAAGATTAGTTACATGTCAATACAGCTTACCAGTATTACTTTAGAAAATCCTCAATTAAGAAAACAAGAAATAAGAGAATAACATACTTTTCTTCTGTGTCATCATATTTAAAAGTGCAAAGGCCAAACTGAAAGAGCAAAAAATCCATGGAATGCTGGAAAGGAAAGGAAAACTTTGCATGAGAATAAAACACATATACATTTAAAGATTACCAGGGTGTGTCCATATATGATTTCTCTCCATTTCAAAACTAAGTAAAGTGAATCTTAAGCAATGCTTGTTTTGCCAGTAATTTTAAAGTAAGCACACCAGAGTTTTTCCACTAGTTTTCATCCTCAATTAATCATCTGGCCCAAGATGACTTTAGTATGCACTTTCATTCCACAAAGGGACAAGAACTGAGGGAAGTTCCATCTCTCTTTCCTCCTATTGGTCACACACACAAGATGCTGCACCAAAAGCAGCTTCAGTTTTCATTTTAGTCCATGTAAACAATTTACCTTTTTAAGTTTCTGATACCTTTCTTCTGGAGTGTCAAAGCCATTTGTTAATGCACTAACTGAAGGCCCATCACTGATCCCTGAAAAAGTAAAACACATTTTGCTTTGGGTAAGCTTTTCAAAATTAACGACAGCAAAGAAATGCAACAACTGGTAATTTAAGAAGCATGTTTTCACTTAAAGTACACGTCACAATTATTTCAGGTGAGAAAAATAATACTGCATAAAAGCCACTCATTTTAATAGTGATGTTCTAGAAGCAAAGGTCTTCTGCAAGAGCTCTGTCATTCTGGCTCCTATTCATCATGTCAGTAACAGGCCAAGACCCATCAGTACCCAAATGTAAATGGGCTTCACAACACAATGCAGGATCAAGGCCAAACTAAAAATGGGAACAGTGCTGCCCAGAGACTTATTGAATTACTTAGCCACCTTAAGCAATATACAAAAACCGTATTTCCACAAGCACCGCATGTAACAAAACCTAGTCCTGCTCACATTTATGTCTCGTGGGTGAACTGAACTCTGCATCACAAAAGCAAAGCACCTATTAAATCATTTCTCTGCTGCACATACCCTCTGGGTGTCACAAACACACAAGTTCTTAGTGCCGCCTTTCCCTGCCCAAACACTTGCAGGGCCTCCCTCACTTAATCCCAATCCATTATTTTCATGGCATATAGAACACCTTCTGGTTTTTTTACCTTGAGCTGCAACAACTATCAGTTGCCATGTTGAAAGATTACTGTGGGAACTAAAGCAGAATGAGCATGACATGTATCTTTGACCAAAGCCTTACTATCATACATGTAACAAGTGGTTTAATCACTTCGTGGTAGCCTCAGCTTTAGCTTTTTCAAGCCAACCCTGAGATATATCACAGGAGCAAACTCGGGCACCGAGGACAAACCACCCCCCCTCAGAGACCGCCAACAGCTCCCAGTCACAAAACAGGTGCGACTGTACCTGAAAACTCCCCATCGATGGCCAGGAAGTCCGACTCTTCAATGGCTTCATACACTTTGTTTAGATTATCCTTAAAATCTGCGGGTAAAGGGGTAAAACACACTTGAGACTACGAACGACGTCCTCCGGCAGCCCGGCGCCCCTCGGGCGGGCAGGGGCAGCCCGCGCCGGCCGGACACGGCAGGGCCCGGCCTGC
>VZTG01002322.1:178554-204481 GCA_013397845.1 Melanocharis versteri | reverse complement strand
GGGGGGCTCTCAGCAGACCTGGGTGCCTCCAGAGCCCGGTGCCAAACGCAGGGCACCGGAGCCGGGGCTGCCCCAGCACCAAGGGCCCCTCGGGGCTGCTCCACATGTGTGTGGCGCTGGCTCCTCTGTGCAGCGACCGAACATCTCTAAACCTGCCAGGCAAAGGCAGCACCACTGGATTTAAATGGCCTTATTTAAATTTAACAATCTATTTTTTTTTTTTAATCAGAAAAGCTCTGACCACGCACTGGGAGCGAGGGGTTACTACAGCCTTGAGCAGCAGTAACTGTGGCTCAGACTTATGAGGTTTATTCCTTTATTTTCTCTGATTACAGCAAGAAATGCAGATTTGCCATGGCAATCTCTTCATCACATGTCAGGACACCCATTCAAACAGAAAGGGCTTCTCTTCCAGAGACCCTCTGAGGTCACTGCTGCTCTGAGATCTTTGGGGACAGAATGTACACAATTCACTGAGAGGGGCTTTTGATATATTTTAAGAGCAAGATGGTCTCTGGCTGCAGAAGTAATCTAATGACAGCCTTCCTTTGGTAGATTGTTTTTCTTCTTTTTTTCTCTTTCTTTTTTTTTCTTCCCCTGACATAGTAGGAGAATATTTTTAAAGGCTTTTGCCTGGCTAAAATAGATATGAAATTGTATGCATTCCAAGGGTTTAGGGAGATATTAATTAGTGCTGCGAAAAATTGAAAAAAGAAATAAAGGCTAGGTAATTTAAACTAGTACCTAAACAACCTTCATATTTGATAGAATGTAGATGTTTGATCTCGGTGCCAGCTCTGTTTTTCCCTTAAGGAGCTGCAATAATTGAAATTCCTGCTTGCCAAACCAGGATCTGTCAATAAATGACCCATGATGGGGAGCCCGAGCCTGGCCTGGTGCACGGCTCCCACTCCTGCAGAGATCCTTTCCAAGAAATGGAGTTGGGATGAATCCCAGTGATGGTCTGGCAGTGGGCAAGAGCCCAGCACGGTGGACAAGAAGAGACAGACCTGCAGCTGAAACACCTCATCCACAGGGCCCGTTTGAGCTCTGGGATGCAGGCAGCCCGAGGGACAGCAGGGGAATGAGGTTTCCCCTCAGCTGAGGAAGGGGTGCTCCTGGCGGGGCACTGGGGTGCTGGGAGCAATCCTCACCGCTTGGTATCCGCAATTGTCCAGCCCTCGATTTCAGCTGCCGATAAAACACGGGCCCGAAACGCCCGGTCCTGCTCTCTGCCCGGTGTCCAGCACAGGAGGATCCCATCTGTACCCCGGGCTCTGGGACCGCCCCGACCCATTCACTGCCAGAAGGTGACACAGCAAAGCCTGAGGCCACAAACGCCTGAAGAACCTGCCTGGCACCGGGGCATTCGCTTTGCCTTTGCAATAATTCCCATTCCAATCTCCCCAAGACAAAAGCCTGAGAAAACAACCCTCGACACCCACGGAATTCTGCAAAAGTTAAAGCGCTTTGTAGATCAAGCATGAACAAATACGCGATGAAAGGCCCAGCAAGTTAAAAGCAAGATGGTTTTGCCCAACGAGATTATGCATTTAATAAGAAACTTCCAAAGAAGCTGCTCTTTTCATCTTTAGGGAAAAAAGAGCCCGCGTGCCGGGGTGACGGGGCTCTGCCAGCCCAAACCGCGATGAGAACCCTGCCTGGAGGGAAACTGGGGCATCAAATCAGCCTTTGGGCTTTCAGGTGACGTGCAAACCGGGGCACAGGAGAATTAACTCTTTGCCCATGTCCGTGTCCATCAGTGGCAGCAAGTTGCTTTCGGAGAGAGGGAGAGGCAGTGCCCGGGCTCTGGGGATGCGCTCCCAGCAGAGCTCCGGCCGAGGCTGTGCCTCTGGGGATGCTCTCCCAGCAGAGCTCTGGGTGAGGCTGTGCCTCTGGGGATGCTCTCCCAGCAGAGCTCCGGGCGAGGCTGTGCCTCTGGGGATGCTCTCCCAGCAGAGCTCTGGGTGAGGCTGTGCCTCTGGGGATGCTCTCCCAGCAGAGCTCCGGGCGAGGCTGTGCCTCTGGGGATGCTCTCCCAGCAGAGCTCCGGGCGAGGCTGTGCCCAGGCTCTGGGGATGCGCTCCCAGCAGAGCTCCGGCCGAGGCTGTGCCTCTGGGGATGCTCTCCCAGCAGAGCTCTGGGTGAGGCTGTGCCTCTGGGGATGCTCTCCCAGCAGAGCTCCGGGCGAGGCTGTGCCTCTGGGGATGCTCTCCCAGCAGAGCTCTGGGTGAGGCTGTGCCTCTGGGGATGCTCTCCCAGCAGAGCTCCGGGCGAGGCTGTGCCCGGCCTCTGGGGATGCGCTCCCAGCAGAGCCTGGGGCGAGGCTGTGCCTCTGGGGATGCTCTCCCAGCAGAGCTCCGGGCGAGGCTGTGCCTCTGGGGATGCTCTCCCAGCAGAGGATCGCTGCTCTTTTGGGGGAGGCTGTGAACCCCATCCCATAAATAGTCCCTTGGGCACATCTAGAAACCACTGAGAAAGTTAAGAACTCAGAAGTCCGCCCATGAGGGCTGGGCCGAGGGAGTTGCCCACAGCTGGCAGGCGGCTTTGCTCGAGGCACCCCCGAGGTGACCGGGAACCCCAGGGAGCCTCAGCACCCCCGAGGTGACTCGGAGCCCCCGGGAGCCTCAGCACCCCCGAGGTGACCGGGAGCNCGAGGTGACCCGGAGCCCCTGGGAGCCTCAGCACCCCCGAGGTGACCGGGAGCCCCTGGGAGCCTCAGCACTCCTCAGACCCCGTGGGCAGCTGTGTCCAGCTGCTGCCCAGCCCTCGGTGCCCAGCTCCCCAGGATGTGCCAGGGATCCGTACCCCGAGGATGGGCTGGGNCAGGTTGTATTCTGACTCTGTCAGTGGGTACTGTTGTTGTTTATATTAATAAAGAACTGTTATTCTTTTTTCTCATATCATCGCCTAAAAGCTCCTTAATTTCAGAATTATATTAATTCGGAGGGAAGGGGGGTGCATTTTCTCTTCCAAGGGAGGCTCCTGCCTTCCTCAGCAGACTCCTGTCTTTTCAAACCAAGACAGAGCTGAGGGGAGCGGGGATGTGAAGAGACAACACCCGCCCCTCCCGGGTACCTCTGAGGAACAGGAGCCTCCGTGGGGCCCAGAGGGGCAGCACCACCCCAAAGCTCCTCACGAGCTCTTGGAGACCCTGCTCCACTTGTTAATATTTAAAGCATTCTGTGTTTCCTTTCATCCCCCTGGTCTCCTTCAGCTGCTGCAGCTGAATCTGTTTTGTGTTTCTGTTTCTTTTGCACTTACAGATCAGCTTGTAATTACAAAATTGCACTTACGGGAGTCAGGATACTGGCCCAGAACGTGTCTTTAGTATTTCTGAGCATTGTCTCAAAGAAAACAGCTTTTAAACCTCGAGCATCTACAATTTTTCTTCAGAAAACAAACCCAAGTGTTTTTAAATAACATCTGCCACTGGCCTTAGACTAACAGTAATTCTTGGATATTGAAAAAGATATTTTAAAATTAAACCAGACTCCATGTTGCAAACTCAGCGCTTGGTTCATAGTAATTTTGATGTTTGAACAAAATCAGAGCTGGAGCCCACTCACCGATCCCCACTTTGTTGCCTGAGCCTGCACAAATACGTGGTTTCATTTTCCTTTTTGCAATCCTACTCTAAAACAAACAACCAACCAACCAAAAAAACAAACCCAAAAAACCCCAGAGAGCAGAGAACGGAAACCAAAGGGCTGAGACAGGGGGCACTGGGGGGAAGGACGCCCTGGGGTCCCTCACCCGCAGCCAGAGGCACCCCCAGGAGCTGTCACTGCCCAGGAATGAGCTCCTGCCTCTGCCCGGGCTGGGGGAGCGATGCTCTCGGCATTTCCTGCTGCCTCTCACACCACGGCGACAAAAATACCTCACAAATAACCTGGAGAACATTTTGTGCATCAGCCCTAGAACAGAAAAATACCAATGAAAGGCTTGGATGTTTTTTTCTTCTCTCTGAAGTTGCTGAGAACAACTGACTGCAGACAGGCTGGTGCTTCCTTGTGCTGGTCCTGCCATCCCTGCCCGGGCATCCCGGGGGGGAGCGGCTGTGGGATGCCACCCATCCCTGTCCCGATGCCATCCCTGTCCTGATGCTGTCCCTGTCCTGATACTATCCCTGTCCCCATGCCATCCCTGTCCCGATGCCATCCCTGTCCCCATGCCATCCCTGTCCCGATGCTGTCCCCGTCCCAATGCCATCCCTGTCCCCATGCCATCCCTGTCCCAATGCTGTCCCTGTCCCAATTCCATCCCTGCCCGATGCCATACCTGCCCCATGCCATCCCTGTCCCGATGCTGTCCCTGTCCCGATGCCGTCCCTGTCCCCATGCCATCCCTGTCCCAATGCTGTCCCTGTCCCAATTCCATCCCTGCCCGATGCCATACCTGCCCCATGCCATCCCTGTCCCGATGCTGTCCCTGTCCCGACTCCATCCCTGTCCCGATGCTGTCCCTGTCCCGATGCCATCCCTGTCCCGATGCTGTCCCTGTCCCTGTCCCCGAGGCTGATGCCTTCGGGGCAGGTACAGCCAGGTGTGGCCCTGGCTGCCCTCTGTCCTGCCCGGCTCCAGCCCTGGGCTGTGTGAGCTCGGTGCTGGGGCCCTGCTCCCCCTCGAGCTGGCAGAACGAGGAGGTGCCACCCCCTGGCAGTGCCAGCTGCAGGGACACGCCCGTCCCTGGGTGGGGAGGCAGGGACAGCACGGGCAATATGGGGCTGACCTTTTAAAGTGTATCCTAGCATTTGTTTCTGGAATAATTAATCTCTGGAGCATTAGGAAGTAGCTGAGCGGGACTGTGCTAGGGAGAAATAATTGCCTTGCCATCAAAGCAAATGCGGATGTATGATTAACACAGTATTTATATAATTTCTGGTATCATATAAATAGAGTCGCTGTGCAGAGATGGAGCCTGTGAATCACTCATTTGCTTTATGAGACTGAATAAGCTTTGACTCCATCAGGGTTATCAGCTCTGAAGAAAGAAGCCTGATGCTGGGATGAACTGGTAACCACAAATCCTTTTACTGGAATTATTATTTTCAAGTTATCTCTACAGCAAAATTACATCACCTTACGTCCAAAATCAAATACTTCCAGGTTAAACATGACACAACAGATGCTTCCAACCACAGCCCTGTCCAACATTCCTTAGGAAGGCTTCACCTGTGCTTGAGGTCAGTGGAACTCTGAATTAGGCGGAATTAATCATTAAGCAAAAATATTGTTTCTAGCGTCCCACCATGGTTTTTCAGGAAGGTGCATTCCTAGAGGAATGCTATTTCCAGGTGCCAGCACAGCTCACACTACCCCTGAGCAGGGAGAAGCAGCCAAAAAAAAGTCATTGAAAAAAACCCCCAAAACAAAACAAATCTGTACACACTGGTCTAGATCTGTGCTTGTTTTTCGGCTGTATGAATAACCACACTTGGATTTGTGAGAGAGTGCAAACAACCGTCCCGTGGCGATCCCTGGAAAACGTTCCCAGAGGAAAGCCAGGAAAGCCGTTGCAGGGTCAGAGCCCTGGCACGCTCCTGCCTTCCTCCCGGCACAGGGCGCTGGCCGAAACACGGGCACCGCGAGCGGCGTTTGTCCCCAGTGCCCCGAGCCCCGAGAGGCCACGGCCGAGCTGCTCCCACCGGAGCTGCGCCCACCGCAGCGGGGAATCTGCTCTCTGTCCTGCAGAAGCCGGGATTCTGCAGCAGGAGCAGCAGGAGAGACCGGCACCCGCCAAGGATGGAGGCAACACCTGAGAGCAGGTGAGTTCTAGAGATGTCACCGAACCTGGGCCACCTGAGCCCCGCCCCAAAGCCCAGCCCCAAAGCCCAGCCCCAAAGCTCAGTCCCAAAGCCCAGCCGCAAAGCCCAGCCCTAAAGCCCAGCCTCAAAGCCCCGAGGTCGCCCGGGGGTCACAGGCTTGCTGCAACGCTTTCCTGGCAGCTCAAGAACAGAACCAGAGCATCCGAGCGCTCAGATGGGAAGCTTTCATCATCACAGGAAGCCCGGCTGCAAACCGAGCGGGAATCGCTCTGGGTCACGCTCCTGGTTCTGCTTCGAGCACTTTTCTAATTTGGCCACAGGTTTTGTGCTCCCTGCACAGGGTCGCAGAGGCTGCAGGGAGCCCGGAACGCGGCTGCAGCCGTGACAGGTCCCAGGCACAGGGATGGATGCTCCCCCTCTGCTTTCCTGCTGGCAGAAAACCCGCTGCGCTCCATCACCGCGGCCCAGAGCTGCTCCAGCTCTGCCCTCACTCCTGCTCCAGCAGGACGAGGGGCCAGAGCCCTGAGGGGCTGTGCTCAGCCCCCTGCCCCTCACAGCCCTGTGCAGGCAAAGCCCTCGGCATGCTTTTAAATCCCAAGATATTCTTAAATGATTTCCTTAATTAGGGCTTGGAATTTTTTGAAATTATTTCTGGCTGCCTGGGATTCTTGTTCATTAAAAGGAAAAGAAAAAGGATCTTTAAATCTGCAGTGACTTACAGTACAGTTTTATTGACTTCATATTTGAGGTATATTACCTGACTCCAACTAGGCTGCAGAGGGAATTACAAGTCAGGCCAGAACATATTTCCAGCTAAGACAAGCATAAAAACTTTTTAAAATCCATAGTTCAATACCAAATGCATCATTTAAAAAGAACTGCAATAATTAGCCAAGAGGGGGAAAAGCCACGGAGCCATAGGTGGAAAACAAACGTCACGGCCGTGTCCTTGGAGGGGCCTGCAGAGAGCAGCGCTCGTGTTCTGCAGGAGCACAGGCAGCATTTCAGGGACAAGCGAGCAATATTCCAGTAAATATTCATGGATGGACGGACTCCAGCACGACTGGGCCCGTGTGTGCAGGCACTGAGGACGATCGGGCCGTGCTCGGAGCTCGGGGGTCCCGGGTGCCACAGCCCGGCCGGACGGTGCCATCCCCCGCAGGGCTCCCGGCCCAGAGAGGGTCCTGTCCCCAGAGCTGCCCCCAGTGACACGACAGAGCCACCCTGGGCTTCCCAGGCCAGAGGGGATCCTGTCCCCAGACCTGAGCTGCTCCCAGTGACATGACAGAGCCACCCTGGGCTCCCCAGCCCAGAGAGGGTCCTGTCCCCAGAGCTGCGCCCAGCGACACGACAGAGCCACCCTGGCCACGGCCTGGGCTCCCATCCCAGAGGGGATCCTGTCCCCAGACCTGAGCTGCTCCCAGCGACACGACAGAGCCACCCTGGGCTCCCCCTNCCCAGTGACACGACAGAGCCACCCTGGCCACGGCCTGGGCTCCCATCCCAGAGGGGATCCTGTCCCCAGACCTGAGCTGCTCCCAGCGACACGACAGAGCCACCCTGGGCTCCCCCTCCCAGAGAGGGTCCTGTCCCCAGAGCTGAGCTGCTCCCAGCGACACGACAGAGCCACCCTGGGCTTCCCATCCCAGAGAGGGTCCTGTCCCCAGAGCTGAGCTGCTCCCAGCGACACGACAGAGCCACCCTGGGCTTCCCAGCCACCGCAGCAGCTCAAAGGTCAAGGCAGAGCAGCACAAACTGCTGGGATTTGCGATGACTGTGCCCGCCCAGGAGGCACGGTTTGCATATTTGCCTTTTTTTTCCCCCCAAAAATGCACTTGGTTGTGTTCAACGTGCATCGCAAACAAATTTCAGTCTCGGAGTTTTCCAAAAAACGACATTCTTGTGTTCCAGCCAGCCCTACTCACTCCTGCAAACACAGTATTTCGATAACACAGTGAGGGCTGAGCAACAAATTGGCCAAGAAATGAAACTGATTTTAAAATCCCCCTTTCTGAAGAGACACCTTTGGGAAACTCTTTATGTTTTCCTTGAACTTGAAGAAATGAGTTGAGTTTTTTATCAATTTTATAACTTTAGACAAGCAGAGACAAAAACCAGTGTTTTATGAAGGCAGAGCTGCTCCCCTCCAAGCTCCTTCACCAACCTTCTCCCAGGAGGGGGAACTGAGACTTTGCAGCTCTCTGGGCAACTGAAAGGTAACTGAAGAGCATTGGATAAAGGTTTAATTGGCAGGAGTAGTTCGTGCTTTGCTCAGCTCAGCAAGAAACTGGCTGCAGGTCCCAGATACCGAGACAGGGGAGCGAGGTGAGGTGGAGCCCCGCAGGTAAGGACACACCAGGGTGTGAGGAAATCACAGTACTGGGCAGGACCAGCCCCAAAGCTCAGTCCCAAGCAGGGGAAATTCCCAGACACAGCACTGGGAAATAGCTCTGAGCAGCAAGAGAGGGCTGTGAGGAACATTCATTTATTTCTTGTCTGCTGTGCCCCCACATCCCCAGCGAGTGCCCGTCCCCCAGGTTTGGAGGGGAAACACTTTCCCTGTCCCTCGGGGATCTGTGAGCACACGAGGTGGGAGCTGGCACAGGCTGCAGGGACAGATGCTCACCCTGAAGGAAAACTCCAAAAATATCGTGGAGAAAAGCCCACATGAGGTTTGGAAGGTCAGATCAGTGGGAACAGCCCCCAGTAACCTGCCCCAGAAACTGGAGGCGAACCAACTTCCAGCCTAGGTTATCTGGAATGCAAGATGAGTTATAGGAACTATAAAACCCAAATGATTTATGGTCCCTAAAGCCCAGTGATGCTCAGTTCTGCCTCCCCACATCTGACTATACATGGTGGGGATCAGAGGTGCTGCAGACCTGGAAGGAGGATGGGATTAGGAGGGAAAAGGAGACTTCAGAGAGCTGTGAGCTCGACAGGGGTGACACACTCCAGACTGCCGTGCCCCATCCCAGCAGAGGTGCCAAGCTCCTGGCAGGAGCTGCAGGGGCTCCACGGCCCAGCACAGCAGATGAATCCTTCTGGAAGATGTACAGTACAGCTCTCACTGCTGCCAAGGGGTGAGGTCATCTTGGAAGGAATCTTATTTATTCAGGAAATATTTCTGGAAATATTTACATGTCAAGACTACATGTTTAAATTCTTTGACAAAGCAAGCTCTGGGCCACTTGCAGAATTTCTGACGAGCTTTGCAAGTATTTCTGAGGGTTTTTCTGCAGACAAAGGGCTTTACTGCATCACCATTCTGGTGGAGACAACGATCCCTTTTTCTAAACGAAGGAGATGAAGTTCTGTGTCGGAGACTCCAGCCTGAGCAGGAGGCTGCGGTTTTCCTCCTGTGCAAAGACAAGCAGTGGGAGTCACTTCCTATGCCCGGGCTCAGGACGATGCATCCAGAGGCTGTTTCCCGGTGCAGAGATGCCAACACAGTGGAATTCCTGCCCAGGAGGGGGAATCCAGGCTGCCTGCCTGCCTGCCAGGGCCCCCACATCCAGCTGGGGAAGCCCTGGGAAGCTCCGCTTGCCCTGGGCATGGGTAATATTTCAAGTTACCGACAGCCCTAGGCAGCAGTATGGGAGAAGCTATTCTGTCTTCTTTAAACATAAATATATATAAAATAAAGCTGTTTTCAGCTCTGCAAGACCATGACCTGCACGAAGAGCAGACCCTTCAGGGAACACTCCTGCCCTGGAACAGACATCACGAAGCCCTCTGAGGCACGGTCTGTGCAGGAGAGCGGCTCTGCAGCGGAGCAGGGGATGAGCAGAGGTGAGAGAGCTGTGGGTGAGAAGGGAGCAGGCAGGGAGTGACTCCAGCCGTGGCTGCAGGGCATGGGCAGGGGACAGAGCCGCGAAAATGACAGCTGGGAGAGAGAAAGGAGCACAGCTGGAGTCACCCAGCCAGGAGCCACCAGCCAGGGCTGGGAGGACCCCAGGCTGCACTGAGGACATGTGCCAGCTCCTGCCCACCCTGCTCCTCCTGGGGACATGCCCTTATTGCTGCTAAATAACAATTGGGTTATTGGAAGCCAGAAAATTAACACGGTGTTGGTTCTGATTTGCCAACATGCTGCAGTACCTACTCTGCTCTCCCTCAATTGTTGCCTAATTCATGAGGTCGAGGTGAAATTCCCAGAAGCACAGAGGAATCGTGGCACAGCACCATCTCTTAACAGGCTCAGCAGTGCCATTCCTGGAGTTACACACAGTACCCCTAAAGTCACAGCCAGATCTATACTCTGCCTGAAGCATAAAAAAAGTCAGGCTAATTAAATACCAGAAGGGAAGACACTGCAAGGTAGGTGAGATTATTCATAGAGCTTCAGGCAACACCACTTCATCCGGTTAATGATAAAATCACAGCCTTTCGTGTGAGAAAGAAACACACAAACCCTTCTCCAGGCTGGAAACCTGGGACTCAGCCTCTCCACGGCTCAGCCTCACACAGCACAAACCCATCTCAAGCAGACTCAAATTTATACAAAGTATTCCCAGAAACCACTCTTTTGGAAGCAACCCCAAGCCACAACAAGCACAGCACCAAAGTAACTCTGTGTTTTATGACACCGGGATGGTTTTGCTTTGCCCAGGAATTCTCAGGGAGGTACCCAAACCATTCCCACCTGAGGGGCTGCAGCACAGGCAGGATTTTCCCCTCAAGCTCACTTTGGAGACTGCAAAGAGCACCAGGCAATCCCTCTCTGTAAAAGCAAAAGAACAGAAATCTACATGAGGAAGCAGAGCAGGGCTGGCCTGCGAAACAGCCTGTCCTGATGGATGCAGGATGCCAAATGTACCACGTACAGCTTCTCACACTCCCCTGGAAACTTCTCCTGACTATGGCTTGGATGCTCATCAGCATTATTTATGGGATACATGTGAAGATAAACACAACAATATATTCTTGAAAGAATATAATTCTGATGAGATTGGGGAGATGCTGAAATACAGGAGCCCTGGGATTAACAGCCTGAACTAATATTGCGATTGTCATCGCATTAAGAGTCTCTCAGGAGACTGGAATACTGATTTAACTGTGGTGTGAAATCAAAATCTTGTCATTTATAAAGGGGAAAAAAATGTCCCTGGCATGCAGACAGCTGGTTAGGCTTGAGTGTAGCACATACAAACCACAGCGTTAGAAAAGCCCCAGGAGAGGCTGCGATTCTGCAAATACAATAAAATACTCAATATACCCAAATGGAAAAAGTTCATCTTTACCACACTCCTCCATCAGTTATTTACATAATTTCAGGGCTGTTATCCTGTTTTTCCTTTGATATTCCTTTTTCCTTATCAGCACCATTTGTGGTAATTGAGCTGCACGCAAGACCTTCCTATGAAGCGAAGCTGCTGCCTGCGGGGCAGGGAGGGACAGCAGGGCCGGTGTCTGTGCCACACAACGCTCCCCCACAGCCATCCTTCAGCCAGGACCCGGATCCGGAATGCTTTCATTTCCCCTCAGACACGACCTTTACGTGTGGCTGCACAATCAGCTCCTCAGACAGCCCACGGAACAACCTCAGCAAGGCTGCTTCACCCCAACACTCATCTGAACAGCATCTCACCGATGTGAACATCATCTCAGTCCTGTGAACATCATCTCAGTCCTGTGAACATCACCTCACTGCTCTGAACACCATCTCACTGCCATGAACAGCACCTCACTGCCATGAACATCACCTCACTGCTCTGAACATCATCTCACTGCTCTGAACATCACCTCACTGCTCTGAACATCACCTCACTGCTGTGAACAGCACCTCACTGCTGTGAACATCATCTCACTGCTCTGAACATCATCTCACTGCTGTGAACATCATCTCAGTCCTGTGAACATCATCTCACTGCTCTGAACATCACCTCACTGCTCTGAACACCATCTCACTGCTCTGAACATCGTCTCACTGCTGTGAACATCATCTCAGTCCTGTGAACATCATCTCACTGCCGTGAACATCACCTCACTGCTCTGAACATCATCTCACTGCTCTGAACAGCACCTCACTGCTCTGAACATCACCTCACTGCTGTGAACAGCACCTCACTGCTGTGAACATCATCTCACTGCTCTGAACATCATCTCACTGCTGTGAACATCATCTCAGTCCT
Organism: Melanocharis versteri; assembly: GCA_013397845.1. NCBI lineage: Eukaryota > Metazoa > Chordata > Aves > Passeriformes > Melanocharitidae > Melanocharis > Melanocharis versteri. The sequence continues at coordinate 192,580 of VZTG01002322.1, read as the reverse complement.
GTGAACATCATCTCACTGCTGTGAACATCACCTCACTGCTGTGAACATCATCTTACTGCTTTGAACATCATCTCACTGCTCTAAACATCATCTCACTGCTGTGAACATCATCTCACTGCTGTGAACATCATCTCACTGCTCTGAACATCACCTCACTGCTCTGAACATCTCACTGCTCTGATCATCTCACTGCTCTGAACAGCACCTCATTGCTGTGAACATCACCTCACTGCTCTGAACATCATCTCAGTGCTCTGAACACCATCTCACTCCTCTCTGCCACCCCCACAGTGCCACCCCCACAGTGCCACCTTCACAGTGCCACCTTCACAGTGCCACCTCCATCACAGCCGCTGCCACCTCCACCGCGACTGTTTGGGAATTGCTCCTTGCGGTCACAGCTCCACCCCCCAGCTACTCCCATTCCACAGAGCAGGACACAAACCTGAGCCCGAAGGGGTTTTTGGCTTTAGTCAGCCAGGCTCCTGGTGCCCATGGAAGGCAGAAGGCCAAATGTCTTTTAGCAGCATTACAGGGGATGCAGGAAAATGCAGCTACTTGGATCCTCCTGGAAATGCCCCTCCTGAGCAACTGTCTGAAAATAGGAGTAATTTGAATAGGAATGCTAAATGATACCTGTACCCATTACATTTTCCCAGTCCTAATTATAATATAGACATGAAATCTGGATACTTAACTTAGAAAATGTGCATCTATAATGAATAGAGCTGACAAGTAAATGAAGAAAGTAAATTAAGTGCTCATTTCTTCATGACTTGAAGGTAAAATGAGCAAATAGGTATTTCACCTGCTGATACGTAATGCAACCTAAAGCTAAGCTATATTATTATTATATTATATTATACTATGTTGCCCAGAGAAGCTGTGGCTGCCCCTGGATCCCTGGCAGAGCCCAACGCCAGGCTGGACAGGGCTTGGAGCAGCCTGGGACAGTGGGAGGTGTCCCTGCCCATGGCAGGGGGGGAACTGGATGGGCTTTAAAGTCCCTTCGCATCGAAACCATTCTGCGACTCTGGTATTCTTTTCTAGTTGCCAACATCCTGGGTGACATTAGCATGATATGAACTATTTTATTTGTATTGTCTCCTCTTGGAAAGGAAAACTGATTTTGAAACTTTATTTTTCCATACAGAGGGCCCCATGGACCTGGGAATACCAAGGTCTATGGGTGGAATGAAGTGCTCCAGCTATTCCAGTGCACTCTCACAGGAACACGTGGTGGGAAGTGGAAATGCAAACACCGTGTGCTCTTATTGGGTTGTAATTGATGTATTTGGGAAAGGAACCAATGTAAATTATTTTTCATAACAGTGAGCCTTTATACAGGATTGGAGTCTTTAAAAACCTGCCCACTGTGTACAGGCAGCGAGGGAAATGTCAGGCCATGTTTATGGACAGTCAAGGTTGAGTTGATTTTTGTCAAACTGCAGTAATGGTTTCTAATTCTGACATGCAGGAGCTCAGGTCTCCCCTCCAGCTAAAAACACATCTTTAAACCCAGGTGTGAGTTCCTCTCTGCACCCTTGGGGTGGGGAGGGCTCACCGTGCCCATGCCAGGCCTGAAGACACTGGACAGCTTGGTGAAAGTTTTAGTGGTGTTCCTGGTTTGGATACTGGCACCGGCTGCCCAGAGAAGCTGTGGATCCCCATCCCTGGAAAAGTGTCCAAAGTGGGGACAGCTGGGAGACGGGCAGCCAGAGGCACCTGCTGGGCTGGCTGTCAGCTCTGCAGGGAGCTCCATCCCTCCATCCATCCATCCATCATCCATCCATCCATCATCCATCCATCATCCATCAATCATCCATCCATCCATCCCTGCATCCATCCATCCCTGCATCCATCCATCCATCCATCCCTGCATCCATCCATCCCTGCATCCATCCATCCATCCATCCCTGCACCCATCCCTGCATCCATCCATCCCTGCAACCATCCCTCCCTCCCTCGCTCCCCTCACGCCGGATCCCTGCCCTGTGGTGGGAGATGGACACGGGCAGAGGGAGAAGCCCCCCAGCAATGGAACCCAAAGGAGCAGACGATGCTCAGTGCCTCTCCTCATCTCTAAATACAGGATTAATGTTTATGGTGTTACAAGGTGGTGAAATGCGGTTTTTGTAAGAAGGATTCAGTGGTCCCTGGCTCCCCTGGCTCGTGGAACTCGGCCAGGGTTAAAGTTCTGGTCTCTGCAGGCCGAGGTCGTGTCCCAACCCTCGGCCCCTGGCAAAGGCTGAGCCGAGCGTGGCCTTACGGGAGCCACGGCTCCCAAACCTGGCACAGACAGCCCAGGAGAGAGGGAATCAGCAGTCAACATTTCATGCATCACAAGATGATTCATTTTCTCCCAACTAATTAATGAAATGAGATAATTTTCCACCTCCTGATCCGGCGTCCAGCAAGATCAGCAAAAAGCCTCACACTGACTTCCGACGACTTTGCACGGTGTCATTTCATGGTTCACTTCAGCAGGATGATACATTCCTATTGGGAAAGGGAGGTGGTGGGCTTTGCTAGGAACAAGATCATTTTTCAGAAAGAAGGATGTTTACCTACATTTTCTCTGCTGCTACAGCAACTGAAAGAGAGCATTGTTGTTTTAGTTTTAATTAAAGTTTTTAACATTCATCTCAGCCACCATATTGGCTTTTTAATCTATGAAAAAATATTAGAAAACACAAATTTTCTATACTCCTTGCTCTGCATTTATTCACTGCAACTCACAGGATTCTCTCCAGCGCCCTGAGTTACACATTTGCAGCAGCATCCTGCCACATCTTAAGGAAAAAAAAAGTAGGGCAGAAAAACCACCACATTAACCCACAATGTCCTGAAATGAGCTGTGCTCTGCTCCCAACGGCCTCCGTGGGTTTTGTGTCTATCTATAGCGAGGAGGCCACAGCATTTCCGAAACATCCTGCAGACATTCAGCCTCTGCACGCCCCCAGCGCTGCCGGGTACCATTTCTCCCTTTGCAGACCGGGGGATGGATGCCCAGCCATCAGAGAGAATGCCACATCTTAAGGAGGTCCCAGGCCCCCCCGTGACGGCCCCAGGCAGAAGCGTGGCAGAGCCCAGAGCAGCCCTCGTGGACCCCACGGGCTGCAGACAAACAGCACCGTTCGGGCTGAAAACACCGCTCGCTCAGAACCCGAACAGGCTGGAGGAACGCGCTGGGTTTGAGACGTTTTCCACAAGCTCCTCAGCCGTTTGCCCTCTCTCCTGAGCTCCCCTGGGAACGGGATCTCCTCAGCCTCTCCAAAGCCTGGCTGGGCTTTGGGCTGCACCAAGGCACCTGAATTTTCAGCCCGAGCTACCTGGATATTCTCCGAGCTGCCTCCTCATGCCTATGAAAAATTAGATGTAGATGGATAAAGAGTGCAGGAGCTTCAGTTTCCCCAGGAAAGGTTTTCCCTGCAAACAGCCCAGCGGGTGCCGGGCTGGAAGCGCCGGTGCTGCCCCGTGTGCCCACCTCGGCAGGCGTGGGGACAAGGGTGGCAGTGCCAGCCTGGCGCTAGGGGTGCAGAGGGCAGATACGGCACACAGGGAGCATTAACGAGGTGATAACATGGGGAGTGGAACGGCTTCCTGAGGAAAGGTTAATTAAACCAGCCAAGCTCACCGGCAGACTTGCCACGGCTCTTTTCCCTTTAAATATTCTGCACACTGAGGGAAACTTCCCTCCCCTCCCTGCACACACACAAATAAATAAATAAATAAATAAATAAATGGAGTGGATCAAGTCGACCATAATTCCAATTAGTCCCAGCTGTTATTCCTCCATCCTTTACGGCCCTGTCTGCAGTGCCTGGCAATTGGTTACACATGGCCTCGTGCAAGGAGACATGAAATAATTGCTTCAATCTGAGGCAAGAGTAACTAATTTTGTTCATGTTTTATGCAGAGTGACAGGGACATTACTGTAATAATTCCTGCCTTGTTCCCTCTTCTCGAGAATGGTGGATAAAAAGGCATTTGCAGCCACACGAAGGGGGATGAGCCTCATCTCTGGCCCCATCTCGCCCTGATCCTGTTTATTTTTAACAACATTCCCAAATCACATGGTAACGATGCTGCTTTTCATAGCGAAGGTTCATTTCGACTGGAAGGATGAGGAAGCTCTCCCTGAGCCAACATGACCTGCTACTGATTTAGCAGAAAGAGACTATGCCACTGGAAATAAATGATTCTTTAGTATTTCTTCTTTTTCTCCTAAGGACAGAAAGGACGACTTCGGTAAGTCAGTCAGCAGTAAAATTAGGAAATGACTGTAAGGAAGTCTATTGGGGAGGACACCTTTAGATGCCAACACATTTATTTATCGGCTGTTTATGGCCGTGCACATCACAGCCTAGCTGTAAAAACTGTGTATTGTGATTTACTGACCTGGCAACGAGTTAAAAAAAAAAGGTGGTTTGAATTGTCACTATGTAATAAAGGAGAGAAAGGATAAAAGCAGGGGTAAAAATAAAGAGAAAATCAAATAAGGGCCAAGACATGAAAGATAGCAATGAGTGGACTTAGACATGCACCTGTGCGTCAGCTTTTTAATGGAAAGGAAAATGATAAAAATCTTAAATAAGTTTATCTGTATAAGCTTCAAAGCTGTCCTGATTTGAAATCTCTGGGACTGGTCAAATGTTGAGGTTTTCTCCTTTTTTCTCCCCATGTATCCATTATCAGGCATTAGGAGCAAAAGACCAAAAGAAAGACGAAAACTATGGTTTTGCTCACAAAACATAACACGGATGCAGCCTGAAATCTTGGCCAGGAAGGGTGATGAGGAGACCCAAAGTGCCCCAGGCCTAGGTGGGTTCCTGCGCTGGTGGCTCCCAGCTCTGGTTGTTCCCCACGTGCAGCTCAAGCACTCTGGAACTGAGACAGAGCCCAACAGAAGGTGTTTCCAGCTAATCAGTCTGAATATTTACTGATATGTAGTTAATACACTAGTAAATAGATCAGTAAATGTGTTAGTGAATAAATGAGTAAACAGATCAGTAAATGAGTTGGTGTGCAGGGCCCAGGAAATCTGTCAGTGCGTGGGGCTGGTGGCTCAGAACTCACCCAGAGTCAGACAAACAGCTGAGCAAAACCAGAGGATAAAGCCTCTCCACACATCAGAGTGATGAAGAAGTTAATAAGGCGTTAGAAACCAGCTGAAAAACAACGCATTTTTTCCAAAAGCAGCAGAGTTGGGTGGGCAGAAGTGTCAGGGCCTGCACACGAGGGTCAGGTTTCCAGCGGTTCCTGCTGACTAATTACAGCCTCTGCAGTTACCACAGGGCTGCTATGATTCCTCAGCACAGAAACATCTTGTTCACCCAAGGCTGAAATGTTTGTTTACTTATCACATCTCTGTCAATAGCTGAGCAAGAAGGAGGCTGAGGGTGACCCACTTTTTGTCCCCAGAACGGTCAGATGGTCCTTCAGCAGAGAAAGGTCAGGAGACTGCTGTGAGAGAATCCCTGGTTCGTAAAACCTCATTCCCATCCCCAGAGCTGCTCACACCAGCTCAGGATTAGCTCAGCGCTCAAAGTTCACCAAAAGTTCTGTGTGGAAAACATGGAGCTGCAGGCCAGGGCTGCAGGACTGGCGGGGCTGACGGACAGACCACCCAGCTGGGAAAACCTCCTGCAGGTTCTTTTCTGCTGCGCTTCCCACTCACAGGGGTTTTGCTGCAATTTAAGGGCTGAAGTAATAGGTTAAAATGATACATTGTAGTAAAACCAAAATAAATTCCTGCATTGTACGAGTCTTGGCAATAGAGCTGAGGAAAGTCTTGTCGGCTAAGGAAACAGTGCCATGAAATTCCTGATAGAATCTCCCAAGCTGGCCATCTCCAGGCTGAATGTGGTCCGTGCCAGGCTGGAGAACAGAGGTGCACCTTGCTGCCAAACCGTTTCCCAGCTGGATGCACCGTCCCTGCTCAGACCCACGTCCCCAGGGCAAAGTTCTCCTCCCAGGGTGGCTTCTCCCATGGGGCAGATCCAGTTCCACACATGCCGAGATTTCTCTTTCCCTGAACATCCTATGGGATATCACAGGGAATGACACCATGTGGTCAGGCACCTTCTCTCTAAGCAATTTCTCTCCTCTCCGTTTCCAGACTCAAGCAATGACTTTGAGGGCTCCAGGCAGGTCGCAGGCAGCCTCCTGTGCATCTCAAGCCCTCCGTTCCTGATCCCAAACTCCAGCCCCGTGCCAGAGCGCTGAGCTCAGCCCCAGCACTGTTTTCTCTCCGTTCATCCCTGCTGGAGCCAGGCCACGCTCCGCGATCCGGGCTGGCTGCTGCTCCCAGGCCGAGCCCTGGAGGAAGGCAGCCCAGCCCAGCCCAGCCCAGCCCAGCCAAGCCCAGCTGGCTCCACTCACGGGCGAGCTCGGGCTGGGTCGGGATCCAGCGATGCGGGACAGGCCCTGCGTCCCCAGCACCGCCGCGGCTTCGCGGCACCCGCGCTGACAGCCAGCCAGGATTCCTCACCAGGGCATGTGCAGCACTCTCGTGTTCCCTGGCCTTGCATGAACCTCCCAAGCGTCCAGGGAACGAGCCCCTGGCCCCCCAGCCAGCCCTGCAGAGGGACGGGGGTCCCCTCGGCCGTGCCCACCACGGCCTGGGCTGGCTGCCACAAGGAGGGGGCAGGGATGGGGAGAGGAATGAGAGCTTTCTCCCCAGAAGGACAGCTGAAGGTTTTTCCTCACGATCACCATACCAGGGCTGTGTAACTGGCCCCTGGCTGGTTAAATCTCCATAGCAGGGCTCGAGGAGGGCACGTCCTGCTGGGGCTCTGAGCTGTGCCCCCTCCCGTGGTGATGCCCCTCTGCCCTCTGCCCACAGGAATATTGAGTTGTGTTTGCATCCAGGTGCTGTCACTGCCCGTCTCACCTTGCTTCTGCTCTCGGCTGCTGAGAACATTCTTACAGCTTTGTCAGGTAAGGCCTTATTCCTTTAAAAAATAAATCAGAAAAGCCATCTGGAGTATTTTTTTCAAACCAACGCGAACTCCTCCAGCTGTTGGGTGACCTCATCCTTTATTAATTTCTGTAGACTCGCATTTACCATTGAGATCAACCCTACAAGTGTATAATTTCCTGATTTCTTTCCAGCTCTTTATTAAAGATTGGGGTTAGAGATTCGCCCCCCGAGTCCCTCGATAACCCTCCTTTCTCGCAGGAGTTGTTAAGGAGCAGATGATGCATCACAGGTTCCTTTATAGCAGCAATAATTGTTCTGCTTCAGGAGCGACCATGCCTTATATACTGCCTTTTCCTGCAATTGTTTTTCTTCTTTCCCTTATTGCTAAGGAAGATATTGGCACCAAAATGTGATTTGAGAGCTCATGTTCCCTCATTTTCCCCGTACCTGAGCCAGTGCAGATGCGGCGCTCGCGGTGCCACCGCTGACATCTGTGTAACCCAATCCTGCCTCATAAACAGGAAGCAGAAGTGACAGCAGCAATTTCAATCGGTGCTTTTCTTCTGCTGGAGCCATTACTCGGGACAGGATGTATAAATCACGGCGTGTCTGATGCGGCCAGCTCCGTGTCCGAGGCGGTGCTGAGCCCCAGCCCTGGCCTGGCCGCCTGCCCCGAGGGCTGGGAGCTGGCGAGTCCCTGGGCTGGGGGCGAAAAGGGAGGGGACTGTCATTGCCAAAGGCCACGAGATGGGGTCGGGGTCTCTCCGCTGGGGCCGCGGCTTTCTGCAGCAGCAGATTCACACCCTCCCAGAGCAGGTCTGGGTTCCACACCCGACTGCCATCCTCCTGACAATCACTACAGACGGTGACATTTCACTGCTTCTGCCCTGCGGGGGTGGGAGAGGCAAAGCCACCTCCTCCCATAGGGCCTCACCACAGTCCAGGGTGAGAGGTGGCTGAAACTGCAGCAGAAAGGGGCTGGGGGACTGTGCTAGGGCTGGGTGGGCAGGGGTGGGGGAGGATGGCAGCCCAGGACACGCGTGGGGCCCCGGCAGCACCAGCCTTTCTCTGCGTCCCTGCTCACGAGCGACAGAGAAGGGGCAGAGTTTGTTCAAGCCTTGCTGGAAACACAGAGGTTGCGTTTAACGTATCAACGGGCATAAAATAAAAGAGTGATTTATAAATATTTGCATCCTATAATTGTCTTTAGGAAAGATCAGCTGGGTTGAGCCGCAGCGGGGCCGTTTCTCCGGCAGGAACAGCCGAGCTGTTCACAAGTTTCATTTCCACCACTCAAGCAGTTAATGGGCAATCCCTCAGTCTGATCACACTCCTGCTTCCAAATGGCACTCCACGAGGGAGCACCTCCAATCCAACGTGTTCCTTCAGCCTCGTGTGTGGGAAATGACTTCCAGACACCCGAAGGTTGCTGGGATGAGTCTGAATGTCAGCGATGGTACTCCTGAGTGACGGGAAGCACAGTGTATGGCTCTTTGTGGGGAAGAGCAAGCAAACAGCTGGAAAAGGACGTGGGCTCAGCTGCTCGTCTGCCAGCTCCTGGTGGGAGCAGTGGAGGCAGCTGAGGGGGTCAGAGCTCGTAGTGTCTGCGTGGTTTTCTGTACCATAACGCAGGAGAGAGCTGCATCCTGACTCGTGTTTAGTTCTGAGTTTAACAAATCCATTCCAAGCCGAAGCTGAGGCCAGTCTGAGGGGGGAGCAGGGAAAGCAGCGTTGCAGGACTTTCCCCTGGCTGGGAAGGGACGAGCCTCTGAGCCTGTCCTGAAGACACGAAGAGACTTGTGGACATATCAAATATTTTAATCTTCTCCTCTAGCTGTTCTCTCTTTTGGGAGGGGCTTTTCAAAAACTTCAACCCCTTTGTAGTGAGATGCACATGAAGAGAAGCAAAAGGCCGTGAAAAAGGTGAGGACAAGGTAACCCTGGGGTGGCACGAGCCCTACGAAATACGTTTGCATTTAGATCCCAAAGCCAGAGGAGCTTCAGCACAAACTACTGACCCTGAGAGGGTTTGGGTGCAAATGCTGTGACTTGGGCTTGACATCAGATCAACGACATGGGAAGAAGATCCTGCAGTTTTTCCAGTTCCCAGTGGTAGACACTGAAGTGCTCACCCTGCACTGACCCAGGTGAGAAAACTCAGAAGGACTCAGTGGATGGAAGAGCTGTGATAATTAAGACCTTTCCTGTATTTATACTAATATCAGCACTGTGGAAAGAGGCCATAAATAACACAAGATGTGATAACAAAACACGAGCAAATCCTCCACCCTTCAGTCAGAGAATTAACAAAATTTGCTTCCTTCAATAAGCAACAGGAAAAAAGCAGTGCTTATCCCAAGAAGGGCTGAGTGCCCTCGCTCCTCCTGTGCTTTTACAGCACCTTCACACATTGTGGGGCAGTTAATGGATCCAGGGCTTCCCAGCTGAGAGATGAAGCTGCTCCCAGTTGTGTTCTGGCTTCTCCAGCACAGCCAGGACCTCGCACTGCTCTGCTCTGCCTCTGCAGAGCCCTGGCTTGGACAGAGGAGCTGCTGTTGATGTGGCTGTGGAAGGACCATGTGGGGTCAGGATAAAACACCAAGGGAAAATTGAAGGATTTTAATAATGCCTATTTTTATTTCTACTAGATGCCAACCATCTGAGCCAATAGAATGTAATTGGAAGACTCAATTTAGTAATTTTCTTTATTATTATGTCTTGATGCACTTCTGTCAACTCCAAAATACTCATTACATGTAATTAGGAGGAAGATTAGAGTGCCGTTAAGATGCGGAATAATGATGCAGCTCAACAAGGGCCAGTGGAAAAAACAACCTGCTGAGGAAGACATCTCCAAAGTGCTGAGCAGAGGAGGGCATTTAAAAAACTGATAAAGCTGTGGCTGGTGCCAAATAATGAAGATGAGACTTTGGAGTGGGATGGAGCTGATCCACTGAATCAAAGCAGTTGATGACTCTGCCTCCCTCTCAAGCAAATCCCTCGTGTTTATTTGGACGGCTGAAGTAACATTAGTAAGATAATTCCCTAAGAACCACCCTCTGTGTCTTTTTCATAAACTCCCACCCCAAACAGCGTAATTAATTTTGCTGTTGTACAGACGAAGAATAATAAAAAAATCTATCCTTTGGGAGGTAGGTGGTAATTTCTATCTGATGGAAATTGAGATTAGACACAGCACATAAAACTTTTTGATAATCTATTCACCAGAAATTGCCATATTATACCTATCAGAGAGCTGGTGATACGAAACTTAACAAGCTGATATTTCACTCTGATTTCCTTGAGCATGATCCAATTTATTAAATAAAAATTCTAGATTAGGTTTAATATGAAAGAAGATTTTTATATTCCAGACTAACGTATGTCAGAATGTACGAAACCGATAATGGGAGCGCTGACAGGAGTTAAGTTTGGTGCGGCACTGAGAGACAGGTTCAGAATAAAAAGAAGAAATTTCCCAAAATTTCTGAGTATTTCTGTCGAACTGGGGGATAAAAGACGAGAAAAGAGAGCAGGTCTGTGTCTGTAGCACCGCCCAGAGCAGCACACCACGAGGCATTACCGTGGGGGAAGCTATTTCTGGTTCTATCATCAACTCCCCATATGACAGCACAGGAATTATTTCAGGACAGGATCGCTTTTCCAATGGATCCGGAATAAATAGAAAAAGAGCTGTTGAGAAGCCCTTGCTGTTTCCTGCCTCGCCCTCTCCGGTGCCTCACTGCACGCGGGGTCCCACTGGCCCAGCAAGCTCCAGGAGGTGCCGGTGGCCACCCCGATGGGTCTGGTGGCCACGGCCAGTGGGTGCCAAAGGTCCTGCCCAGTGGGTGCCAATGGCCACCATGGACCCCTGCCCTCGCAGGCTCTGCACACGTCGTGCACCCAGTTTTCCTCTCTCCTCTCCGGTTTGTTGGCAGGTTTGGGGGATGCTGCCAGGCCCCTGGCTTGGCCCGCGCCCTCCCTGCCCCTCAGCAGAGCCCGAGCACGGGGGACGAGGAGAAAGCGAGGCTGGAGCAGGGAACGGGTCTGCCGTGGGTGACAGGGGGTTCTCGTGCCCAGCCCTGTGCTGGGGGGGCTGGGGGGCACCCATGGCCAGGACTTTCAGAGCTGGGGACGAAGAGCTGCAGGAGCACAGAGAGATCTCAGACCATCCCCCAGAAATAAAGTTGTGAGTGCTGAGCCACGAGGGGTCCAAGGGGAGAGAGGAGAGGTTTCCCCGGAATCAGCCGGTGTGCCAGAGCAGCGGGGCAGCGCCCAGAGCCCAGCCCAGCCCTGCCAGCGCTGCCCTGCACGGCTGCACCAACCACGGGCAGCGTCTGGGGCAGAGGGAGCCCTCCCTCCCCACGGAAACACGGCACAACGGGACAGCACGTGTCCGTCTGTCCGCGGCTCGAGTGCGAGCAGCAGCAGCAGCAGCAGCAGCAGCCGGTCCCTGCCGCAGCCGCAGGGCCGGACACACGCGGGGCTGCACGGGGCACGCAGGGCGCTGCTGGTGGCCACGGCCACTGCCCGGGACTGCCGAGCGACCGAAACACAGCCGATCAGCCCCGGAGCGGCACCGGGGCAGCAGCCGCTCCCTGGAGCCCGTGGCGGTGCTGCCATGCCCCGATCCCGGCCGTGGCACTGCCGGCGCTGGGGACGGGGACACGGGGACATGGGGACCTGCGGACCTGCGGACCTGGGGACCTGGCGCTGCCGGGTGGCTCCTGCTGCAGCCCAATCAATCCCCTCGGCTTGTTTTTAAGGATCTGTGACTCACAGGCGTTTTTCCTGCTCCTTAATTGCCAGTTTCCTGAGAAACCATCGCAGGCAGCCAATCGGCTGCAGAGCTCTGACTTGGCGACTGGAGACAACTGGGAAAAATAAATCCAGCGTTATTGGTAAATTGAACGGCACTTTCCTAAGTACAGCACGTATTTATAAACAACACATCTGCAGGAACCGCGAGCCCCCCGGCTCTGCCGAGGGAGCTCTCTGAGGGTCTGGTTCCGCCCGCTGCCCTCCTCTCCCCGGCGCTGCGGTGGCGGATGCTCGGAGCGGGGACCAGCGGCCCGAGCCCGGGCAGCGGCTCTGTGCCCCTGCTCCCCTCCCTGCTCCCCTCCCTGCTCCCCTCCCTGCTCCCCTGCCCTTCCCAGGGGTCCGGGGGGGCTTCTCCAGGGAGCTGGGGGTGCACACCCGGGCACAGCAGGCAGGGGAGGGGCACAGCTGCCTGTTCGGGCAGCATCCCGCTGTCCCTCTGTCCTTCTGTCCTTCTGTCCCGCCGGCTCTCCCTTACACTGCGTAATCCTGATTTGAATCGGTCTCTCCCAAACCATTCTGCCTTCCTAAGAGCCCGTATGGATCGGTGCAGCAATTTTAATAAACAAACTGAAATCCTTGGAGAAGCCTCAATACAGTACTGGTAATATTATTCAGCATTATTATAAAAGTGATGCACGAGATCTAAATAAGAGAAGAAATCTCTGCACTCAGTATTAGTCACTGCTCAATTACAGCTCGATTCGAAGCCATTCATTGCTACAAAGAAATCAGCCTGTGAAGTCCCCCTAGCACAGCCTGCGCCTTCCTTTATGCTTTTAGCGCATGATGATGTTTGGGAAGCTCGGAAGTCTTTTTTAGTAATCAAAAAAACCCATTCTAATAGCTGGTAAAAGGCTAGGGAACACAGAGCCGGTTAATTTTGGAGGAGCTCGCAGGGAACTGGGGGAAAGGATATAAAAAAACCCTAATGGCATAAAGCAGAGGCTGAGCTGGAGGAGCTGCAGCACCCCAAGAGCTGCGTGACACGCTCGTGACTCAGGCAGGCAGGCCAGCGGAGGGCTGGGCACTGGGAATCCTTGTCCCCACGTCCTGGCTCCACAGCCCATGGCACAGCTGCCTGTGCCCAGCACAGCCCTGGGGACTCCAATTACCCGCCGCCAGCACCGTGGGCAGGGGAATCCTCTGCTCCCTCCAGTGCTGGAACTGGACCCGTAGGAAGCTGCCCGTCCTCCTCGTGCTGCTGGCACAGCTGGGAAGCCGAGGCAGGAGCCAAGGGGCCGGCTGAGGGGTGGGCAGGCAGGAATCCTGTCTCCCTTCTGGGAGGGTGAGCAGAGGTGGGTGCTGGCAGGGACTGACCACCCCAGCAGCACCAGACAGTCCCTGCCAGGCCATGCCCACAGAGCCAACACCAAGGGCTGGGGATGAGGAGCTGGGGCACCCGATCTCCTTCCCTGGAGCTGCAAGTCCCTCTCTGTTGGGAGGAGAATAATCTGTCCAAAATCCACATCTCTGCTTTGAATGCTCAGGAAGCCTCTGTGTTTTGAGCACAGAGCAGGCAAAATCTCCTCGGAATAATTCCAACAAGGGGTCTTGGAAATGAGGAGTTCAGTTTCTTTCTTCCCCCGCAGCAAATCCATCATTTTTCTGCAGGGTGACACTTAATCTTTGTGTTTGCCCTCAGAGCCAGAGCTCCCACTGTAGTTCTGATCAAGATCAAACTAATTTCAGCTGGCCAACATTCACCATTTGACATGCCACCTGTTTGAAGCAAAATTGGAACTGGTATTTATGATGAAGATTAGCTCATGGCCATTAAGTGCTCTGGGCTGAAGATGGATTTTGCTGTCAAAGTGGTGGTGGTGATTTATCTCAGAGCAAAGTTCCCTCAGCTCTCTGAAGTGACTGCCACAAAGCTCTCCTGGCACAAGAAACTCGGGAATGTTCCTGAGCCGCATTTTTGCAAAGCTGAAGAACTGACCCCGAAATGCTTTTGCAAAGACAAGAAGGGAGATCTGGCTCTTTCCCTTTCTCAGCCTGAGCTGTCTGAATCACTTGGTACTGGAGCAGCATCAAACAGATGGTGGAAAAAAACCCAGGGAAATAAACTTTTTTCTACAGTCTTCGTTGGTCAGAGAAGACGGGGATTAAAACAAATCTGACAGTTGCAAAAAATTCAAACCAGGTCCTAAGGTCTGTATTTAAAACTTGCCCTGTGAGTGACGGCAGCCGCAGCCTATCCACGCTGGGTCAGCCCTCACGGCCCAGCGTTTCCAGAACCTTCCTTCCCTCTGCCACAGCCCAGCGTTTCCAGAACCTTCC
>VZTG01002322.1:164617-178404 GCA_013397845.1 Melanocharis versteri | reverse complement strand
CCAGCCCTGCCAGCCCCGCCCTGCCCGCTCCCACAGCCCAGCGTTTCCAGAACCTTCCCTCTGCCACAGCCCAGCGCTTCCAGAACCTTCCCTCTGCCAGGAGTGGGGATGGCGAAGGCTGAGCTGGGGCTGAGTGAGGCTGCAGAGGGCCGTGCCCAGCTTCAGAGGGCCGTGTCCAGCTGCAGAGGGCCGTGCCCAGCTTCAGAGGGCCATGTCCAGTTTCAGAGGGCCGTGTCCAGTTTCAGAGGGCCATGTCCAGCTGCAGAGGGCCATGCCCAGTTTCAGAGGGCCGTGTCCAGCTGCAGAGGGCCATGCCCAGTTTCAGAGGGCCGTGCCCAGCCGCAGAGGGCCGTGCCCAGCTGCAGAGGGCCATGTCCAATTTCAGAGGGCCGTGCCCAGCTGCAGAGGGCCATGTCCAGCTGCAGAGGGCCGTGTCCAGCTGCAGAGGGCCGTGTCCAGCTGCAGAGCCTGCCCCAGTGAGAGGGGCACAGCGAGGGGGAGCAGAACCACGCAGGGACAGCGGGGCCGTGTCCCCCTCGCTGCGGCACCGCTCCCGGCCTTGCTTCAGGATCAAATCATGTGGGAGAGGATGGATCTCCTCACACTTTTAAAAACCAGTTCAGCCTGAGTGCCTGATTTCCCACATCCCAGACTGTGAGCAGGGCAGATCCCAGTGGGAGCAGGACACCATGGGAACAGGGTATTGATCACATCCTTCAGATCCCTTGAGCAAGAGATTTCCAAAAGAGAGACTGTTCCCTTCTTTCCCATGGCAGCGTTTTTGAAAATCTGCCACATTTTTCTTTCTAAATAAACCAGCCCAAACTGCCTCCAGAGGGTTTTGCCATCCTTACAGTTACTCCAGCAGAGTAATCTTCTAGGAAGATAAAATACCAGAGCAACTCAGGGAAGTGCTGAGCAGACAGGCACAAACCTAAAGATGGATATCCAAGTTCAAGCCTTTCAAGCCCAGAAAATAAATCAAGATGACAACAGTCCCAAAACATCAGAAGCCCTCAGACTTATGGAAGCCAGAATATCATAAGTTAATACACTTCCAGCTCAGATGTCTGGAAGCATGAGCTGTGTTTCACATTGCACGCAGGCTGCTGGTGCCTCCAGCCCTGTGCCGAGGGACAGAGCGGGGACGCAGGCAGGAGGGCGAGCAGGAGCTGTGGGCTGGTGCTCAGGGGGCTGTTCTGCCCATGTCAGCCTGGGAGCAGCCCGCATCTACCCCGGGTGATGCCCTGGGTAATGAGCACCTCCTCAGCAAGGGCTGCCCACGCTGGTGCCCTCGGCTCCGCCTGGCAGGAGGGCTCAGGGACCCTCCTGCAGGATGATGTACAGAGCCCTCGCTGCACCTAAACACACACCTCTGTTCCTGGAAAATCCTCTTGCAGAGGATATTAAAACTGTCTCTTCCAATTCAGTTCAGGGACTCTCTAACCAGCGTGTCAATAAGGCCACATAATAATAATCAGATGTTTCAGCTTGGCCCAGATCAGTGAGCTCCTGGAGAGCAGCCAGGCTGCTCTCACTCATGGGGGTCAGATGCCAGCTCGGAATGAGGAGCGATGGTAAAAGCCAAATCTCTTCAGCTCTATGGAGGAGTTAAAATTAGGAACCAAACCAAAATACATGTTCTTGGGCAAGGTCGTACTGATTTAGATTAGGTTTGGTTACAGAGATTGGAATAAAACACATGAAGATATTTACAAACATGAACTGTATTCAGTCCTGTCAGGGAAGAACCCCCTGGAGTCCCATTTTCCTGACCCCTTTCCCAAGTCCTCAGCCCTGTGCCACCACCCTGGGCCAGCCCAGGCACCAGGACCACCTGTGCTCCGTGCCTTGGCTCACCTGAGCCCTTCATTTGGCAAGTCCAAATGCTCAAAATGACAGCTGGTCTACAGCGGGATGGAGGCAAATCCTCCACGCAGAGCAGTTTGATGTTTGCAGTCAAATTGCAGCTACTGACAGTTTAGCTGCAGAGCTGAGAATACGTGACATAATCGGGGTTGTTATTCCCCTCTGATTTCTACAGGCTCTGCACAGAGGGATGTGAGACTTCCCTGAGGGTCATCCTCCACAGGCCATCGTTTCTCACGCAATGCCCTTGCTGTCACTCACGTCACCTTTATCAGCACTGAGCACAGGCAGTCAAAGGCTCCCCAGCACCAACGGCTGGAGAACTGGGAGGAAGCTGAGAAGAAGAAGTTCAGGGAACGATGTTCTGGAAGAAGAAACCCCATTAATATAATCACAGATTTTTCAGGGTGCCTAAGCTGGAGGCACAGAATAATTATAAGGTCACACAGTGGCAATCAGTAAAAGTGCACCAAAATTTGTGTTAATCTCATCATTTGATTGCTTCTCTATCTAGACTTATACTAAATATAAACAAGCAAATGGAAGAGAGCCCTTCTGAAATTCCAGCCTCAGTATAAATTCACCATCAGTCACTAAAGCAACTGGAGTAGTGCAGGTGCCCCAACCACTCTGAACTCTGCTTTACACCTCCTGCAGATGGGCAGAGTGCTGGGTTATATTCAGAACAAATGCTCAATGAACAGCAATTTCCATAATTTTGCCTCTATTCCATTATCACACCACTGCTCCCCACAGCTCAGTAGCATTTCCTTAGGCCTTTCACAGGGTACTCTGTTTAAATTACCTTTAAAAACCTATTTCTTTGCACACTTCTCACATCATTTTATATCAGCCTGCCTTGTGCAGATGGAAGAGGAGGTAATTTAATACTGGCATCAAAGGATGGGCAAGAGCTGTGGGTATTGCGACTTTGCTGATGGCAGAGGGTTGCAAACACAGCGTGTGACAGGGGTCTGCTAAAAGCTGAGACTAATCACTCAGCCAAGTTCAGCTAATTGCATTGATTAGCTCTGCATCGACGAGCCAGTTACTGTTGAATTGTTTGTGTCTCTCTCCTGAAGCATCCCTTGGATTCGGGAGACAGTAACAAGTACTCAGAGCCAAACAAAGCTGTTTTCATTTGACTTTTGCCCAGGCTTGATCCAGTGCTGGGTGTCCAGGCAACAACTGTAAAAAGCAATTTTAATGTTGAATTTTAAGTGCCATAAAGATTCTGGTATAGCATTCCAGTTAGGTTGTTTTAGCAAACATAATTATTTAGAGGATGCACATCAATGTTATTTATTACCCTAACTGAACCCTGAAGGACCTGATTCTGTTCTTCTGCTACTTTTGCAGAGGGAACTTCCAAGCTGTGTTCCTCATGTACAAACACTGACATGAAATCCATGTGGAATCTGCCTCTACACTGAAATTACAGCTTGCAACAAAAACTGTCTTGGATTTGAGGACTGGGCAGAGCAGCAGTTTGAAATAATCGTCCATCACACAGGAAAACATTCAGCTGTAAAGCTGAAGGAGAAACCTTCAGGCATGGAGCTGCATAAACACGTTGGCTGAGGTCCACCATTAAGATTGTCAGAGTAAATATTAAAGAGAGTTTTGTATTCAGCTAAAATATCTGTTTACAGATTTCTTCTGCTGAAGCCGCATATTGTACAATGAAAAGAGAGCTCCAAACCCATTTCTGCTCTAATAACTTTATAAACTCTGCTATATATTTTATGGAATTTGAATGTATGAGTGGTTGGCCCAGAACTCCTTCTGCAGGAGATTATTGGGAGAAAACATTACCATATGTCAGGAGAATGGCAACATCCCATCGATACTGGAGAGGATCTCATCTCAGCCCAGCTCTGTGTTTATACTGTGGCCATATTTCCATACTTCATGTATTCGTACCTCTGCTTGTATAAACAACATCATGGCCATGGTTGTCAAAGACACTTAGAGGATTCCAACGAAAATAAAAGCGAATTTCTTCTTCCATATTTTCAAAAAGTCCTGCTCCTGCTAGCACAGCCCTGCTGGTGAGAGCCCAGGCCGCCACCCGTGTGCCAGGCTGGCTGTGCTGGACAGAGGCTGGCACAGAGCCCTGCCCCAGGGGTTTCTGTGTGTGTGCCTGGCTGGGCTGCCTACGGGACACCGCTGAGCCCGCAGCGCTCGCTTCCAGCAGCTCCAGGGTTTCCACGAGAGCAGCGAGGACCTTGGCTTCACCCTCGGGCCGTGCCCGAGCCCCCAGAGCTCTGGCATTCGATGTTCATTGACCAGGTGCTCAGGTGAAGTGATTTCCCTCCTCTGGACATCTCTGGGCTCTTCCCCTGTGCTTCGGCCAACGCCAGCCCTGCCCTGCCACCGAGAGTGGGGATCTCTGCCCTCCTGCCCGCAGTCCTGGGGCTTGGGAAGGGGCACAGGGAGCTGCTGCCGTGGAGGGCAACGTGATCCATGGACTGCCTGGCCCAAAATGCTGCAGAGGCGACAGCTCAGTGCTCGCAGAGAGCACATTTCCCGTGCACAGAGCACAGCCTTCCTTTGCTCAGCAGTTTTTATGGCACTTGTTGAACCAAACTCAGCCATGCAGCTGCACATCACTCCAAATCCATTTGCAATTATAGTTTCTTGCGCTGTATAATTGCAAAACCCAGCAACAAATGGCTTAACCAGACCTCTGCCTCCTAAAGGAACCTAAAGGAGGTGTTTTCCCAGCTGCCCCAAAAGACACCTGAGCATGAGTGGCCAGTGGTGTTTAGGACACAGACAGCTGGCTCAGGGTTTGGCTTTGCTATCAAAAAAGACATTTGCAATGACTAAAGACTAATAGTTACACAAGGGAAGCTCTGTCATGGAAGCACTGTAATCGCACTGCTCATGCTATGCCACGCAAGAACAGATAGAAGCATTTATTTGGGAATAAAACATCTATTTAAGAACGCTGAACATTCTCTGGACAAGCAGAACAGCTCTTTCTGAAAAACAAATATTGTACAATGTAAAAAATGATGAGGAAGTAACTTGTGAAATCATTTTTCAGCAAAGATATGAAAAATGTATATGCTAATAAAATAGGATGGGAAAGCAAACCCCAAAAGCACCCAAAAGTTCCAGTTGAGACTCTTGAGGAAAAAACACCTAAAGGTGCCCAAAACCATCACGGAGGATTCACAGACAGCTCTTCCTTCCGGCAAAGGCAGATGGAAATTCTGAGGAGCTGCTTTATTTTGTAAGAAAAATAAACAGCTTCTCATTCTGGTAATGAAAGGTTGAACTTGGATTTTATTGGTTTCCACTGGGATCATTTGGGATTGATAAGCCCAATTAAGAACGTTAATTATTATCTGATTCTTTTTAATTAAGTAGAAGTAGAGACTGGGAGATGTTGATGCCATTAATTTGACCTTTCCGTGTGAATTCCAGCAGTTCCCTGAGGACAGAACAGCTGTTCCATGTGCTTTCCTGGACAAACACCTTTCGTGCACGGGCAGTGACTGGGAATGAGCAGCCACGTCCTCGTCACCCTGAGTCCTGCTGGAGGCCAGAGCAGAATAACCCAGGCAGTTCTCGCTCCAAGCCTGACTCGCAGCCCTTTTCCACGAAGTGACTTCACTCCTGCTGTGCTGAGGGCTGGGCACTGCGCTCGTCTGCGTCTCCAGAAATAATTGTCTGAGGCAGGAGCCAAACAGGGGTCAGACCTCGCTTCCTGTGTAGATTATCCCTGTTTCAGAGCCAGCCTTTTCTCCTACTTAGCATTCATTACTGGGCCAAAATTCTTCACTTGAAGATCAGACCGACGGTGAAACCTTTCCATGGCCCTCCAACAAAGCACCAATTAAAGTGTCTGTGATCTAATTGATTCTCTGAGCAGGATCTGCTCCAGCCTCAACACCACCACTTTGGTGCAACTGCAGTGAAGCAACAGGAGAAGTTACGTGAGTAAAATTAGCAAAAATGTACTCAGGTCCAAATTCTGGGTGTTCTAAGCCTTTTATAAGAGTTTGTGATGCTTTACTCCTTTTGATGCTACTAAGTTGTAGCTTTTTAGATGAGAATAAATTACAAACTCAGACCATTAACTTTTGTTCCTCTGAAATTTCAGGATCATTTCTTGGCAAGAAGAAAATTTTTTTGCGCCTTGCATTACGTTTCAGTGACAGAAATCTCAGAGAACACTGTCCAGCCACTGCAAACAAGGGCTGATACCTGGGCATAAATCTCACCCTGTCCCAGGCCTGGCAAGGCTCCTGACCCAACATTGAAACAATTTGGAAGGTGAGAGGTGAACAACTTCAGCAGCCCAGTGTACAAAACCGTGATGATCAAAGCATCGAACTTCTCCCCTCGGAGCACACGGAAAAATGCCAACTAACGCTGCTGGTGTGGTACCCGGGCCTGGGGATGGGAACAGGGATCATCTGGCATTCAGAGACTGCAGAGGCCAATTTGAGCTGCCCAGGGAGGCGAGGGGATCTGCTCCCTGCAGCACCTCCAGACAGGGATCTGTCACCTCCCACCCGGGACGGGCTCCAGGCAGGGCACAGCAGCACCCCGCTCTGATGGATCCTGAGTGCACCAACTGAATAATCCCGGATTTCCCTCAATTCTGGAGTGCCTCTGTCCATGAGGGCAAAGGCATTTGAACCTCAGGTGTCATGAATGTTTGGCAATCCACTGCCAGTTGGAAAATGGATCCAAGCAGGATCCCGAAGGAGCCAACAGCCCTGGCTCTGCAGGGAAGGGAGGAAATGGAGGAAGCCTTGGAGGGAGGGCTGAGACAGGAGAGGGACAAACTGATGCTCAGGAGGCTGTGGGAGGAGCAGGGGTGACACAACCGAAAGGGCAAAGGCAGGTGAATGCTAAGTGTGAGTATTTGCTGGTTTGAAAAGCCCTGGTACGTGTTTCCTGTGACTCTGAGGTCATGAAGTGTTCCTCAAGTGTTTCATCCCTCAGCTCTGTGTTGTGGGTAACCAGAGAGAACGCTCTGCTCGTGTTTCCCCTGGCAGCTGCTTCTGACAGCAGAGACAATGTGGGACAGCCCAGGACAGGGAGCCTGTCCCGCCTGGGCTGGCAAACACCAGGGAAGGAAATGGCAGCTTGCTGCATTTTGGGTGCTTCTCCTCAATCAGATGTGTTCAGAGTAAACTGGAAATCACGCAGAAAGTAAAATAATGGAATATCTTGGGTTGAAAGGGACCCATAAGGATAACTGAGTCCAACTCCACATTCCTCGCAGGACCACCTGTCCCTCTGTGTGTATGTGAGGCATGGAGAGAGAAACAAAAGGAGTCAGAGAGGAAAGAAACCTCCTCCCTTTCTCTGTGAGAGTTTGGAGCTGTGGTTATTCTGTTTGCTTTCCCAGGTCCAGCCAGGGAGTTCCCTGCCCTCGCTACAAACGGTGCTCAAAGACGTGGCTCCCTCACACCCCCAAATTTCACGTTTGTCCCATATGTCCAGGTTTTGAAGACACAGAACCATGCTGACCTTTCTAGCAGCCCTTCAGCTTGGAAATGAAGTATGAGAAAGATAAATCTATTTTATCAACACTCTCCATTCTGCCAGTTGAGCTGGATTTAGCAACACAGAGGTGTTTATCTAACACCTCCTCATTCCACGGTGTTGGTGTCCCCTCCTGTGACTCCCCATCAGAACACAGTTCACAATAGGTGGTGGCACTTCCTTAGGGATGGCACAACATTCCTTGGCGTGTTTTTCCATCCTCTGGCTCCTGATGCCGGCGAGAAGAAAAGATTTGCTATCAAAACTCCCAAACCACAAAGTCCCGCTGTTGGGTGACCTTTCCGCGTGCCTTTCCGTGTCTGGGGGTTCACCTCGCTCTGGTGCCAGGCACAGCAGGAGGGGAGCACAGGCAAAGCAAACCAGCCCACGGGAGCTGGGGGCTGCGTGTGTGATCCCTTCCAATTCCTGGCAGTACAGATCCCTTCCATGATTTCCTCAGCCCAGCTGTCCCGTTACACGTGAGGGGAGCAGGTCTGGGGACAGTCCAGAGAATCCCCCAGGCCGTGTCCTTCAGCCCCTCTGAAGCTGCTCGGACTTCTGGACACTTTTCCATCACGAGCAGCTCTCAGCGTGTGCCTCTGCTCTCTGTGTTTTCAATTAAGCCAGTCAGATCTTCCACGGGTTGTTTCCGTTGGCAGCCCCTGTGGCTGTCCCAGATTTCTCCCTCTCTCTTCAGTACTGGCACAGATAACAGCTCATTTTTCACTCCAGCAAGGAGTCCAAACACACTTTACATGGTGCAAAGACCACAGCTTATCCTCAGCTAGGCATAAAAGAAAAGAATGACCAGAGAAGATGATGAACAGCCCGTAGCATTTTAAATTGGCTCCCAAGCAGATTCCAGAACCACCCAGAACCTGGCTCCCTCTGAACATTCCCTTTCACCAGG
Source organism: Melanocharis versteri (assembly GCA_013397845.1). Classification (NCBI taxonomy): domain Eukaryota; kingdom Metazoa; phylum Chordata; class Aves; order Passeriformes; family Melanocharitidae; genus Melanocharis; species Melanocharis versteri. Next base: position 170,114 of record VZTG01002322.1, on the reverse strand, counting down.
ACGAGGGAGGAGCTGCCTTACCTGGGTGCTGCTGCATGGGATTTACCCCACAGTGCTACAGAAGGGGATTTTGCTTTGGTGTCTTTGGATCACCCGAATGAAGACATTAGACAAGATAAGGATTTCTGTTCCTTGGAGCTGTCACCAAGAGAAATGTAATGGCTCTGGAAGTAAGGAACAAGTGACTTGCTCCATTTCTTGCAGGAGATTAAGTATACGCTATCCAAAAATAGCTGATGTACATACTTTTCTCTGGAAAATGGAGACAATTCCAAAATCAAAGGTGTCAGCCAGGGATGGAATTGATGCTGCAGAGGCAGCACAGGCAGTCAATGGAGCTGGGAGCAATTTTCATAGCAACCCCCTGGCAAAACATCTCCCATTTTGGATACGATCACAAACCCAAACTCCGCTCAGGCTCGTGAAGTTTTCAGCCAAGCTAAGCCATAGAAGAGAGAATTCCTGCAGGATGCTGTCTGCCTGGGCAGTTCTGAGCCCAGGAGTGGGGAAGGAACAGCTCAGCACTTCTCCACGGCCTCCCTTCTGTCCCCTGCAGCCACAGTGTCCCAAGGAGCTGCTGGAGGCTCGCAGACCCTGCAGGGCAGGGCTCACTTTGGGCAAAACCCTGCAGGAGTTGATCCCACTGAGCAGGATGGACCAGGGCCCTCTGAGGTCCCTCCCAGCTGAGGCTAGTCCATGACTGTGTGGGGGTTCATTCCTTTCCCTCTCCACTGATAAGTAAATGAGAACAGAAACCCGTCCATTAATTCTTTGTTCCTGTGGCCCGTTTCTCACCCAAAGCCACGGGGTTCAGTGAGCCCACAACCATTTCCACAGCTGGGAGCTGAGATGTCACACACACGGAGCGTGATGGATTCCAGGAGGGAAATACACAGTGCTGAAATACCAGCACCGAGAAATCCATTAACAGTGTGAGTCAGGAGAAGAGGTTTCAATCCCCCTCACATCTGCTTTCATCATTTCTGTCCCTGTATCTGTGCCTGAGCTCTGCTGGGATGCCAGAGCCCCAAGAGCTCCATCTCAGGAGAGGCAGGGCACCGACACGTCCTCAGCTCCTGGGTCATCCCCTGCTCATCCCACCCGGGAAATGGGGAGACTGAAATGTCAGGGTTCCGTCTAAAAAAAAGTAAAGGGACATAAAGCTTTTTTAGCCTGTTGAAGTTTTTTGCAGCTGGAAAGATAAGGAGTGGCTGAAGCCTAATTCTGCAAACCATGTAGTGCATGGGAGCAGAGCTATCCAGAGTGACCCCCAGCACCTTTCCCAGGCCACGAGCAGAACTCCCCTGCAGTGAGCCTGCCACAGACCTCTCCTGCCGGTGTTCCCAGAGTGCAGAAACAGCTGAATCCCGCTGGGGACTCAGGAGATGTTCACAGAGACCAAAGCCATCGAGAGGAGGGACCAGGCAACACTCCTGCTGCCTCCAGAGCCCAGCTCCCCGTGCCAGGACACAGATGTTCCCAGAGCGGGTGGGGAAGTGGGAGTCACCTGTGTGCAAAAAATTAATTAGAAAAACCAGGAGATGCCAATCCTTGGCTTTCTCCAAAGATGGACTCTCCAAGGCTCTGAAGCTGGGGGAGGATGGGGTGGGGCACTCAAGTGCCTAAAACGGGTTGATTTGGCCAGAAATACTGAATTAAACACCCGAATTAGATAGGGACAGAGCTGCTTCCTCATCAGGCTCCTCTTGACATAGATTACCCATAGATGCCCAAGCTGTGTTGTGAATATAGAAAATCACAGAATCCCAGAATGGTTTCGGTGGGAAGGGACCTTAAAGCCCATCTCATCCCACCCCCTGCCATGGGCAGGGACACCTTCCACTAGCCCAGGGTGCTTCAAGCCCCATCCAGCCCGGCTTTGGTGGATAACCACAGGGCTCCATGGACAATAAACATTTTGAAAAGTCTGATCTGCAGGTCCCAGCCACGTTTGATGCTGGTCCTCCTGCACCCTGGGGCAAACTGGGGATAGCAATGACTGGACATGGCCATTCACTGAAAAAAGGAGAAAACGGTTTTGTACAGAACATTTTACCCCATTCAGGTGTTTCACGGCCTTTCAGGACTGAGTCGGTCTGAGGTGGGAAATGAGCCCTCAGGTGCTCCTGGCTGCAGGTTCACGAGTGCCCAGGTGAGTTCTGCCAGATTCAGTGGGGTGGAGCAAAACGCTTTCACCGTTACGTGGTTATAACCTTTACACACCCTTCCCTCTTTGCTTGGCCTGGCCTGGGCCAATGGATTTCATTTTCTGAAAAGCATCCTCGCCTGGAAAAGCTGCCGTGAAATAAAACCCAGCGTGGTTTTATTTGGCTAAAGCTCACCAGGCAAGTTTTGCACATCCTGAAGCCAAAATCACTTGTGTGGTTTGCCTAAATATTCTAATTCCAACTTGCAAAGTCACAGGGATTTGGAAAGTAACTCCAGCTTTGGCCCACCTCTGTCAGGGAATATGAACTGGGGTATCTGCTGTCAGGGCTGCAGATTTCTGTCACTGCCTCTGAACAGCAATATTTCAGCTTGAATGAAGTAAAACGTCTGAAAGGAATTACAAATCTGTTTGAGAGATGACACACAGCAATTGTGATTTGAGGTTATCTGGTTACTCTGAACACCCACAGTGCCTGTGCATGTGAACGTTAGGTGTGAAGGAGCCATTTCCAGATTGCTGTGTCTCCTCTGCCCATCCTGCAGTCAGACACACGGGGAGCAGCCCCAGCAGTGGGGAACATCTTCTGTTGGAGGCATCTTTATGCACAAGGCTGAAATGCTCATTCTGAACATATGGAGTGTCATCTACCTATCTATCTATCTATCTGTCTATCTATCTATCTCCATAGAGCCAGGAGAAGCAAATGTAAAGAGTGACTAATATAATTGCTTTTTCAAATTAGAAAATGAGCAAATTGTACGTTTGATGGAGGTTTTTAAGGTCAAGCACGTTACCAGCATTGTGCATCGGTTTTGCTGTTAGTCACTTCACTCGAGGAATTAATAAACCAGCCCTGACACAGCAGCTCAAGGCAGAGCCCTCTCCTCGCTGCTCACTGAGTCATTTTCTGAATGCTCAGCTCTTCCTCTGACTTAACTTGAACAGTATTTGCTTCAAGCCCTCTCTGTTCTAATTCTCATTTGTGGAACTAAAAGGCTGGGCTCAGCGTGGCTTTGCACGGCGGCTGCAGCTCTTCCTTCCAACCCCATCCCCAGGTTTGGCTCCTCTGGCAAAACACCAACTCAAGGCCACCTTTGCAACACAACAAACCCACCAAGCAACAGGAGAAGGAAAAATATTTAAGTATTTAGAGAGGTGGAGCTACATCCCCAAGAGGTTCAGACCCTGACATGTGAGAAATTACAAGTTGTGTTCAACTATTTGCATGCTCAGTTGAAATTCAGTAAAAAATTCCCCTAGAAAGAGGGGAAGGAACATTTGGTAATACTGAACCATCTAAATTCAACTCTTTTTTTTCTGAGAATTTCTTGGAAATCGTGCAAAACAAGAAAGAAGAAATCATCTAGTCCATTCTCTTGCTCCAAGTTAAGATCAATTATAGTTAAATCATTCCTGATAATAGCTGCCAAAATTATTCTTAAAGACTTCCCATGATGGAGTTTCCTTAAGCTCTCCTGGCAGCCCAGGCCGTGCCTCACCATTTTAATCATTAGCAAGGTTTTCCTGATGTCTGGCCTAAACTGCCCTCGCTGAAATGGGATGTTTCACCAGATCTGCTCTCTTGAATAAAGAGCCTGATTATATTAAAAGGGATCTGCATACACAAATTAAAGATTTCATTTGTAGGAAACTGTTCCATCAGGAAAAACGTTCACAGCTGCTCAATGCAAAAGCAAGGAGCTGCATGACTGATGCCAGGGCTCAGCTGAGGAACGAGAGTGTCCAGGGAGCCAAATTGTTGCTTTGCTTACAACTGACACATGAAAGGAATCCATTTCACATTCTGGAATATTCTGGGTTACTGTTTGGACAGACAGGCTTCTGACCTGGCCCCAAAAGAGGGGTTTGGGATAGGAGAGCAAAATGAGTTGGAATGACTTCTCCAGAGGCCTGTAAAACACAGACCAGTTTCCTTCCAGTCAGTGCCTCTAAGCGCAGCAAGACCCCAGCGGGGACCCCAGCAGCCTCCACTGCAGCAAGCAGGCAGTGCAGAGAGAGCCAAAGGCTTCGGGTTCTTCTAACACAGCGATTCAGTCTGATTGTTCCAACTGCTGAAGCGAAGCAGATAAATACTATTTTAATCAAGATTTGGAACAAATTATAAAATTAATGCTTTAAATACCATTTTGTGACTCTCTGCCTGCCCCCTCCTTGTTCAGTGCCTTACAAGAGACAGTTGCTCTTGGATTCCTTGGAAATGAATAGAGGCTGTTTTTGTACTTTCAAACCAGTCTAGGAGAAGAAAATTGCAAGAATATTTTCAGGTTAATGAGTCTGAATTACAAAATCCAAGACGAACATGACACTAATCACTAAATCAATGCTGCTCAGAGCACAGTTTCACCCTGCAAGTCTCTTCTTCTTGTTATTGTGACAGCGCGCAAAGAAGCATTTGTCAAATAAATGACATTTTTAAAAAAGAACATGGATTTCAGCAAATCATGCAACAATTATTATGTTACCAGTCCCAATGAGAAACGCTAGGGGAAAATTATGATGGATTTGGAGATAGCTTGGGAAGGATCTGGTGTTCTCTCTATCAGACAGTGCCCGATTTCCTGGGCTCTTGTTTGTGGCAGATCCCTCGCTGTGGAGGGGTCTCCCAGAAACCAGCCCAGAGGATGAGGAGCATCCAAAGCAGCAGGTGACACTGGCCAGGCTGAGAAGGACATCTTGGCCCTGAGCAGGCCAGCAGAACCCCTCTGCCAGTGGTGAGAGGCCACTGAGGAGCTGAAGGGCTGGAGGTGGGTGAGGGAGCCCTGCAGAGCCACAGGCACAGGCAGGGTGGCACAGGCAGGGTGACACAGGCACAGGCAGGGTGAGCAGGCACAGGCAGGGTGACACAGGCACAGGCAGGGTGACACAGGCAGGGTGACGCAGCCAGGGTGGCACAGGCAGGGTGACACAGGCAGGGTGACACAGGCAGGGTGACAGAGCCAGGGTGACACAGGCACAGGCAGGGTGACGCAGCCAGAGTGACACAGGCAGGGTGACACAGGCAGGGTGACAGAGCCAGGGTGGCACAGGCACAGGCAGGATGAGCAGGATGCGGGTGCCAGCGCAGGGGACGCAGGTGCCAGAGTCCCTCAGAGCAGCGGCTGGAGCAGCGAGCTCCGCGGCCACGGCCCGGAGCTCCAAGGCAGCCCCGGTGCTCCAAGGCAGCCCAGGGCTCGGCGGAGCAGGGCGGCCAGGGCCGGTGGGATCCGCGCACAGCCGGTACTCGCCAGGGCCCTCACGGAGCCCGCAGGCCCCGCAGGCAGAGCCCCCTCCCCGGCGAGCAGCGGCCCCTCAGGCCGGACCCGGGCT
>VZTG01002322.1:105681-164525 GCA_013397845.1 Melanocharis versteri | reverse complement strand
CTCTCCGGGCACACCCGGCCCCAGCCCGGCTCTCCGGGCACGCAGGGCCCCAGCCCGGCTCTCCGGGCACACAGGGCTCCAGCCGCAGGCCAGCCCGGCTCTCCGGGCACTCCCGGCTCCCGGAGCCGTGCCCCAGCCGGGAGAACGGGCCCCAGCCCGGCTCTCCGGGCACTCCCGGCTCCCGGAGCCGTGCCCCAGCCGGGAGAACGGGCCCCAGCCCGGCTCTCCGGGCACTCCCGGCTCCCGGAGCCGTGCCCCAGCCGGGAGAACGGGCCCCAGCCCGGCTCTCCGGGCACTCCCGGCTCCCGGAGCCGTGCCCCAGCCGGGAGAACGGGCCCCAAGCCCCGCGCCGTGCTGCTGCCGCTGCCGCGCCCACGGCCCCGCTTCGCCTGCTGAGGGACGGGCAGTGCAAAGCGAACTTCATATTGTCCCCGCAGCTCTTCCCCTTCTCCGACAGCCCCCAAGCCCTGCTGAGATCCCTTCTTTGTCTCCTCTTCCCAGGTGGGCTGGGGAACCAGGAGCAGCGCAGACCTGAGCACGGGCCGGCTCCTCTCGGGAGGGAGCCTTGGAGCAGCCCCTTGCCCCGGGGTGCCCAGCAGCACCCTTGGAGCAGCCCCTTGCCCCGGGGTGCCCAGCAGCACCCTTGGAGCAGCCCCTTGCCCCGGGGTGCCCAGCAGCACCCTTGGAGCAGCACAGAACGCCTTGCCTGGCCCTCATCCAGCCACGGTTTCAACGGCAGAAAGGCTCCTAGGGAGCGGTGATCCTGGGCAGGTTTTGGGGCTCATCATCCCCTCCTCAGTTTGCCCCCGAAGGAGCCTCTCTGCCCATGGTCTGTGTTGCTGCAGAGCTCAGCCAGGCAAGAACCCCCCGAAACACCAGGAGAACGTTTAAATAGAAAGTGAAAGCTATGTTCTTCTTGGGGAAAAACGGAATAAACCCATGGGTCCCGTGTCACCCTTCAGAGAGAGCCAGGGCTCTGCAGAGGAGCGGTACTGACAGACAATCTTTGTGCTGAAGGGCCCCTTCTGCCGTGTTCAGACCAAACACAGGCAGCAAAACCATCAAATCTCATCGTCCCTTGGCAAGGTTGGAAACAAAAAGCCAAACCCAACAAACCTGGAGTGACCGAGTCCCCAAAGCCATTATGGAGTTGGGGTTTTCCTTCCTAAGAGCTGAATGTGGCATTAAAGGCAAATAGCAAACTGTTCCAGGGGATAGAACCACGACATGACTTCTTCAGTTGCTCCACAGATTGCTGACATTTCCAAGGACTCTGTATTTTGAAAATATCATTCAATAAGTGGTATTTTCCATAAGTATTTTTTGCATCTTTCCCTCTACCCAGCAAATGTTTTTCTCCAGCGCTTTTACCAGGAGAGAAGTGTCTGGTACTAGAGAAAATTCAGTTTTGCACTTTCAAATGCAAATATTAACACAAGCAGCCTGGCTTCTCTTGCTGCTTTTGGCAACACAACATGAGTTTTTTCAACTACAGGCAGAACTGTCACAGTCTGAATAGCAAATATTAAATAACCACGGAAAAACACTCAGAATTAACTCAAGGAAATAAAAATAGGGAAAAAATATTATCCTGGTACTACAGGAGAAGGAAAATAGAGTAAATTGGAAAAACTAGAGCAACAGAGATCAAGTTCCATAGGTTAATTCTAGAAGACACTTTCCAGATTGTTAAATTCCAAAGGGCCCAGTAGTGTAGGTTGGAACAGTTGGTTTCTTTCCCGTTGGTTTGGTGTGGTTGGTTCTCCCTCTCATTGAGTACATTCTGCTCTTATTCTGTACAAGGTGAATGGTTTTTAGTCTTTTCAGTGCCTTTTGTTCTACTCAAATCTGCTTCTGAAGCCGAGCACGTCAATTTATGTACAACAAGCCTTCTGCCTGTATTTTCAGTTTCTAATTACATACAAACAGGGACAAAAAATTCCCCCAAGGATGAGCTGAAAGATTGTGTTCCTGTGGAGATGCACTGTGATCATCTTTTCTCAGAAACCTTCATTTTCAGTGGCCCACGGGGTAAGAACTGGGTTAAAGGAGGGAGCGAGGTGATGCTGGAGCCACCACAGCACCCGAGAGCTGCCCCAGAGCCACCGGGGCAGCTCAGAGTCCTGCTGGGGGTCAGCCTGGGCTGGGTGTGCCCAGTGTGCCCTCGCTCTGGGGATTTACCCCAGGAACGTGCCCAGTGTGCCCTCACTCTGGGGATTTACCCCAGGAACGTGCCCAGAACTGACCTCGCTCTGGGGATTTACCCCAGATGTGCCCAGTGTGCCCTCGCTCTGGGGATTTACCCCAGGTGTGCCCAGATCTGCCCTCGCTCTGGGGATTTACCCCGGGAACGTGCCCAGATCTGACCTCGCTCTGGGGATTTACCCCAGGAACATGCCCAGAACTGACCTCGCTCTGGGGATTTACCCCAGGAACGTGCCCAGTGTGCCCTCGCTCTGGGGATTTACCCCAGGAACGTGCCCAGTGTGCCCTCGCTCTGGGGATTTACCCCAGGAACGTGCCCAGATCTGCCCTCACTCTGGGGATTTACCCCAGGAAGGTGGCCAGGAGCTGGTGCTGCCCTGGCAGGGTGTGAGTCCTGCAGCCCCTGCCCAGCCAGCTCCGGCTCGAAGGGAGCCTTAGCCCCTTGCTAGAGAGGGAACAGCTCTGGGGGCACGGGCACAGTTTTGTAAAGAAACCATTCACAAGCTGTTTTGCCCCTTTGCTGCTGCCAGCCTCAGCTCCCAGCTCCGGGTGGCTCCTGTGCTCCCGTTCCTGAGGAGCCCCACCAGGACGTGCCAGACTCTGCACTCTTTATTCACCCCTGGCGCTGCTTCTGGGGCTTTAAACACCGGGTTGGGGGGAGGACGCCCGAGTCCAGAGATGCAGCAGTGCCTCCCCAGGGCCCCTCTGGGGCAGGGCAGCAGGGCAGGGGCCTGCAGGGACTGAAGGTGTCCATCCCTCTGCGCTCAGGGGGTGCCCAGGGGATGGCTGGGGGGCCTGGGGAGGGCTCTGGGCAAGGGGAGCCACCTGCACCTGGAGCCCCAGCAGCTCCCTGTCCCCAGAGCTGGGCCTGCCCTTGGGCTCTTCAGAGCATCCCTCTTGATGTTTTCAGGTCAGGCAAGTGCTGGCCCCTGCTCATCTGTGTCAATCAAAAGGTCCTGTTTGATGTGGTCTTTGATGAAATTTTATGAGGAAAACATTGTTTTCAGAAGGCAGAAGATAATACTTTCAACCAATAATTCAAATTTTGTTCTGGAGTGATACATTTCGTATGTATAACCATGAAATACATAACCATGGAAAAGCTGCTCCAAGCTGAGATCTGTGGGTGGCTCATGAACCTCAGTTTCTGTGCTCCCTGCTGCAGTTTCACACACTCAACACTCAGACTTAATTTTAGTGTTGATGAGAGCAGCATTTAGGTTCATTTTGGCTTTTGCAGCCATAATAACTTTAACCACAGATTCACCCTCAACGCTCTTCTCAGGGCTCAGCCAGAAGAGGCCAGAGAGGAGCTCTTCCCTCTCCTCAGCAGCACAGCCTCCCAGCAGAGCCTGGCTGAGGGTGGAGCACTGATGGAAGTTCACTCAGTGGTCAGCTGTCCATCACATACTTGTAATGGAGCTTAAAAGCTTGTCCCCCACTCAGAACAAATATTGTGCTTTGCTTTTGAAAGAATTCAAGTTGGTCCAGAAGAGTGAAAACCTGGGAACAAACATTTATAAAGCCATCTAGAAACTCAGATTTTTTTTTTTCCCCTGTGTATCTATTTATGATGAAATAAAGACCCTGGAATCTGAAGATGCAATTTGAAGAGTTGGGTTCATGGTCATAGAGGAAGAAACATGCCTTTCTATTGATTGCCACTGTTACTCATCATCCTTTTACTGTTATCAACAAGACAGGAATAGAATGAACAGACAGCTAAACAATAAGGCAAAGTTCTGCAGCTGCTTAAAGCCAATAAAATAACTTCTATTGACGAGGTTATCAAAATGTCAGATGTGCCAGCTCAGCTGGCATTCTTCTCTGCCTTTTTATTAAAATCTCCTAACGAAGTAGAACAGGCAAGCAGAGAGTTCAGCATTCAGAGCCTTTTCTGACCGAATGATTTAGGATCTCTTTTTAAGGATTGGTTTTCAATTTGCATCTGTACATAAATAAAATGCATAGATGGACAGGCACAGTGATTTGGGGTTGATTTGGGGTTTTTGCTGTGCAAGAATCACGTCTCTGCTGCAGATGCACATTCCCACTGCCTCTCCCCCATGGTCCCAAAGAAACAGCAGGACTGGGGAAGAACTCTGTTTCTGGGCTGTTTGGAATTGATATTGCTGCTGTGCACAGACACTCTTTCTAAAGGAACCTGCCTGCTTTTCCAAAGGAACCTGCCTGGCTTTTCTAAAGGAACCTGCCTGCTTTTCTAAAGGAACATGCCTGGCCCTTCTAGAGGAACCTGCCTGGCTTTTCTAAAGGAACCTGCCTGGCCCTTCTAGAGGAACCTGCCTGGCTCTTCCAAAGGAACCTGCCTGCTTTTCTAGAGGAACCTGCCTGGCTCTTGCAAAGGAACCTGCCTGGCTTTTTTAAAGGAACCTGCCGGGCTCTTCCAGAGGAACCTGCCTGGCTTTTCTAAAGGAACCTGCCTGGCTTTTCCAAAGGAACCTGCCTGGCCCTTCTAGCTGGTTCTTCCAAAGGAACCTGCCTGCTTTTCCAGAGGAACCTGCCTGGCATTTCCAAAGGAACTTGCCTGGCTTTTCCAAAGGAACTTGCCTGGCCCTTTTAGAGGAACCTGCCTGGCTCTTCTGCGCGTGGTCTCCACCCTTACCTAAATAAGTGAAACCCCCCCCAAACCCCACCCCAGCACCCGGCCCCACAGCCCACCCGAGCTGAACCGAAGCTGCCAGTGCCAAGAACCCCCCCACACCTCTGCTGCTCTCGTGAAAGCCCCAAAATGTGCAGCTCCCAGCCCAGGGCTGGCTGTGGTGGCACCGGCTCTGGCATTGCCTTGGCAACATTTTTTATGCTTTGATTAAGGAGCAACTGATGCAATATTTCAGGAGATGGGGGAAAAAAGGTTTGATACTGAGAAAAACATTCTGGCTGTTCTGTATTGTCCTTGAGGACTTCGGCGTGTGCCGTCACCGAGTGCTTAGCAACAGATTGGTAGTGGCTGCAAATCAATCTTTTCAGAGCAGAAAGCGCAGTTTACAATGCAGCGTGTTCCAATTCAAGAGATGCTATTGGGGAGCTATATAAGCATCAATTATGGTTTTTTAGATGGAGTTAATTATAGCAGGGAGAACTCTGATCAGAAATCAGCTTTCCATACTCCCTCTTCTGCCTTTTAAAAATCACAGGAGAATTACTATAGATTAGCAAATTAGAAATCGCAAAAATGTAATTATCCAAAATTAAGATGGGTTGTCAGGCTCTGTTTCTGAATGGATTTGTGCCAGAAAAGTGAAGAAAAATAAACTTGCCATCCTTTAAAAAGTTTTAAATTGAATTGTAATTATTCTGCCTTTGGTTTTTGATTTTTTTTAATGTACTATTAAAAACTACTTTTTATTAAAACTATTTTTAAATAGGGAGGGCTCTATTCCCAAAAATATACGCAGACATCAAAATAGGAAAAAATAGTGGACAGCACAAGTAATATGGAATGGAGAGAAGTTAAGGAGCATAAACCCATCCGAATCAGCCACGTCCATGAGAAGGCAGCCCCGGCGCAGGGCAGGGCAGTGCAGTGCAGGGGCTCTCACTGCTGTGTGCCCAGGGATGAGGAGCTGCAGCAGGCACAGGCTCCATCCCAGGACAGTCACGAGTTCCCACCACACAGTTCTGAGCGGTGCCTTGATCTGTACCAACATTTGTCTTAAAATCAGAGTCCTGCAAGAGCAGCAGGGCAGTGAACGAGTCCCTGTGCAAAGCACGGAGCTCCGCTGCCCCTGGGCAGTGCCAGCACCAGCATTTTGGGTTTCCCACCCCGGCTCGTGTGGTGCAACTCCCTTCGTGCAGCTGAGGAGCTGCTGCAGGAGCAGAGAGGCTCCTTCCTCCCTCGGGAAACCTCGGCCCTGCAGGAGCCCGGAGCTCAGGCACAGCTCTGCCCTCGCTGGGTGCTGCTGCCTGCAGCGGGAAGGGAAAGGTCTGGAAGGAGAGGCTGGAGAGCCCCTGGGCCATCCCTGGGGTGCCACGGGATGGGCTGAGGTGGGGTCCCTGCTGCCCAACAGCTCCCAGAGCCCTGTGGAGAGCACAGGGCACCCGCAGGGCACCCACAGCCCTATGGATGGCACAGGGCACCCACAGCCCTATGGACACACAGCTCCTACAGCCCTATGGACGGCACAGGGCACCCACAGCCCTATGGACACACAGAGCACCCACAGCCCTATGGACACACAGCTCCCACAGCCCTACGGACACACAGCTCCCACAGCCCTGTGGATGGCACAGGGCACCCACAGGGCACCCACAGCCCTATGGACACACAGCTCCCACAGCCCTGTGGATGGCACAGGGCACCCACAGGGCACCCACAGCCCTATGGACATCTAGGTTCCAAATGGGATTTCTCATCCCTCTTGCTTTTGATGGAGTGAAAATAATGGAATGGTGTTTGATACTTTGAAGTCTCAGCCAGTCCCTAAAGAATCCAACAACGTGTGAGCTTACAAATACTCCCCTGTGACTTCAGTTCCCAAAGGCTTTCTTGGTTGGTTCACATTCTGGCTGATTAATGTTGGACAGAAAGAACAAAATAAGTAGAAATTACAGTGCGTTAACATAAAGGAATCTCACTTCTGCACATGTATTCAAAGAGAATTTAATTTCTCTTTTGGAGTTTCTCCTGGTTTAAAGCTTGAAATGGAGATTAAAAGCTTCCCTTTCCCGGCTGCATCTTATCAAACACGATTTCATATCTCTGCAGCTTTCTGGAATCCCTCAACTATATCCCTTAAATTCTGTGCTAATTGAATTTAAAATTAGTCCCCAGTGGGGACTAAGTAGAAGCCAAGTAATTTAATGGTCAGACAATTAACAGCTCTGCATTAACCAGAGCTCTGAACAACAACTGTGTTCGGTTCCGCAGGCGGGCTCACACTGGGCAGGCTGTGCCTCCCTTCAGAGGATGGAGACCACAGCTCAGAGCTATTACTGAAAAATGCCACTTTCACTGCCACAGGATGATTAAATGGTGGTTTTTCACAAACAGAAGCAGCTTTGTGGGCCCCCTCAGGTCGATTTTATCTTAGCATCTTCTTGCTCTGTTTTCATGTCTGACAACCATATCTGGGCCATTTTGAAGGGTTTTCATTGCAGGCTGGGCAAACGTGCTTTTGTAGCAGGCAAATGTCTGGTCATATCCTGGTGTTAATTCCAGCCAGCTTTGGAAATGGAGTTTCCATTTACACTGAGCGTTCTGGAGCCATGGAAATGTCAGCATTTTTAAAAACAGGAGACATCCCACATGGATGTAAATATACCAGCACCACTGCCCCTCATGTGGGTACACAAAACCACCTCTAAAACTTCAAATAAACCCTCCTGGAGAGGCTGTTGCTAAGAGCTGCTCCTACAACAGAGGCTCCCTCACATCTCTCAGGGACCATGACTCCACACCCTCCATTCACTCCAGTCACCACCAGTGAAACCCAGCAAGGCTCCCACCACAGCTGAGGTCCCACCAAGGACCATCCCTTTAACCCTTTCCCTAAAGGTTTCCCCATTTGAGGCACAACTTAGAATCCCAGAATGGTTTGGGTTGGAGGGGACCTTCAAGTTCATCTCATTCCACTCCCCTATACCTGTACTTAGATACATTACAGCAAAATATGATTTCCTACCGTGGTTACAACTCTTTATTTGCTGCATTGGGTTCAGTTTTGCAGCCCGTGGTCTGGGACCCAGAGCACCCCAGGGGGGTCCAGCCCTGCAGAGCCCCTCAGACCACACTGTGCCGGACCCCTGGGGGTGCAGCTTGAATTCAGACTTTCCCAGGAATTCCACTTCTTTCATTACTGCTTTCATTTACTGGAAAGTAACGAAGACAAGACACCTACTCAGGAGCCTGAAGGGTGGAAGTCTTGCAGCTTAAAGGATTATTGGAAGTGAGTTACAGCCTCCTCTCTGCCTGCTCCACAGGAACATCGAATTCCCTTCCCCTCTTCCCAAAGTATCAAAAACACCTTCAGAAAGTTCCTTTCCAACACAAGGATCCAGCAATAAAATGGGCAAACCTTCAACACAGTCATCTCTGACAGCATAGGCTGCACCCCATTATAACCCTCCAGCTCTGAACCACAGACAGCAAAACTCAAAATTACTGAGAATCCTTTCATGAAATACATTTTTAAAGTCCTATTCACTGCATCATGGCTTCACCAGAGTGAAGGTGCCTTTTGGATACGTGACCCGTTTTCCCCGCACTGACGCCCCTGTTCCTGTGGCTTGGCCCTGGCTCCGGGGGTTTTCCCTCTCTGGGAGGGCAGACAGTCCCAGGGGAGCAGGGAAAGCTTTCCAGTTTGGGAATGGCTGTGGAAACAGAGGTGGGAGGCACCCAATGGCATTATCAAGGAGAGCAGCAAAACCACAACCCCTGGGAGCTGCACGAGAACTTGTCAGGGCAAGATCTCAACTGCCTCCATGCCAGAACTAGAACGGGACTCGCATTGTTTCACTCAGATAAAATAAAACCCTATTCTTTTCCTGATATTCATTATACTTTGAGAGACACCGTAATTACTGACGGCAAAATTATAAATAACAACTCATTAGGAGGGGGAACAAAACAAAACAGAGCTGCCACCTCAGTTATTTCACCCTCAGAGCCCACAGGCCATTTGTGGTGACCCTGGAGCAGGATCACCCCCCGTGCAGCTGCTTTTGGTTTCAAAAGAGGCAGGTTTGGGTGAAGATGACCCTGCCTGAGTGTCCCAGGGCTTGGGGACCCCCACACGGGCAAAGATCTGCGGTGGGTGCAGCCCGGGGACGTGGGCAGCAGGGCTGGGGTTTGTGCAGCCTTGGAGCAATCTGACACATGAAATCCCATTGCTCAGCCTCCGTCAGGCAAAGCTCTGCTCTGTCCGGGTGCCAGAGCAGCCGTGGCACAGAGCAGGGCTCTGATGGCTCGGGAGGCTGAGGTGCCTGCGAGGAGGAGCTGTGCCAGGCCAGTGCCCCACGCAGCCCTCGGCCAGCACATCCCCATCCCATCCCCATCCCACACTGTGCTGCAGGAACAGGACACGCTCAGCTGCTGGGGCAGACCTGGCAGTTAACTGCAATCATTCTTTAATTAGCTTAACACCTTCCCTCCATAATTAAGCAGTGTGGTAGGGAATGGACTTTAAGCTGCTAATTGTGCATGTTCACAGGAGGGGAGATAATTGAAGCACAAATGAAACAGGCTTTCCTTTAAAAAAAATAGTAAACAGCTATTTTTTGTTAACCTGAAGCTCTGTCAAAGTCAGAACTTGTATTTTCTAAATGCATTTCTTCCCTAAAAACCCTGCAGTGCTGGCTTGTGAAGACTTCTTCTTTGACCAGGCACAGGGAGCCATTCCTACATCCTGGAAAGGCAGTTCTCCTTTCTCTGAAAGCAATTAGGACAGCCCTTAGATAGGGCCACAGAGCTGATATTTCCCTTGCAGACCCCGAGGAGGAGGAGGAGAAGGAGGAGGAGGAAGGAGCAGCTCGTGGACCCCTCTGCCACCTTTCCTACATCTCTTCACACCACGGTGCCAGCCCTCAGGAGAGGGGACCCACCCTTTCCCCTGAGCTGTAGCACCGAGGAATAACCCCCAGCCCAGACTCACGGTCTGCTCAGGGCCACCGCAGGGAGTGTCCCCTCTGCCCTGGATTTATTGTCCCCTCCGTGCGGGATTGACAGCCTGCCCCTTGCCATGCACTCAGTTAGAATGAACTGCTTCCATCCCCGTTCCACACACAGCACGGGAGGTTCCCCGCTGCCCTGTGGTGTGAGTGGCCCTGCCAGCCCCTCCCAGCACGGGTTCCTGGGCTCAGTGACCCTGGCTCAGTGTGGCAGCAGCCACCCCCGGGCTGGGAACGGGGAGGCTCCTCCGGGAGGAGCTCCAGACAGGTGTGCCAGGGCTGGAAATGGTCATCTCCGTAAAAAACCTGCTGGGATTTTAGGAAATGGTAAGAAATGGAGTATTATTCAATAAACACCCCATAGGTCAAATCTGTGTTATGGCAGAGCCATCGCTGTTCCCCATTCTCCACCTCACCGACTCCTTTCTCCTGGCTCCTCATGGCAGGAGCTTCGTTCCTCATGATTTTTATCCTACTGGCAGCAAGTGCCATTTATAACTCAGACAGGCTGTTTCCATTTTTACTTTGACCAAACTCCATTGGTTTCTGCAGAGAAACCCCTGAACTACTTAGGCAAGAGGAAAATGGAGCATCTCCAACTCCAGAGATGTCAATTTACACAACCAGAGGGTTTGACCCCCGTTTTCCTTCTCCTCTTTCATCCCCTGGGTTCGGGGCTGTGAGTTAAACTCTTGGGATTTACTGAAATGTTTATTCATTTTTCCCAGTGCTGCATCTCCTGAATGGTGCAAAATGCACATCTGAAGCATAAGAAAAGGCAAATGGAACGAGCTGAGTGCGAATGTAGGAGGTGATAAATGGGCACAGCATCAATTTTGCAGAAGGAGGGATGATCTAATGCGCTGCTCTGTGCAGAGCCACGCGGTGCAGCTTCATTTAAAGCCCGCAGACCCCTCCCTGCATCCCCTGCAGTGTCCCTCACCCGTGCCTCGGGCGCGGAGGAGCATCCCCCACCTGCGGGCACCGTGTCTGGGGGAGAAGGGGCAGTGCCACCTGCGGCTCTGCCCTGCGTGTGTCACCTCCCTCCGCCAGCTCTCGGGGCAGCAGCCTGTGGGGAGCACGAGGTACATCTGCATCTCATTCTCACTGAACCCCGCATGGGCACCATCCGACTCCTGAAACTGCCTTTGAGGCTGGAGCTTCATGATTTTGTGAGAGAAGTTGGAAAAAAATGTTTCACTCCTTTGAAAATTAATGAAGATTTTGCATTTCATGCTCGGTTTGATCAGTGTGTTCTCAGCCTCTGATAAACAGCTCCTGGTGTCCATTCACTGAAAATTGGGAATGTTTGGAGCTGCCCCAGAGTGGGTGGCCCTGCGAGGGGTCCTCTTAGCCACAGGGAAAGAAGGAATTGGGGGGAGAGAACTTGAGGGCTTTCCAAGACCTTCACAATTGTTTAATGCTTAAACAAACTGAGTGAAATGAGCTGGGAAATCAAGGAGGAAACCAAGCTGAGTGTGCACGAAATTAAACAGGACCTGGGCTTTCTCCCCAGATCTGCTCTCTCAGGAGGAGCAGGAATGGAAGCACAGCTCTGCATGGTTCTCGTGGATAAATGGCAGCAGCTTTCATTATCAGAATGACTACATGCCTTGGATGGAGATAAGGAGCTAGTGCATGAAAAATAACGGAAAATATTTTATTTAAGAGACTTTTTCAGGTGAACTCATTTCCTTTTGCATGGCATTAATTTTTTAATCTCTCTGCTGCTGCTTTTCTTCCACTTCTCTTTACAGCACAGTTATTTAAAGCTTCAGTTTATGGTTACAATCCCTATGCAAAATTTTAAATAAATATTAATGCATCATTAAATGCCAATTAATAAATTCTTTCCACGTATCATTGCTATTAACTTTCATTTGAAGTTAGTTCTTCCCCTCTCTGCACGTAGCAAGATTTTGCATTGCAACAGCCCTGATTCACATATGGAACCATCTGTTTGTGCTGCTCCATTCGCAGTTGGACGGGGCAGAAAAATTCTGCAGATTCAAAAAATCTGGGAGCCTGAGCACTGGAAAGCTCAGGAAGCCTGTACTCAATCAATATTTTAGTCCAGAACATTCCTTGAAGAAACACCCTGTACCTGTATCCCTGTGCCTGAGCAGACAGAAAAAGTTTTCCTTTCAACTGCATCGTAGTGAAACATTCTGAAATTTCCATGCCTTGGCATCCAGTCGATCCAGAGAAAATACAGCTTTTGCGGCCAAAGTATGAATTTTCCCCTAACTGCGAGAGAAACTCGCTGTCTGTGGGACAGAGCTGGGACCCCTCCAGCCCTCGGAGAGCTCCTCCAGCCCCCGGGGGTCCCAGGGCGGGGGCCTGGACGCTGCCCTGCGGCGATGGCCACGCACAGAATCACTGACAGAAAACATCTCTGATTACTGACCAGCCACAAACCTGCTTCAGGAACTCCATTCTTAGCACCTCTGCTGCCAAGCTTTATGCTCAAGTATCTGTTCTGTTTGCTGCCTCCCAGCTGACAATCCATCAAGGGCAGCGCAGAAAATCCTGCAGGAACTACAACAAGCCTCATGCCAACAATAATTGCTGTCTCTGTTAACACAGGCAAAATAACGCTGCCATTCATGCTGGGAAATGCAGACTTTCGGCTTCTCTTCAAGAGAGGTGCCTCGCAGAAGCTTTTTCTGCTACACTGGTTTTTAGTTGAGCTACCGGTGCAAGGAGATACGTTTGCAGGAGTCACGTTATTTGTACTCCAGAGATACAACACAGCCCCAAGAAAACACACTCTGATCCTCCTCTCCTCTCCTCTCCTCTCCTCTCCTCTTTTTTGTGTTAATTTTTGTTGCACGACTGGGGTCTCTCCAGGCTGAATTCTGCATGAATATAAGATTTACATGAACAGCCACATTCCCCAGAGTTGACTCTGTAAAGGTTTGTACTGTTCTATTCCCTTTGCTTTCCTCCTCCTCTCCACACAACGGAGAGATCAAGGCTGTCCTCTAAGATAAGTTATGGACAGTTGCCTCTCCTGGTGCAAACACAGAATTTCTGAGCAGCAGTGACTGATGTGTCACTTACACTGTTGACAGCTCTTAGAGTGACAGTGCTTCAGGAATTCCTCATGGGCACATGGTGATGGCTTGGGGAGTTCTCCCTCCTCCAACATCCAGGACTTCAGCCACTGTTTTCCCTTCTGGTCTAATTAACTACATCCAGTTAAATGGACCTCAAACCCTGTAGCTGTAATTTTTAGTTATTTTGCCTTCTAGGAATGTTAAGCTGGTTGTCTGTACCTGCCATGGAGCTCTTCTCGCAGGCTGTGGTTGGGATTTCAAAGTTTGGATTTCAAAAGGATTACCCATGGGAAATAATTCTCCCCTGAGGACTCAGAGACATTACTTATTTTTCAGTGAGGTGAGACTGTATCTGTATTCATTTTCTTGCTCTTGGTATTCAATATTTTACAATTATGTTTTGGAACGATCTGTGCTCAGTTTACACGCACACAGCTTTGGGAAATGATGTTTCCTCAGGGGATGTTTTCAGCCCTGACCAGGGAAACCCCTTTATGCAGTGACCCAGAGGAAATTCAGGGTGACCCGAAGACAGTGAGGCCTTGTGGAGCTCTCCCTGGTGCCTGGGTGTCAGAGCCAAAGCACGCTCGGCCTCTGCAGGGCTTAGGTAACCCCAACATTTATTTTTACAAGATCTTGAGCAGCTGTGAACTGGGAAAATGCAGCAAAGCACGTGGCAAAGCCCAAATGGAAAGAGCAGTTTCCTCGGAATGGGAGCAGGGGAACAGAAAAGCTGCTGAAGGGTGAGAAGGAGCAAAATGGGAGCGTGGGAGCAGAGCTGCAGTGAGCTGGGTGTTCTGCAGAGGAACCTGCCCGAAAGGGGGATTTGGGGGGGAGGTCAATCAGGGATGAGTTTGAAACAAACTCCCAACAAGACTGAGCACAGCTGAAGCCGAGGCCTGGCAGTTCCAGAGCCTGGTTCACAGCCTCCCCTCTGTTCCAGAGCCTGGTTCAGAGTCTCCCCTCTGTTCCAGAGCCTGGCTCACAGTCTCCACGCTGTTCCAGAGCCTGGTTCACACTCTCCCCTCTGTTCCAGAGCCTGGCTCACAGCCTCCACGCTGTTCCAGAGCCTGGTTCACAGCCTCCCCTCTGTTCCAGAGCCTGGTTCACACTCTCCACTCTGTTCCAGAGCCTGGTTCACAGCCTCCCCTCTGTTCCAGAGCCTGGCTCACAGCCTCCCCTCTGTTCCAGAGCCTGGCTCACAGCCTCCCCTCTGTTCCAGAGCCTGGCTCACAGCCTCCCCTCTGTTCCAGAGCCTGGTTCACAGCCTCCCCTCTGTTCCAGAGCCTGGCTCACAGCCTCCACTCTCGGGAAAGGGCACGAGGGAGGCTGTTCGGGGCAGTGCTGGCCTTGGCCATGGAAGTGATGTCCCTGTGGCCAGGAGGGAGCAGCCACATGCCCTGGGACCAGGGCAAGGCGAGCACCCAGCCCCAGAGCCCGGGGAGGAGGCACAGGATGGAAAAGAAGCGGTGCAGAAGTGAAATCCAGCAGAGTTCTGTGTATCTGCTCCCTGTCTGAGCTGAGAGACTGCTGATCAGACAACTCCAGATACAGGAGCTGTGCAGCCAGTGGGGCACTGGGAAGCTCAGCATAACTGGAAATGGTTTCAGGGGGCTGTGATTCACCCCCAGGGGCTGAGGGGGCACTGGGAGCACGACTGTCATGGTAAAAACAATGCACAAGGAGTGTTTTCAAACCTGAGACAGACGGGCACATTCAGGTTACCTGAACCTGCAGTGATTTCGTTTGCTTGTAAAGACTGTAAAGGTGAGTCACAGGTTAAAGGTGAGGTCCAGGTATCAGAGGGTTCCCCATTTAACCAAGCCATGAGAAGAAGAGGAAGATGAACGTGGAGAAGAGCCACAAAACTCCTGTCCATGGCTCCTGGAGTGGCCCAGGGAGATGTTTAACATTTTACAGCTGCAGTCACTTAACCAGCAGGGATAAATGTTTGCTCCAGATCTCACGAAAACGTCAACAGCCTAGGACAAAAATCCAGGTCTCCCTGATTGCACTGTCGTCAGCTCCGGGATGAGAGAAATGCCAACCTGGGCTGCTGCTGGAGCAGGGCCAGGCCGTGCTCCCAGCTAACGAGCTGCTCGCAATTAACCCCGGGCAGCTCGGGCTGCGCTGTACGGGCTGCAGGGAGGCAGGAACCCCCACTCGGACAGTCTGACACCTCTGCTTTCCTGGCTTTGGGATTCTCACCACTACTGGTAATGAGTTTCGTTTTAATTTGAATTAAATACTTTATATGACCTCAAACTTTGGAATTCTTTTTCATTTCAGGTGCTGATTGATAGCTAAATCCATATAAACTCCGGAAGTAAAGCATTTTCAAATAGATTTTTGCATATTTTTTTTAAAGTCTCAAAAGTTAAATCCCTCTCTAAAACAAATACAAGCCTCACTGGGGTTTTCTGAACATTTTATCTCTTTTTTTAAAAATGAAAATAGTTGCTGGCTTAAGTCCCAAACAGGTTTTATTCTCTTGAATAGAAACTTCCCAATTGGGTTTGAATAGATATTAACGTATGTTGATATATTATAGAAGAAATGAGTTAAAAAATTAATTCAGCCTTGTCCATTTGTCCTGGAGGGGGAAAATTACAGATTTGAAGAGCAAGGAAGGAGCTTTTTGAGTCTTTTCCTTGTCAGCACAAAGCAGATGTTTTTCAGCAGTTCAGCCTGGACACTCCATTGAAAACAAACAAATAATATCAATTTTAGGATATATGGTTATTGCTCAGCCTGACATGAATTCTGTGCAGGGAATTGTGAATTTAACTCTTAAATAATGGTATGAAGAGCCACCTTTCCCAAGTCTGAGGTACACACAGCAGAGCAGGATATAAACAGAACATCTGGGATTCACGGATAAACTCCTGGTCTACAACACATAAATAAACTTCTTTTGGCCTTGGAAGCCTTTCTTTGCATGTTCCCAGAGCCTTAGCCAAGGCTCTGTGTTGTTCAGAACAGTTTAAACTGGAAATCAATATCTTTTAGGTAACCTGAAGACGTTTTGATGCCAAACCATGTAAGAGAGAGGCACTGGCAGCCAGTCCTCCGGAAGGCTTGGCATCCAGGCTGGTTTTCATGGCATTTCTGCTGATCAGTAAACACAGTGTAATTTGTGTCACGGAGATGATTTGCAATTAAAAACTTATTAACAAAGTGCGACGATAACAAGAGCAATAAAATGCCAAGATGTGGAATTGCTTAATTATGTGAAATAGTTCTACCCAACCCAGGGCTCCACGGAACATTTTTCCCGCTCTCTGATGAACAATCAGTTCTCTCTGAATTCTAATTAGCCTCAGTAACGCTGATCCCTCTCAAGTGCTAGCGGCAGAAAACGCGCGGCGTTTCACGAAAGCGCTGCCTCAGTACGGGAGCTGTGCAGAGCCCCCGTGATACCTTTAGTTTTAACTTTCATATTTTTTAGATTTTATACTGCGTTAGTGTGTCTGTAACTCTGGGCTTCATGTACAGTGCTGACAGCTCTTCTCGTAGCCTGGCTGGACAAAACACACCGTTTGCAGCCCGAAGAGCCAAGGACATTTGCAGCTTCAGACCCCAAGAATGTAAACAGCCATGAATTGAGAGGGGACAGTCCGAAAGGATGGGACTGCGTGGACTGAAGCTGTGGTTGGACAGTTGGCCCGAATGTGTAAATGGGCCAAAACTTATAAAAAGGGCGAGAACCCGTGACCCAGGGTCCATCTTGGGGGTCCATCTTAGGTGTAGTCTTGGCCAGGCTTTTGTACTCCCAGGGTGTGTCCTGTGAAGGCCTTTCAATAAATATCTATTTTATTCTTTAACTCTGTCCAGCCTCTGTTCCAGGTAGCCTTCCTTTAGGCAGCTCCCACAGCGTCCGGGAGCAGCAGGAACAGGGGAGCAGCAGTTCCCTTCCAGGCCAGAGGCACCTGGGACCTGCAGGGAGCCCCTGTCACGTCGGCCTCTTGCCCAATCTGTTCCTTCCAAGCAGATTAAGTCTGTGAGCTTATCCAGACCTGTTTCAAAGCCTATTTGATCTTGAAATAGGGCTGAAGAATCCAACAAGAAGAGGCTTGCAGGAGATTTTCTTGTTTGATCGACACTGGAAAGGCAAGAATTGGAAACTCAAGAACAGACCCCCTTCAGCACCTTCCTTTTGCCAAGATTACAAAGTACTGAAGCACTTGAAAATGAGATGACAACTCCTCTGATCTGCCAAGCCTGAACTGCTCCCCAGCCCCAGCAACCAACGAGCACAACAAAAACCACTCTGGAGAAAGTTCTGGGAATTTTGGCATTGCGGATGCAGATCCCTCATCCCTCTCTCTGTGTCACGTCCCCTCCCTGCTGGGGGAGACGAGCTCTGCCTCACTAATTCTGCGAATTCCCCCGGCTCTGGCGCGTGCTGCAGCACCCTGAGCCCCTCGCTGCCTTTCCTGTGGCCCCGGGGATGCCACGGCCAGGCTGGGACCCCCGGCCCCCATCCCCGGGGCTGCCAGGGATGCCCCCACGCCCCGGTGAGCTCGGCACGGGCAGTGCCCGCAGCCCCGGAGCTGTGGAGGAGCGTGTCACACACTCGTGCTCACGCTCAGAGCTTGCACACACAAGGTTCCCGGCCAGCCGGGGCAAAATTTGCTGCTGCAAAGGGATTTCCTTCCTCTAAAGCCCTTGTTGTATTGAGGGTCCCTAAATTCTCCTCATGCCTTAGAAAGCAAAAGCCTCGCCCCCATTCTCCCGACCCCTTCCTCGTGTCTCCCCACAAGGAAGGAAAATAAAACGTTGTGTTAAGTAGGAGAGGAGATCTGCAATATAGGCTGCAAGAATGAGAGCAGCAAGAAATAATTCATCTGCCTCTGGGTAGTCCAGCACTGTTTCATTCCTGCGAGGAGGAGGGAATTCAATTAATATTTCAGCTGGCAGCGTGCAGTGTGTCCACCTGCGGAGCACAGAGCCCACGGGCTGTTAGTGATGTCCGTGGCAGTGAGGGCTGAGCTGCTGTTCAGTGTCCTCAGGAGCACGGGAACGTTTTCATTTTGCCAAATTTGTTACCGTGACCACCTGAGCTGGCATGTGAGGCCATGGATGGAGTCCCACACGCGGGAATGTTTGTAGAAAGGGTCTTCCCACCTATTGTGCTGGTCAGCAGAGTTATTAAACCCAAAGTGAGCCAAGAGCAGGTCCCGTCCCTTTACCAGAATTCCCTGTGCCTGCAGGAACAGCTGAGTGCTCCCTCATCCCTCAAGCACTCCAACTGGAACAAAGCTCTCTCTCTCTCTCTTGCTCTTGCTCTACTTTCTCCCACTCCTCCTTGCCAGCCTCTGCTTTTTTTAGTGCACTCAGGCATTAACCCAGTGCAGACTCGCTGCTTCGCGTGTCCCAGCAGTGGGGAGAAAGGAGCCACGTGCTAAACCAGCAGCAGAATCCAGCAGAATCCAGCCTCGGCAGGAGCCTGTGCGGAGACTCCGGTGTTTGGAAGCAGAGGAGGGAGGACCAGCCGCTGCTGCTGTGACGGTCTCTCGTGGGTCGGGGACAGCGGCGTGGCGAGAGCGGGCAGTCACCCGGCCGTGCAGAGGCTGGGCACAAAGCTGGGGAGGAGCTGTGCGTGTCTAGTGTCAAAGCGCCCTGCCTGCCCAGAACTCAGCCTCTGTTCTCCGGCCCAGCGCCTCGTCCAGCCTGCAGCGCTGTCCCAGGCAGCGTTTGCGGCTGTGTAACCACAGCAGTGCGATGTGAAGCACAGTAACTCTCTGCAAGGCCGGCGGTGGTGCCCGGAGGCAGCACGAGAGGAAGGCGTGCTGCTCAGAGCCGGGGTTTGGTGGAGGAGCGCTCGGGAAGCGCTCCCAGGACACCTGTCCTTGTCCCTGACAGGGGACACGAGCCCGGCCGCGGGGCCTCGGCTCCCTGCGCAGGGGGCTCAGGAGCCCAGAGCACCGGGCTCAGGCTCGGTACCTGAGCGAAGACACAAACCCGAGCAGTGTCCGGCTCCTCGGCTCCCTGCGCAGCCGGCTCAGGAGCCCAAAGCACCGGGCTCAGGCTCTGTACCCGAGCGAAGACACAAACCCGAGCAGTGTCCGGCTGACACAAACCCGAGCAGTGGCCGGGTTCTCCCAGCTCCCGGTGCCCTGCTCGGCGCTGCAGGTTCTTCCTGCAGGGACCGGGAATGAGCTCAGCTCCTCCCAGGCTGCGGATGATTTACCGACATGGGTCAGTGCTCGTTTCTTTGCACATCATTCACGGAGGCTTTCAGACTTCAGACATCCACTCCTTCCTATTGCTTTGCCATTTCAATCCCAAGGGCAATTTTCTTCCTCTCTGGGCTTAGTCCAAAACTCGTAAATTACCGTGTGTTAGCACCTAATCTGTGTCCACCTCCCCCAGCCCAGTCACACTCCTGATTACCTCACCTTATCCAACTTCAGCTCATCTCGCTTTCCAAACCCTTTTACCCTATTTACCTTTCATTTTCTCATTTTTCTTCTCTTTTAAGGCTCAAGATGTCTTTGCCATTCTGTTTTACTTTCAACAGTGAGAAATAGAACTCAGAGAGCCCCAAATTTCTTTCACTCCATGTTATTAGCTCAGTCCCCTCCCGACTCCCCTGTATATATATATATTTATATATAGATATAGGTATCAATAAAATCAAACTAAAGTGGAAAAGAAGGTGAAATGGCAAGGAGGAACGTGAGGAAGCCTTTTGTTCTGGCAACTTTTTACACATCTGCCGAGGATTTAAAACCACTGTGACTCCTGTGAACTCCCATCAAGAGCGAAACAAATCCCTGGGTCATCGACTTGCCTGGCAAAAATTTGTGGAGCCAATTATCCAGGAGGTCATCAGCTTTTCATTTTCATGTTGAAAAGAGAAAAAAAAGGTGTGCAAACAGTGTTCAAATCAATTATTCAGATCCCTGGACTTGCAAAGTCAATATTCTACAATATTCCCATTCTGCAGCAGCAGTTTCTGGAGGCAGCCAGAGCAGTTCCCGGCTGTTGGCATTGGCTGGGGATGCAAACCCCGAGGAGGTTCAGCCCTGAGCATGGGGTTGGACACGCTCTGCAGCTCCTGTGCTGCTGCAGGGGACACCCAGACTCTGGTGACACTGAGTCCGGGTGTCCTGAGTCCGGGTGACACCCCATCCCCGCTCTGGTGACACCCAAACCCTGGTGACACTGAGTCCGGGTGTCCTGAGTCCGGGTGACACCCCATCCCCGCTCTGGTGACACCCAAACCCTGGTGACACTGAGTCCGGGTGTCCTGAGTCCGGGTGACACCCCATCCCCGCTCTGGTGACACCCAAACCCTGGTGACACTGAGTCCGGGTGCCCTGAGTCCTGGTGACACCCCATCCCTGCTCTGGGTCCTGGCCTTGGCACAGTTCTGGTTGGAAACTCCTCCAGAGCAGCGTTTTCCCTGCAGCCCCATGGATGGAAACCTGTTCCTGGCACAGCCAGGCACAGCCAGTGCCGGTGCCTGCACTGCACTGCACTGCACCCCTGCCTGGTCCTCGCTGCACCTCTGCCTGCACTGCACCTCTGCCTGCTCCTCACCCCTGCCTGCACCTCACTGCACCTCTGCCTGCACCTCACTGCACCCCTGCCTGCTGCTTGCTGCACCTCTGCCTGCACCTCACTGCACCTCTGCCTGCACTGCACCCCTGCCTGCTGCTCGCTGCACCTCTGCCTGCACCTCACTGCACCTCTGCCTGCACTGCACCTCTGCCTGCTCCTCACCCCTGCCTGCTCCTCGCTGCACCTCTGCTGCCGAGCCAGCAGCAAGGCCTCTCCATCCTCTTAGTCCAGCTTGGCAAAGCAGAACATTTCCTCACAATGCTTTTCCTCTATTTTAATTTTACTTTGAGGTCTCCCCTCCGAAGCGCCCAGCAGAGCCTGCAGGAGAGAGCTGCAGAGGAAACCTTGGGTGGGTGCAGCCCGGGCAGCAGCACATCCTGCAGCCACCGCTCCTCACCTTTTCCTTTCCTGCACGACAAAGCAGCCCCCAGGCCGCTGCAGCAGCTCTGCCTGGCATGCAGCAGGGCCTGTCTGAGCTCTGCAGCGCTGCTGCTGCACCGGCGCTGCCGGGAGGGCACGGGCAGGGCGATGCCACTGCTCTGGCAGACGCTCGGCGTCGCCCACGGAGAAAAGCCTAAATTTAACTGCCGAGAAATGCTTACAGGGATGTCAGCAATGCAGACTCCCACTCTGACACAGATTAAGGCAGGCTGACACTGAGTTTCCCAAGATTTGAAGCTAAAACTTTGCCTGGTTTCTCCTGCTTACGAATCAGATTTTTCCCCTGAGCGTGGCTCTGCTGCACAGAAAACGAGTGATTCTCCACCATGGGCATCATGCAGCGTCATCTGCAGTTTGAGAGCTGGCCCTGCTTTCATACCACGCTGGATGAATGAGAGTCACTAGAGAATAAATTGGTCACTGAATCACGTGGCAGGTGGGACCTGAGGGAGCCCTGGCAGTGGGGTGAGTGTGGGGTCTCCTCTGGGGTCGCTGAGCCCGTCACCCCCTGGCTGCCCCGGGGTTTGTGACGAGTTGGAGATGTTGATCAGGATTCTGTGCTGGGTTTCAGTGTTTGGTGGGACAGGGCCCTGCTCAGAGACCCCAGGCACGGCTGGAGCACGTGCCCTGTCCAGTGGGGTGAGCTCTGCTGGGGCGTCCAACAGGGCTCAGCTCCCCGCAGCAGCCACCCTCTCCCACACCACGGTTTCCCTCCTGCTCCAAGGACTTTGTCACTTGTTCAGGCACAGCCAGGCAGTTTGCAAAGCTCCTGCACAGATGCTGTGCGACGTTTGCAAAGGTGAAAAGCGACGAGCAGCCCCTGCCCACTGCTGGCCTGTCCAGCCTGTGCTCATTCCAGTGCTCCCAGTGCTCAGGTGCCTCAGTGCTGGTGATTTCTGAGCCAGGGCCCTCTGGGCTCCTCCCAGTAAGGAGCTCAGCTCTCCACACTGTGGAGACACCTGTGCCTTGTGAAGCAGCGCTGTGTCCCTCAGCCACGGGTGCCTGTCCCTATTTTCGTCCCTAAACCACCCCAACCTTCTCAAGTGTACTTTTAACACAAAGCCAAGGCTGGTGCCTGCAGCCAGCCCTGCCAGCAGGCACACGGGAGCACAGCGTGTGGCACTGCTGGGGGGATTTTCCCACACGGTTCTTCTCTGGATATTTCCTCTCCGAACTACACAAACCAGTTGGTTCACAGGGAAGCACACTGAAATCACAACTGACTGGGAAACTCCCAGCACAGCGCACTCACACGCTGCCCGTAATCTCACACATCCCCTTGGCAGCCAGACAGAGGCTTTCAACACGTCTTTCATGCACTTATTTACTTTAATTAGGGACTACGTGGCCGAATGTGAGAGCAGGAATTAGAGTGTAATCCCCAAATGAAGAGCAGTCAGCGACTCCGACACCTGAGGGCTCTCCCCTCTCACGCCACTCGGGTTTGTCCCATCCCACCTTGGCCACGGAGCCTTTGCTGGGAGGGATTTGGGATGGAGCAGGGATCCGGGAGGGGTCCCAGGTGTGACCCGTCACTGCCAGCACAGCGTGCCACACTGCCAGCAGCACAGCATGCCACACTGTCCCTGGCTGTGACCCCTGACTGCCAGCAGCACAGCGTGCCACACTGTCCCTGGCTGTGACCCCTGTGCCAGCAGCACAGCGTGCCACACTGTCCCTGGCTGTGACCCCTGTGCCAGCAGCACAGTGTGCCACACT
This sequence comes from Melanocharis versteri, assembly GCA_013397845.1. Taxonomy (NCBI): domain Eukaryota; kingdom Metazoa; phylum Chordata; class Aves; order Passeriformes; family Melanocharitidae; genus Melanocharis; species Melanocharis versteri. The sequence continues at coordinate 141,906 of VZTG01002322.1, read as the reverse complement.
GTCCCTGCCTGTGACCTCTCTGCCAGCAGCACAGCATGCCACACTGTCCCTGCCTGTGACCTCTCTGCCAGCAGCACAGCGTGCCACACTGTCCCTGGTGTGACCCCTGTGCCAGCACAGCATGTCACACTGTCCCTGGCTGCCTCTCTGCCTCCCACGGCTCTGCAGGACAGAGGAAACCCTCCAAGGTGGGTTTTGTGCAGTTTCACAGCCCCTGGTCGGGTGCTGCCCTGTGCAGGAGCACAAGCACCTGTTGGTTCATTTTAGCAATCACTGAAATGAAATCTAATCACTACAACTTTGACATGACCTTAACCAATCTTCTGGAAATCTTGTAATCCCTTAATCTGATGAAGCATTTTGACCTCGGAGCATTGGGTGGATTAATGCCACCACTGCCTTTGCAATAATTACTCCTCAAAGTCTCACACAGAACAATAAACCTCAAAATGCCAAGTTTAGCCCGAACTTTTGGGGTTTTCTCTAGAAACACAGCGAGGGAAACCCGCCGGGCCCCTCGGCCAAGGCACACAGCAAACAAACAGAGAGCAGATCTGTGGCATGGCCCAGCCTCTGCAGCTGGGCTGGCCTGCTCTGGGCCACCAGCTCTGACCAGGACTTGTAATCCATTCATATTTACACCATCTCATGCCATTTATAACATCCTGGGACTGCACCCTGCAGGAACGAGGTTTTGTTTGCCATTGTCGTGCCCAGACACGTTCCAAGACCTCAGCCCCCTTCCCAAATCAATTCCTTGCTTCAATAACAGTAAGGATTCCACATGGGGAATAGCAGCTACAGAAAGATGATCTGATTGATTACAGCTTGGTTTCTGTATCACAGTGTTTGGAGAGCTAAACACACAGCTCCAACAAAATGAAGGTGCTCAGAGCCCCAGAGTGCTGGATAAAGGCTCACAAAGGGGCCTTTGTGTTATTTTGGCATTCTGCTCATCTCACACAGACCTATTTTCTGTCTAAAGCACCCTTTCATCCAATCTGACGCAGCACACACAGCATCTGGCTTTGCCCACGTGCCTGGATGTTCTCAGAGCAGTTTTTCACAGAAACATTTGCTTTGCAGCTCCGAGAGCAGTGGGTGAGCTCCTGTGCTCCCAGAAGGAGCTGCCTTTGGGTGGGAACCCTGCAGTCCCGCCTGCACCACCCTCTACCCCTGCCTGAGCGGGGCAGGAACTGAAGATAAACCAGAATTCTTCCGCATTCCCTTTGGGGAACCCGAAGTTTTCTCATACAAGCTGAGCAAAATTATTCAGGGAACATTTTGAATTTTCACAGGCAATGAAGGGAGGATGCTGCTGGCTGTGCTGTGTCAGGTTAGCAGGGATATTATCCAGGTTATCAGGGATATTATCCAGGTTATCCCTCGGGAGCCTGTGGGCAGTGCAGCACCTTGGAATGCTGTTTCTCCCGACCTGGGCTGCTCAGCCAGCGCTCCAAGGTGCCTGTGAGGAGTGACCCTCACCCAGCTGCCACTCAGGAACATTTTCTATCCTTATCACCCACTTTTCAGCACAGAAAGTAGGGCTAAGATCAATCCTACCTGAATGTCTGGTTACAGCTGGAGACACACCGTCTGTCATCCCTCAGGGGCCCCGTGAAATCCCGCGTGCCGTGAGCTCAGTGCTGCCAGGAGCCTCCTGCAGCCGTTCCAGTATCCAGCTCCTCCTGGGGCTTTATTCCCACCTGTGAGGATCAGCCCCAGGTCTCTCCTGGCAAGGTCAACACATCAACCCCTGTTCCTGCTCCGTCTCTTTTTGGGGGGCTCCTGGAGAAGGCCGGCAGCCAAATCCAGCCGGGAAGCTCCGTTCCACGGAGGGCAGGCTGGAGTCTCCACCAGGGCAGCCCACCACGCTGGCCGGGTGTAGGGATCCGGGCGCTGGGAGCTCGGTACAGGCCAGGGAAAGGTGACCCCTGCTCTGGCAGAAGTCGGTGCTGCAGATGGCTTCCCAGGTTCCTGCTGGGGAAAAAGGTTGAATCAAACTTTCCCATCGCAGTGTCTGTAATTTGTGCTGCAGTGCCCTTACCAGAAGCACTCGGGAGGGACATTCACAGGAGAAAGGCATCGACTGCAGAAGCTCCTTAGGGAGCTGAAGGGCACAGGGGATTTTTCCTCAGTGACTCAGTGGTGTTTCACAGGTAAATCTCAGCTCATAGAATGAAATCACAACCTCTCTCGTGAAAGCCCTCTGCACACGGGGGTTATCATGTTCCAGGTTTTCCGTGTCAGTCAGTGCTGAGGAAATCTTGTTGCCATTCCCTGAAAACCCAAAGTCCCTGAATTCATTATTGGCATCAAGTCCTCTCCTTTGAGCACTGAGCACCATAATTCACTTCTCCAGGCCCCACCTAGATTGAGTTCGTAAAAGTAAAACTTCTTTGAGAAAATATCTTTTAAAATCAAAGAAGTTATTGAAGATAGTGCTTAATTTGTATTGCGAGTGGTGTCCTCTATTTGTCAAATTGGGAAGTATTTTCACCTGATACTTTGGAAATGAAGTCATGACCTTTAATAACTCCATTTAGCCTAAATGAATAAATAGAGCTGGGAGTGAATTGAAAGTCTTCCCCAGTGCTAACCAGAGTCTATCCTATATATCTTGCTGTCATTAATAGCTGAGGAATTCAGCTAATAATGTCAGAGGACATCGTCAAGGTTGATGGACCCAAAACTTGTCCTTGTTTTGGCAGTGTTTCCATGGAAGAGGGCTTTTTAGGGAAAGCCATTACCCAGGCAGTGAGAATGGTCCCCAAGGATGGATGGGCACTGGGAGAAGGATAAAACGGGATTTTTTTTTGGTTTTTTTTTTTTTCTTTCAAAAGCTCGAATTACGATTCACCCTGATGTTTGGTTCTGGTCATTTGCCAGGACTCAGTCACAACCAGGGTCAGCTCGGGCCCTCGAGACTCCCCATGGTGCCACGAACAAAGAGCAGAGCAAAGTCCTCCCAGATCTTGTCATGCATTGTTCTCTGCTCTTCCTTTGCTTAATCTTCTGTCACCAGGTCTTTTCTGACCCCGTGGTTCCCCTGCCTGGCACGAGCCCTTCTCCTTCGCTGGGTGTTCCCTGCATCACCCTGGGGCTGTTTGCAGAACATTAATGCCAGTGCGGAGCGGGTGGGCAGGCACTGAGGAATCATCAGCCAAGGGCATGAAAAACAAACGCCACGGCTGGAAAAGGCTGCCCTGACCCCTCTGCTGAGTGAGTGGGAAATTCCAGTGCCAGTGACATCAGCTCACCTGGGAATGCCACCAGGGCAGCGCCTGCCACTCTGACTTCCCATGTTTATCACAGTGTCCTGGCTTCAACCCAATATTCCCAAGGCAGTAAAACCAGTGGGAGCTGAGCACTCACCTCAGGGCTTCCCTGGCTGAGGGGCTGGTTCATATTTTCTACTGGAACCGCATCCTAATTGTTAAATCAGGACTACGATTGGAACATGGGCTTCAAAAAAATTTACATTAATCTTTAATTTTTCAGAAAAAATACATTTACTTAGCCAAATTTTTAATCTAAAGCCACTTTACATGTCAGGGAAATAAGAGCTGTGGCTATAAATCACTCAGCATTAGCGTGGAGAAACAGAGATACTGGACATGCTTTTATGTTTTTCATATTATTCTGTGCAAGATAAGGTCTCCCTTTATTTGGAATATCTCTACCTTGATCTCCCCAATGAAATAAAAAAGCTCGGTGAAGCCAGGAGGAAAAATGTATTTGTAGGGTGAGCGCAGATGGAAATTGAAAAATGAGCACAGGATAAGGAGTGTCAGCACGAAACCTGGGCTGGTGTTTGCTGCCTTCTGCTTCCCAGCAGAGGGTAGGGAAGGGGAGCAGAGAACAATATCGAAGTACTTGGGTTCGTTTCAGGTTGGCAAATATCTGTGGTTTTGCAGGACCCCACAAGTTGGGATATTTTTTTTTAATAACATCATGGGATCCCAGGATGGTTTGGGCTGGAAGGGAGCTCAAAGCCCATGCAGTGTCCCCCCGTGCCAGGGCAGGGACACCTCCCACTGCCCCAGGCTGCTCCCAGCCCCATCCAGCCTGGCCTGGGACACTGCTGGGCTGGGGCAACGCTGATGTCACCCAGAGTGGGGTCACGCAGGAAAAACCCGCCCCAATCTGGGATTTTGTCCTTCTGACGTGAGGATGCTCTCACATTTTGCCGACAAGAGGGCTCTCTGTGGAGCTTTGAATTTTGTGGCCCCAACTAAACTGTGAATACACTAAAAAGTAACCTTTTATAAATTAATAATCATTAAATAAAACGCTTTGAACTGTTAAACACCATTACACAATGTGCACTCTGATTATTAAAGTGACAGAGGCCAAACTCCCACCTTGATACCAGAACCAGCTCAAAGCAAATCCATTATTTAGTGGGGAATCGCTTTGTCTGGCATGAGCACAGCTGAGATGGAAACCTGGCCCCTGGTTTTCCAGCTCTAATGAAGTTCAATCGTGCAGAGCACTTGAAAGCTTTTTTCCTCCAGTCTGTCGTGTGTACAACCAGGAACATTGGTCATTTAAAAGATAAAAAAGCTAAACACCAAACCTGAACATATGTAGATGTTTAGGCCACCGGGAATAAAATTCTCCAATTAAAATACTAATAAATGCAGAATATCCCCTCCCTTAATTAATTGGTTAAACAAACAGTGAGACTAGGTGAAATACTGCCATGATCATTTAACACAGAGAAAAATCAAGAAGGTTGACTGAATAACAATTCCTCAATTAACACACAATGAAGAACATTTGAGTTTTAATTAATCCTTATTGGCACTGCAGTAACTTCCACGGAGAATCTATTCCGACTCATTTCATAGGCAGGCCTTTCAAGTTTAGGTAATTTTAACATTTGGTGTCCAATATAAATCTCCTTATTAAAGCTGCTACAAATACAGGGATTAAACTCAGACCCCAAGGGCACTTGGGGAGTTGTTTCCTCACACGGAGCATTGCTGCTGTTGACAGAACAGGACTCCATTTCCTGCCTTGCTGATGAGAAATGCTTTGCATCATCATCATCATCATCATCATCATCATTATTACTTTAAATCCTTTCTTGTGAGTGGTCAGGAATAGATAAACTGAACTTGGCAGAGCAGCTGTGGCTGCCCCTGGATCCCTGGCAGTGCCCAAGGCCAGGCTGGATGGGGCTGGGAGCAGCCTGGGGCAGTGGGAGGTATCCCTGCCATGGCAGGGGTGGCACTGGGTGGGCTCTGAGCTCCCTTCCAACCCAAACCAGGCTGGGATTCTGTGCAATGAATAATTTTAATTTCTGGGGTTTGTTGACATGAACATGCATAATCTAATGGAAAAATATTTAGACACACTTAATGACAGCACTGTTACAGGTAGGAGTGGGTAACAAATATTGTAAAAGCCCTTTCAGATAAGAGCCAATAACTTCATAACTAAATGCTGCTTTTATGAAAAGCACCTGCAGCAGTTTTGCTGTTGTGCTGCATTTCAATCCTCAAACCAATTTCTGAGTTGTGAGGGAGCTGACAAACAGCTCCTTGTCCTGCAGTGATACCACAGACCTTTTAAAATTTTAATTCTGATCTTTCATAACCTTAATTTCTTTTTCTTGCTCAACAAAAGTCTTTATGTTTGGATTTACAGCTGTCTCGCAGAATTCTTTTTGTGTTCTAGATGGGATAAACAAAGGGAAAGTCATGAAGTGTGTGATGGCTGCACAGCTGATCCCATCTAGAGACAGGATCGTGCTGGACAGGGCTGGCAGAGTCTGGAGCCTCAGAAACAGCAAGGTGAGGGTTGTTCCCTCCCAACAAAAGAGAATTCCTGTGTTTTCCTTGACTGATCTTGGCTCTTACCATATGTTCACTTAGGGCCAAGACACGCTCAGAACTATTCAATATCACATGAAATTCAACACCATTCAAATTTCATAAACAAGAGCAGGATGGGCAACAGAAGAGCAGAGAAAGTCTTCGGGAAAGCTGCAGGGAGCAGATTTCCCCCAGGCCGGAATGCTTGGCAAAGAGCCCATTTCCAAATGGAATCTCTCACTCCTTGAGCTCCCGTGATTGCAGCCCAGTTACCCCATTCCGAACCCTCTGTGGAGAGGAGCTGCTGGGTTTGCCCAGGGCTCTGACCCTGGCCTGGCTGCCAGCCCGGGGGCACTCACAGCCTGTCCGAGGGCCTGCAGGGCCCTGAGCCGACGTGCTGCTCGCCCGTCCTGTTTCACGGAGCCATGGAATGGTTTGGGTCGGAAAAGACCGTAAAAATCCTCCGCTTCCACCCCTGCCGTGGGCAGGGAAGGCTTCCAGCACCCCAGGGTGCCCCAAGCCGTGTCCAGCGTGGCCTTGGACACTGCCAGGGATGCAGGGATGGTCCCAGCTCCTGGGGCACCCTGTGCCCGGCCGTGGGCCGAGCCTTGGCTGCGGGGCAGCGCTCTCTGCTCAGCACAGGGGATGCTGCTCCCATCCCGGGGCAATCCCTGCGTGTCCTGGCTCTGCTCAGAGCCACCCCTCCCTCCTGCAGGGTGCTGCGGGTGGCACTGTCCCGGCTGCTGCAGGCGGGCAGAGCCCGGCGCCGCGTGTGTGGGGCGGCAGCGGTGGCACCGGCTGGATTCCAGTCCACTTGTTCCAGGCAGAGCCTCCTATTTGCACAGCTGCAGCTCTTTGCTAAGTACCAGCACTTTCTGAGGGGCTCAGCATTTTCACCTCACCCTTTTTTTTTTTTCGGGAAACCTAATGCCTAAATGGGAAAGATGAAATTATATCCGTAGTGGGGAATGGAAATGCATGAATCGAATCGCTCCTTCCAAAAAAGGGGCTTTTGTACAAGAAATGCCACAGCAGAGTTATGTTATTTGGGCATGTTTACATTAGAGATGAAAAAGCCTGTCTCATAATCAAATAGGAACCAGAACGTGGCCCTCTCCAAGGCTTGTCTAGACAGCCCAGCAGCGGCCAAACCACAGCGGGGCCATGGCAGCTGCGGGGCTGTCACAGCCCCCCAGGCTGAGCCCCTGCTCAGCCGTGGGGCTCGGGGACCACAGGGGCTGCGAGGGACCCACAGGGTCATCCAGAGTGACCCCTGCTCTGCCCAGAGCCCCACAGCCCCGGCCTGGGCATCCCTGGCAGCGGGGTCCGAACGGCAGCCTCGGGGCCGTGCCGTGCCCTGGGGAGCCTGGGCAGTGCCAGCACCCTCTGGGGAAGAGCCTTGCCCTGGTCTCCAGCCCGAGCCTGCCCTGCCCAGCTCCAGCCGTGGTCCTGAGGGGGAACAGAGCTCCCCTGGCCCCACTGTTGGGGCAGCTCCTCTGAGATGCAACCCCAGCATTGCTGAGCTCACACACTGCGAACACCGCGCTCTGCGCTGGCAGCAGCACCTCAAAACCTTCTCCAAAAAGCTTGGACTTTGCTATTACACTTCATCAAAAGCCCTGCAAAGCTAAAAGGAGAGGTGTGTGACAGGGTTTGCGAGCAGCAAAACACTCGATGTCCGTCCCTGACTGAATTTGGCGAGGATCAGGCACGAGGAGAGCCATCGGCTCTCTGGGAGCAGAAACGCTGCAGGAAGGAAAGCTGGGGACGCTGGCCCGTGTCCGGAGCGCTGTGAGCCTGCAGCACAGGGCAAACCCCGCTGGTGCCCGTGCCCAGCCCGTGCCAGGGGCAGCGCAGGGGCCCCAGCCGGGAGCTGGCTCTGGCACAGGGAGCTGCTGCCCCATCCAGGCCCACGCTGCTCCCAGCCCTGCTCGTCTTTCGGTTATCCCCGTGCGAAATACTGAGTGATTCGCCCCACACCCTTCCCTGCACCCTCATCCTACCAAGCTCTGGGCAGGACTTTTACCAAGCACCAGCAGCAGCCTGTGTTGAATTACCGAGTCTGAAAGAGCCTGTTCAACTCAATTTAGTCAAATCAGTCCCAAAACTGCACATGCTGTTGGAGTGGGAGCCTTTTTTCACCCTGCTTGTGCCTTAATTCTGCTGGATACCTTAATTTTGAAGTTTGTTTTGCTTATCTTTAACTCCCAACTCTTACAGCAGAACATTCCCCTTCCTCAGTCTCCACCTGGAGCTCAGTGATTTCTTCATTGCCTCCTGTCAAGAGCAGAACTGAGAGCTGGACCCATGCAGAGCTGCTTCCGCAGTCTAATGCAGTTTGGAGGACGTTAGGTGATAGATTTGTTAATGCCTCCTCTCATTCTGCCCCTGGAAAATGTCTTTGTGCACCCTTTAAATGTTCAATACCCGGAATATGAGGTTAGGCACGTCCAGTTTGGGGGCCCTGAAAAGGGAAATAAAATCCCAAACTACCTCTAAAAAATCACCTTAAGGTAGCTCTGAGCAGATGAAGAGATGCCAGGCACTGTGCTCTGTGTCCTGCCCAGGCTGCAGAGGAAATGCCTTTGTTCCCTGCAAGTGCAGCACGAGAGCCAGCAGTGAGGCATCAGGGGGGCACGTTGGGGCTGGAGCACCCAAAACCTCCCCAGCTGTTATTCTCAGCGTACTCCATCATCTCCCCCTGGTTTGCACAGGCTGGGGCTGAAGGAACCTGAGGTGATGGGCAATTCTTGGGCCACCAACCAGCCAGAGCTGCCCCAAAACAGGCCTGGCCTAGGACTAGCGCAGGTCGTTCCCCTGAGCCATGGAAAAGGCCCTTTCCTGGTTAGGAGCACCTGGAGGCCCCCGAGCTGCAGCACAGAACAGCACAGAACAGCCCTGTCCAACCCTCCCAGCCCTCCCGAGGAGGAATCCCAGCACGGCACGCGCGGCTGGGAATCGTGTCCTGCTGCATCACAGCTCCGCAGCTTTGCCAGCCGCACGCAGGTCTGGGTCATGGGTTTGGGGTGAATTTGGGAGCAGTTTGGGGGTCAGAGCACTCTGCCTTCTGCAGGAAGGCTGCAGGAACCGTCTATGAGGAGAACACGAAAGTCAGACCCTGGAGATGGAGCCCTGAGGGAAGACTGAATTCCCTTTGTGCTTGGGCACGTGCACGAGGAGGGAGGGATGCTCCTGAAGTTTCAGGGATATTAAAAGAACCTGGGTCCAGGCCCAGCAGGGACCTGTCATTGCTTGCCAGCAAGGTCTCAGAGGTCAGAGAGGGTTTCTCTCTATCTCCCAGCCGTCATGATAACATGAAACAGCTTGTGGGGAGGATTCTGGTTTATTTAAGGGTGTCCTCCAGCTGCTCGGCAGCGGCAGAGCCGCATTCCTGCGAATCCTGCCTGTAAATGATGCAGCTCCTTGCGTGACCAGAAATTGTAAAGAAACCCATGTAAGGGCAGGCAGGCAGGCAGCCCTGAATGCACAAAAGCAGCACCAGATTTTATACCCTGCTTTAAGGCAGGAAAGAGCCCGTGCCTGGAAATCTCCGTTTGCTCATCCAAGCTCTGATTCCAGCAGAGGACACGGGGATGGAGCTCGGCCCCGGGCACAGCCCTGCAGGCACCTCCTGCCTCCCTGGCTGCTGCTGGAAGGTGCGGCTCTGTCCTGCTGTGCTTGGGGTGAAAAGAGCCCTTTCCCCACCGGGCCCGTGGCCCTGCAGCTCAGGTGTCCCCAGGCACGCAGCACAGCAGGCAGGGGACGCTGGGGACACTGGGGTGTCACCCCTGCTAACAGCTGCACAGCACTGGCCCGGACACCGGCACAGGTGGCAGCACCACGGCAGTTTCCGTGTCAGATGACAAATGGTCCCGGAGGAGGCACATAAGGGGATCTGGTGTTCCATCAGAAAGCTCCCGCTTGAAGAATTATCTGTGGCTTTCCCCAAAGGTCTCAGTGTGACTTCTGCACGTTTCCCTGGGCAGGAGTGTTTATGACAGCTGCATAAATCAGGAATAACTGGAGATATTGCGATGCTGAGGCTGAGGAATGAGATATTTGACCTGGGTTTGAATGCCAACCATCACATTTAATAACTGCAGGGAGCCTATTTATTCCCTGGGCTTTCCCAGCACCCATGGCAGCGCGATCCATCCTGTGTGGAAAGAAGGGGGATGTTTGTGTAGACTCTCAAGCTGTGAGCCGGCAGATTAAATTATCAACCTCTAGTTTTGGCACTGCCCCAGAAACGTGAATATTTGTTCCTCCTGCTGTCCCTGCCCTGGCTCGCAGCGCCGGGCCGGGGGCACGGCACGCACACAGCTGTCTGCATCTGCACAGAGCCAGCCCTCCCTGCTGGAGCACGGGGACACCCCCAACAGGAAGATCAGGGGGGTTGCCACATCCTTGAGCTGTGTTTAATGTTTCTGCAGAGTCAAGAAATCAGGGGGAAAGAAATTGCGACTCAGATCTGGCAGCCAGCAGCGCGGCTGCACGCATTCACGACGTATCGCTGCATCTCCAGCCCCACTCCTCCAGCCTCTGGGGCTCATCCTGCTGCTGCACACGCTATCAGTTGCAGCAATGTGTGAGACTTCTTTCTGTGGTTTGCAAACCCGAAATCAATTGCTTTTCTCAGGCTCCCTTACCAGCATCTTGCCCCTAAAAAGCAGTACCAGCATCCCCCTCACCGCCGGTAACGGCTGAAACATCCACAGAAACACGGCCCAGGAGCAAAACCCTTGTGGTAAACAGGGCTGCATGAGTCATTCCTACTAAAGCTTTAATTTAAAAGGAAAATAAATTAAACACCTCCTCAGAAATTAGGAGGTTTGAGGCCCTAGCAACAACAAAGTGCACACGAGTGTTTTGATGTTAAAACAATGTTGGGCTCCATCCTCATCCTTTCCTGGTTTTCCTACTCCCAACCTCTGCAGGTTTTGTGGGCACCTCTGAGCCCTGAGATAGAATCCCAGAACGGGTAAGGCTGGAAAAGACCCCGAAGATCATCGGGTCCACCTGTCAGCCCAGCCCCACCAGGTGCACCTTGGGCTCCGGCCCTGCGGTGGAACGAGGCAGCCCAAATCCCAGCTCAAATCCCAGCCCAAATCCCAGCCTAAATGGCAGCCCAAATCGCAGCCCAGATCCNACCAGGTGCACCTTGGGCTCCGGCCCTGCGGTGGAACGAGGCAGCCCAAATCCCAGCCCAAATCCCAGCCCAAATCCCAGCCCAAATCCCAGCCTGGCCGTGCCTCGGTCCCTGCAGCACCACTCCAGTGCAAACCCTGCAGATTCACACCTCTTCCCAGGGTCATTCTGGTAACTAGACCTTACGTCAGCACAGCTAAAACTGTTCTGTGACCGGGCACGTGCATTGCTCCAGAAATAATTACAGAAATTACACAGATTGTCCCCCCCACTGCATTCCTTACACCCCTGGTGATTTTAACTCCCTGGCAAAACACACCTCAGAAACTTTGCTGTGCTGCCTTGGCAATACCTGGGGTCACAGATACCAATCAATCAATCAATCAATCTCTCTCCTCGGGTTCCTATTGGTTTTATTGGACAATTTATGGCCCCTCAGTGCCACCACACTGCTGCCATTGCCCCCCACCACCAGGACCAGCACTGCTCCCTTTTAAACTATTGACAACACACTATCAGTGGCAGCAAGGTTGTTTGGGGTTTTTTGTGACTGGATTATACAACCCCAAATTAATTTACATACATTATCCTAAGCCAAAAAGGAAAAATGAAGCAGGATGTCTTCTAACCAGTTAACAAAGATGATTAATTAAGGAGCAGTTGAAGAGTAGGCAAACATCTTTTTGCTAAATATTTTATTCCAGCTGAGATTTTAATCAAGATTCTAAAGAACATCTCTCCTAAGGCTTCACAAGTTGCTAAAAAATTTGCGCAGGTAAAACCCACCAAAAATAGTTACTTTGACCTGTCACTAATATAAATATTTTCATGCTTAGCCTTTTCTTTTTCGTAAGTATGAGTTTGTGATGTTTGTAAGATTGTCGTGCTGTGCTTTGAAAGTCAAGAAGACAAATTCCCCTCTAAAAACAGCAGAATAAAAAAAACCTGCCCTGATAAAAGCCCTAACACAAACCAGCACAAACAACTCTGGAATCATCCTCAAGCATGAAGAAATTCCCAGGTCAGAAATGCTCCCACCCCACCTCTGAGCCACAGGAAAACCAGCCCTGCCCGAGCCAGGGCACGCTCTGTCCGTCAGAGCACTCACACAACTTCCCATGTTATTTTTGGGGCTATTTTTGCCGAAAAGTTTGAATTCCCTGCAGGTTTTAGGCATGAACGTGCAGAATTCCTTCCCAAGGGTTGACTCATGAGCTTTTATAGATCCAGTGGCAACACTTTAAAATAATGGCCAGGTCATTATTCATCGCCATGACATTTATTTTAATAACGTTAATCATAATGAACTCATTCGGTATTAATGCAGGTGTCACAAGGCCTTTTATAGAATTCCTCAGGCATTCATTAGGCCGGGCCATTATTTTTATTATTTTTCTAGAAGTTAATTTGGCCATGCCTGAGAGGTGCTGGGCTGGCAGAGCCTGGCTGGGCTCTGTGTTTACCCAGGGAAAAGCCATAAATCACTTCCTGAGGCGCAGGGGCTCCTGGCTGGGTTCTGGTGGGACGCGGGGCCAAGAACCATTTCCCTGCCCAGTGCCCAGCTGTGCCCCAGGCCCACGGGCACCTGCTGGAGCCCAGCACAGCTCCGGGCACCCAGCAGCTCCTGAATCCTCCACTCTCCTCCAGGAGTCTCTCGATATTAATAACCTTTCCTCCCAGGCAGGGCCACGTTGCCAAGGAGCTGAGAAATGGTGCCAAATGCTGCATCTCTGCAGGAAGCTGTGAAACCACAGAATCCCAGGATCACTGGGGATGGAAAACCCTCCCGGCCCACCTTGTCCCCCTGGGTGCCACATCCAGGAATTCCTTGGGCGCCTCCAGGGATGGGGATCCCAAACCTCCCTGGGCAGCACCTCCAGTGCCCGGCATTCCCTGCCACGAAGAAATTCCTCCTGGAAAATGAGCCTCTCTTCCTCTGGGCTGCTCTTCGAGCAAGCCTGTCCTGTGGAACCAAAGCTGGGACGGCGTCTCAGAGCACACCCAGGGCTCCTCAGAGTCTTCCTCTGAACCAGATAAGCAAAGCAGCTGATCCAGACTTTTCGTTCCCTAATCCAAACACTGCCTCGTCCATAAATATTTGTGTTTTAAAGCTCCTCACTGTGCCAGGAGCTCGCAGGGAGAAGGAAAACACTCTAGATGTTAAAACTACAGACTGGAAATCCTGAGAGAGAAACCTGCTCCTCAGGGAAATCCTTCTTAAAGGAAAATGTCCCGTTTGGAGCTGGATCTCTGAAGAGGAGGGTGCAGCCAGCTAATGATGGAAAACTCAGAAATACAACAGGGGACTCAGTGTAAAGGCCACAGAAAGAAACCCCCAGTACTGCTGAAACCTCTTCAGCTAAATTTTAATTCAACAGCCACATACCCCTTGGATGACAGCTCCTGTGGGGCGTAACAGGGAAATAATGTGAATTCTGGCTTCCTTTGCTGCTTTATGGCACATTTCAAGGGAGAGTTTATAACCACCCACATCCTTGAAATACTGGGATTGTCACAATCTTGGAGAAAGTACCCAAACCTCCCAGCAGTAGCACATTAAAAGACTGTTTTTCAACTCGAAAAGAATTAAATGTGAGGAGAAGGCAGCCTCCCGACTCCTCTGTGACGAGAATCTCGATTTTGGCAGTACCAAGAACACTGACATGGGAGCAGGAAGGAGTTCAGCACTCATTGCTGCTTCTGCAGTTGTGGAATTACTGTTGCACAGACAGGACCTGCTTTTACAGCAGGCTCTGCGTTATCTGAGGCAGTTTACAATCAGAATATTTTCAGTTTTATATTCCAAGCCTCTGCAGAAAGAACTTTCCAGTAATACCACAGTGAATAAAATGCCTACATGATCCTGGAATGAGTCACCCCGAGAGCAGCAGATGATAACACAGGAACCCCGAGTGCCGTGGTCAAACCGCAGCCGGGCTCCACCTGCCCCAGCCCGCCGGGAGGAGGAGGAGGAGGATGAGGAGGAGGATGCTCGGCAGCCAGACACCGCTGATGGCTATCAGGGAGCGGGGACAGCCCTGGCCCAGGGATTTTCCTGCCAGTCCTGCCCCGTGGCAGTGGCACAGCAGTGGCACGGTCCCTGTCACACCGGGGCCGGTCCCCGCAGCCACACGTGCCCGCCTGCCTGCAGGGGTGGCTCTGGATGGCCTTTAACCTCCCTCCCAACCATCCTGGGCTTCTCTGGTTTTTAGCAAAAACATAAAACACAAATAAGCAGCTCAGCCCTTCCCTTGTGGTCTAATATTTAGTGGGATTTCAAAAATTCCAAGTCTCCTGTGCCCATGCAGACCCCTCAGAAATATCCCTCAGGAGCAATCTGTGGAGCTGTGCTAATTGGGATCATTAAAGCAGAGAGGAACACCCATAAACCATTACCAATTTTGCACCCTTCTTTGCTGTGGGAATAGAGACACCGGTTTTTTGAAACTGCAGCAAGCTGGCAGAAGAAGTTGAGCCAAACCATCAGCCGTAATGAACCCGGCCGTGCCATTTCCGAGGCTCGGCGGGAAAGCCAGAGGTGCATTAGGTACATTTATGTCTTCTGACATTACAGGAGGCTCAGCATTCTCCGGGTACAAGACTCCCAATACTTTTGAAAACTCTGTCCTTGAAAAGGTAATGGCCGTGTCAGACAATGAAGTTAAAATAAGAAATGTGAAAGTAATAAAACACTCTCCATACGGCGCAGCAGGTCCCAGCCCTTTCACCCGCTGACACGCCAAGATGTCTCTCTCCCCCAGAAGATAAGCTGAGAGAGATGACTATTCTGGAAATTACATTTTAGCTCCAATGAATCACATTTTCCAGCTTGAAGTCACTCACAGTGAAAGCACTATGTGCCCGAGGACTCTTGATTTCCAGAAATAATGCTTGGAGTGGCTGGGAAAAAAACCCAGATTGCAGCGGCTGTAGGGATGCAGGGACGCTATTTAGATGTGCCTCAGAATTGCCTCCAAAGACCATGATCATCCCTCTATTTTTAATCCTCCAGGGTCTTTAGCAAAGGACATTTGTGCTCGTTCTTTCAGCATCGTGCCCAGCACAGGGTTATAAATACCCGGAGGTAACGCCAGCGCCGGGGAGAGCGCCCGGGCAGAGGAACACAGACAAATTGGCTTTTCTTGGTGCTCTCACATAATTTACCTTCCCACTTTCTCTCCATACTTTGTTTTCTCCTTCTGCTGCCTTCTCCATGTTCTGCTGGCGATGGTAATTATGGTTTTAAATGCAAGATGAAAGGGATGAGCTGGTTGCAGAAAATTATAGCGCTTTATGTACTCACCAAATTGAATGTTTTCCTTTTCTTGGATGTTCACATGAGCTATTAATTTTGTTTTCTTTTAGGTATGGAAGTCTGAGCTTCAAAATAATCACTTGGCTTGTTTATTTGCAGAAGATCTTCTGATTTAATTATTTATAAGAATTATGAATTAAGAATGATGAATAAACATGCATGACAATTAATGGATTCTTTGTTGAATTCTCCTATGGAACCAGATGGTCTGACTGATGCATGTAAACAGATCATTTATTTCATTTGGAATTCTGAATATTGAATAAGAAATTAGATATTTGCAGTTGAAGACCTTACCAAATGTTCAAGCTAATTCGGAACAGAATTGGGGAATGGGTCGTACACCGGGATAAATCCAGGGCCTCACCAGAGCAACCATACTTTAACACAAGCTCCTCACAACTGCTCAGTGCGCGTAGAAGGGAAATCTTTGTCTATCTGCACATTTTAGTCGCCTCACTTTCCATCAGAAGAATTGGTTCTGTCCCTCTCCAGCCAGGGGCTGCTGCCCTGGCACACAGACTTTGGTGGTGGTGCCTGCCCCTGGATCGCTGGCAGTGTCCAAGGCTTGGAGCAGCCTGGCACAGGGGAGGTGTCCCTGCCGTGGGGACAGGCTGGGCTCTAGGGTCCCTTCCAGCAGAGCCCCGCCAGCGGCGCTGAGATGGCCCAGCAGGGACAGGGACAGTGCCAGGACAGGGACAGGGACAGTGTCCGAGCAGGGACAGGGACAGTGTCCAAGCAGGGACAGGGACTGTGCCGGGACAGGGGCTGTGCCCTGAGCAGGGACAGGGACAGTGTCCGAGCAGGGACAGGGACTGTGCCGGGACAGGGGCTGTGCCCTGAGCAGGGACAGGGACAGTGTCCGAGCAGGGACAGGGGCTGTGCTGCCCTCCTCTCAGTGCACAGCTCATTTTCCAGTCACACCTTTAGGAACTTGTGTGCATTTTGCCCCAAGGACATTTGTTCTTGTGCAAATCTCGCAGAAAACGTAAAGAACAAGACCAATGCTGAGACCAAGCAGGCAATTAAATTGTTCAATATTCAGTTTTCCAGTGAGAAACTGCAAATGGCACAACAAGGGTGAAAAACCAAGTCCCCTTGATTAAGGTCTGTCCTCTGCTGACAACGTACAGATCCTAAAATGTTTATTTTCAGCCAAGCTTTGCTCCTCATCACAACGAGCTCTTTAGCCCCAACCTGCACTCCTGTGATATGCAATAACATTTACCTGCTTCAAAGACAATTATCATGCTTAATTAAGGACTGTTGAGCCTTGAGATGCTCGATGGCAAAGTTTATCCTTTATTATCAGAATAATCAGCCCTTAATGAGGAAAAATGCAGATTACTGCCAATAAATTCATACATGCAAGTCCATCAAGCTTTTCTTTGATATAATTATTTTGCAGTAGTGCTGGGTGAAGCCTCCTGCACCCCTGGAGCTCACGCACAGCTGTCAGTGCCCCAGCGGTGCCACGCTCCCCAC
The DNA here is from genome assembly GCA_013397845.1 of Melanocharis versteri. Classification (NCBI taxonomy): domain Eukaryota; kingdom Metazoa; phylum Chordata; class Aves; order Passeriformes; family Melanocharitidae; genus Melanocharis; species Melanocharis versteri. The sequence continues at coordinate 125,136 of VZTG01002322.1, read as the reverse complement.
GCCCGCAGGGAACCCTCCCAGCGCTGCCAGGCTGGGTTTAACAGCACCCCTGGCACACCTGAGCAGCTCCAAAGCGCCTCAGAGCAGAGCAGCTCCAGCCCAGGCACAGCTGGGGAGAGCTGGGGCCAGCCCGCATTTGGGATCAGGGAGGGTTTTGCCCCCCCAGCAGCAGCAATCTCTCCAGGAGCGTGGTGGGCTCGCCACGCTGAGCTCAGCCAGGCCAGTCCGGGGGGACAGGGCCACTGGGAGCCACTGGAGAGGCAGGAGCCAGCCCTGGCAGAGCCAGGAGCAGCTCCAGCTGCCCACGGGGCAGAGCTGCTGAGGAGCCAGGGCACCCTGGCACTGTTCCCGCTCTGCACTGCTCTGAAGCGCTTTGGTATCGACTACAACACGATTTTCCTCCGCAATTACTGCAAAGAAGCCATTGAAAAAGCAAGGATTCAAAAATAAACTCCCCAGATATAAAAAAGTAAAAAAATCAAATAGTTAAAGTATCATTAGTGATATAAATCACAAAGATTTTCACAGCTTTTAACGATAGATGGAAGAATGAAAATTTTATCTCTAATTTTGAGGTTTGGGAGGGCCTGAGGTCCAGCTGGGATGATTGGAGTCAGCAGCACCAGTGGAAATCAGCCCCTATTCAAGCGCTGAACATAGGTCTAAAACAGCAGCATTATTGTTTATTTGACAGCTCATCAGCCTTGGTTTTAAAATTCTGGGAAAGTCTGGCACACACCTGGAAGCCCCTGTTCCTGAGCCAAGGAAATCTGCCCTTGTAGGACAGCCTGGGCAGGAAGAATCCAGTGCCTGCTACACAAGCGATTCATGCAAACGGAGATTAAATGGTGCTGCCTTTTCCCCCTCCCCACACCCAGCACTTCCAATTATGTCCCATCCTGCCATTGCAAGAGAAAGCCCAAGCCCAGTGGTTCCATGGATTTCTTATGGATTATTTTTAGCTGTACGGTACAAATTATAAACAGTAGTGAGCAAGGGCTGCATGTGACAGCCCCGTTAACGGTGGCTTTGCCCTGCAGTCACACAGGGTCTGTGCACTCAGGAATTCCCTCCAGGGCTGTGCCTCGGGGCACAGAGCAGGATCCCGGGATTGCTGAGGTTGGAAAAGAGCTCCAGGACCAGCGAGCCCAAGCTGTGCCTGACGCCCACCTTGTCCCCAGCCCAGAGCACCGAGTGCCACCTCCAGGAATTCCTGGGACACCTCCAGGGATGGGCACTCCAAACCTCCCTGGGCAGCCCCTGCCAAGGCCTGAGCACCCTTTCCATGGGGAAATTCCTGCTGGTGTCCACCCTGAGCCTCCCCTGGCCCAGCCTGAGGCCGTTCCCTCTCCTCCTGTCCTGTCACTGCTGGCCCAGGAGGAGAGGCCAAGACCCACCTGACTACAACCTCATCATCCCAACGTTCCTTAATCCAGCAAACGGAGCAGCTCAGTGTGGGGGGTTATTTTTATCTTTGTTTGTTTGTTTTTAATTTCTGACTTTCCTTCTTGCTTTCTGAAGAACTTCAGTTCCCTGTCAAACACAAACATCCCAAGCTGCCCCCGGGGCCGGTGCCTGTCACTGCCGAGCCCCACGCTGGCTCCTGGCTCCCTGATCCCAGATCCTGCTGCCAGAGCAGGCTGAGCTGGCAGCCACAGCCTCCAGAGAAACCTCAAAACTTCGCCGAGGATTAGCTGAGGTGACATTGACGTTCAGCAGCACCTCAGCACCATCTGTTCCCTGATAAACCCTCCCAGAGGGGAGTTCAGTGCCCAGCCCTGCCCTCGGTGCCTCACTCCTGCTGCTGGGGGTCCTGACCCGACCCCCACGGGACCTCTGGGCTCCAAACGGGATTTGGGGCCTCCGCTGGGAAAGGGAAACCTGGGCCAGGCTGCTGGGCCCGTGTCAGGTGTGCTGGTGCTGCTCTGGGGCTTTTGGAAGCCGAAGGGTTCTCAGTGAACACTGCTGTGGGCTGGAGCTCAGCGGTGCCATTATCAGGATTTAAGTGATTAGCTGAGCTCAGGAGATGCAGCCACCTCCTAAGTGACTATGAATATTCAGGTAAATATGTTTAGCTGAAATATTGAGTCATCAGCAGACACTACATGCACAAAATGTACTCCTGCCTATTTGTCCTTAATTTCACCACCGTGCTGGCCAGCACTGCTGGCAGCTGCAGGGAGCTGCACTCGGGCAGGTTGGCTTTCCTCTGGCATCCACGGGACACAGAAGGTACCAGCTCCACACACAGCACCTAAACCTCTATCTCCACAGAGATTTACAACTCAAAGGTGGGGCTTGGAGCCCAAGGAGAGGAAGAAAGGGTCGGATGGCCTGGTTTTCCTTACAGAGGAAAGAGCTGTCATTGTTACTATCTATATTCCTCCCAGATCTCTCATTTCTGTTGCACGGAATCTGTGCTTTTGCTCAGCTGTTGCTGTGTGACCCTGGCTCTGTCCCAGGCTGAGTGTGGCCCTGGGTCATTCCGTGCTCAGACCCCTGGGTCGTTCCGTGCTCAGATCCCAGGTCGTAGTTCCACGCTCAGATCATTATTCCATGCTCACATCCCCGGGTCGTCATTCCATGCTCACATTCCGGGTCCTTATTCTGTGCTCAGATCGTTATTCCACGCTCACATCCCAGGTCGTTATTCCACCCTCACTTCCCGGGTCCTTATTCCACACTCAGATCCCGGGTCGTTATTCCACACTCACATCCCCAGGTCGTCATTCCACACTCAGATCCCTGGGTCCTTATTCCATGCTCACATCCCGGGTCGTCATTCCATGCTCAGATCGTTATTCCACACTCACATCCTGGGTCCTTATTCCACACTCAGATCCCAGGTCGTTATTCCACACTCAGATCCCCAGGTTGTCATTCCACGCTCACATCCCTGGGTCCTTATTTCACGCTCACATCCCGGGTCGTCATTCCGTGCTCAGATCGTTATTCCACGCTCACATCCCGGGTCGTCATTCCACACTCACATCCCTGGGTCCTTATTCCACGCTCACATCCCGGGTCGTCACTCCGTGCTCTGACCCCACAGGAAAGCCTTGCCCCCTGTGCAGAGCCTGCCCTGCCCTGGAGAGCATCTCAGCGCCTCAGCTTTGCTCCGCTGCTCCTCCAAGGACGGGTCCCAAACAGCTGCTCTGCGTTTTCCCGGTAACCCCTCGGACAGGGGACACCAGCAGGAGCAGAACTGTCCTCTCACCTGGTGTCACCTCTGGCCCAGACCCTGTCTCAGGTGCAGCTGCCTGGTTTGGGAGGAGAGGGAGGGTGATGCACTCCAGATTAGGAGGGGATTGCTACGACGCTCCCATTTCTTTACCAGTCCCTAGCACAGAAATCCAGTATTAGGAATACCCGCCTGGAGAAGTGTAACAATCCAGACAAATGGTTAAAGAACCAACTTGTAACGGAAAAGGGCAAACCCAACACCTAAGCACACGCAAACTTCCATTAACCTAAAAGTCAGGATTTTATCCAAGAGTTAGTAGAGGTTCAGCCAACAAAATGGCCAAGGAAAACACGGAATGGGCAGGAATGGCTGCAGTTTTCCAAGCACTGGTTTCAGTGTAGTGCATGGATAATGCTGGACTGACTGGAATCTGCTCCCCCTTGGCAGGAAAGCCGATCCCTTTTCCTCCCACAGCTGTCAATATACACGTCCTGTCCCTTTTTACATGTCTAACATCTAATTTAATGCCCATTAGGTGTTCTCGATCAGACATCATTTCTTTCACTACACAGGGTCAGAGCCATATCAGACAGTTCGGTCACAGCACCAAATCCCAGAGAGAATCCCAGAGCTCCTGGGGCTCCCGCAGAGCCACCTCTGCCGCTGGGTAAGGGGGCACTCAAAATGCCTCACAGCCAGCATTGTACATGTAAAACTTCGGTTTCATGCTTTTCCTTTTAACTTCCCAACATGAGACAGGGTAATTCCCTGGTGCTCACCCTGGGGAGGCAGAGCGGCCCTGGCAGCACAGGGCCCTTTGGTGGCCGCAGCACCAGCCTGGACTGCCCCACAGAGCACAGCCCAGCCCCGAGGGCTCCCTGCCGGACAGGACTGCCGAGGGGAGCCCCAGAGATGTGGCACAGCCCCGGCCCAGGGGCACAGCCCCATCCCCGGACTGCCGGGGCCTCCCGCCGGGAGCAGCCTCTCTGCTCCGCATTTGCCATTTTTCATGCTGCTGCAATATAAACAGCCCCGACTCTGGGTAAATGTTAGCTCTCGCTGACAGCCCCTGCACATATAGATTGCATACAGTTTACTCTGCCTGTTTTGGTTAGAAGGTCACAGGAGTGCTCAAATATTTGGAAGAGGCACAAAATTTATAGCACCTAAGGAATTAGAGCGCATGGTAAACACACATACACCTATTTATGTGTCCGTACATACAGAGAGAAACGGCACAGCCTGGGCAGGGAATGTGTTCCCGCTGGCAGCAGGAGCCAGGCAGGGAACTCCTGCTCCTTGGCAGCTCCTTCGCTCTGTGGCACACAGCGAGCCAGTGCAGATTCTATTTACACTACCTTTATTTAATTAAGTGCTGCTTTTCATACACACATCCCATGCAGCTGACAGTCACAGCTCTCCCTCTGTACCGAGGGAGGTTTCCTCTCTCCGGCCCCTTCTCCAGATGTTTGCGTTTCGGAGGATGCAGGACTCCCCAGCTGCGGAGGGGTGAGCGGGGTGCCCGGGACCGCGTTCCTGCCCCAGGACTGGGCAGGGAGGGGCAGCAGAGGGGCTCAGCTGGGGCTGGCAGTGGGGCAGCAGGAGGGGCACCGACCCCAGCATTGCCCTGGGGGCACTGCAGCCGGCTGGGATGGGGATGGGAACCCGTCCTGCCATGGGAACTGGCGGTTCTGGCAATGCCGGGCCCACCCCCGTGCCCGCCTGGCCCAGCCAGCACCGGGCACCTCCAGGGAAGTTCAGTCGTAATTAAGAAGAGGATTGCAGCTGCAGCTTGGTTTCTGCTCAACCCCCTCCTCTCTCCAGCGGTTCCAAGAACGACTGAAGTTCCCTGCTCCCTGCAAGCCAAGCGCTGGCCCTGGGCAGCCCCAGCGCCAGGCACAGCAGAGGTTCTGCAATGACAGCAGCTGTGCTGGGCGACCACCAAAGCAAGACTGGGTGCTATCGCTATGATTAGTAAGAGAAAACAAACGACTCAGCTTCTAGAATTGTCTTTCATGACACAGAACGAGTGGGAAAAGCAAAGGAGTCAAAGCTCCCGACCTGGTGACGAGGGACAGGGAGGGCAGCCAGCTCTGCACATCAGAACAGAGCAACTGGATGAAGATTCCCTGGAAAGCCACTGGTTATAATGCCAAAACACGATAAATTGTTACCCTTTACCTACACAACCACCAGCCCAGAGCCAAGTCCTGCCCCAGCACTTACAGATCAGAGAGCCACAGACTGGATTGGGTAGGAAGAGACCTTAAAGCCCATCTGGTGCCACCCCTGCCACAGGCAGGGACACCTTCCACCAGACCAGGGTGCTCCAAGCCCCATCCGACCTGGCCTTGGACACTTCCAGGGATCCAGGGGCAGCCACAGCTTCTCTGGGCAACAGAAACTGAGACATGGAACAGCTTCTGCTGCTCTGGTTCATCCCAGATTCCAGCACCAGGATTTGCACAGGAAGATTCGTAAATTAACCCAAAGATGAAGTCTTTCCCTCAGGTGGAGTTGTAGGACTGGGACATTCAGTTTCTGAGCAGGTCCTCCCCACAGACTGAGCTTCTCTCTGTTCTCTCCCAGCTGCTCAGCCCCAGCCTTGCCAGAGCTGCTGCCCAGGGTTTCTGGAAGCATCCCTGCAGCACCCGACCCTTCTGGGCTCAGAGTCACAGACACAGCGAAACTCACACAGAAACTTCAGAATTCTTCACACAGAAAGCATTTAAACCGCCTCATAATTAAAATAAAATGTGGTCATTTTTATGTACACCATCTTTTTCTTCCTGGTCTCCTTAGAATTTTAGTTGCCATAACAACATATTTTACCATATAGCACATCCTGAAATGAGTCTGGGCTTCCTCGTGGTGTGCAGCAGAGCCCTGACCACCCGCACAGCCCGAGGGGAGGGAGCTCCCCCGTCCCAGGGCACCCCCAGCAGCAGCACAGGGCCCACCCAGAGCAAGCCCAGGAGCCCAGACACACAGGGAGCACCGCCAGAGAAACGGCTCCAGCAGCACCAAGCAGCTGAGCTCCGGTTCAGTCACTGCTGCACAGCCCCAGGGAGCCCCTCTCCCACACCCCAACAGCCCAAAAAAGCCCTTACCTGCACCCGGCGCCTTCCCTGCGAGCAGAGCGACCCTCGGGGGAAAGGGCAGAGCCCCTCTGGCTGCGCTGATAAACAGCGAAGGGTGGGTGGGGCACAGCCGGGGCAGGGGGCCACCGCTGGGGGGGGGGCTCATGGGGCACGTTGGGCACATTGGGAACACCTGTGGGGATGGGGGTACATTGGGAACACCTGTGGGGATGGGGCACACTGGGCACACTGTGCACGTTGGGAACACCTGTGGGATGGGCAAATCAAGCACACTGGGAACACCTGTGGGCATGGGGCACACGTGGGTCATCAGATCAACCAGATGATTGTTGTAGATCCTTTCCAGCTCAAATATTCTATTCTATTCCATGCCATGCCATGCCATGCCCCACCATTCCCCCGTGTGCACAGCCACAGCCGCAGCCCCTCTGGCCCCTCTCTGGCCCTTCCCAGCCCAGCAGGCTGGCAGGAGCAGGGTGCCCCGTGCTGCCCCACGACAGGGCTGTGACAGGCACAGGGGACAGGAGCAGGCAGGGAGGGGTCTCTGTGCCGCCCTGCCCCAGCTCCAGGGCCTCACCCCCATTTCCCGGGACCTTTAGGATGTAAACCTGTGCTGGTGGATGGCGGTGCTGCTGGGAGCCAGCACTGAGGGGTGGCTGCAGGGGATGGGATTGGCGGGGGGCTGCTGCTGCCTGGCTCCAGCACCCCTGAGGCTCTCCTTGGAGTTAGTCCTGAACAGGAGCTGTTCACCGCTTCAAAATGCATTTGATCTGAAGTGCTTTTCTTCTGCTCCCACAGGACTTTGCTCCCCAGGAGCCGCCTGTCACCAGGTCACCGAGAGCGGGGAGCTGTGGGTGCTGGGCCCAGCTCAGCCCAGCAATTACTGAACACGGGCTTTAAACATTTTCAAATATTAATTCTCTTCTGTATCCCCTTTTTGCAAGGGAAAATGGCAGTATTCTTCTCAAACCAAACAAACCCGAGGCAGTGGCAGCAGGTGAACCCCCTGGCTGCTCCAGCTGTTCAGATCCCTGTGGAAAAGCTGTGCCCAAGGCAGCTCCTCAGCCGTGGGGAAGGACGTGCTCAAACCAGCACAGGGCTGGGGAAAGCACGTTCCGTGTTTGAGCAGCTGAAGGGCTTTAATGAAAACCAGGGGAAAGAGTTTTAAGTATAGAAAACACTATTTTCTCCAAAATTATTTGCTCTGCTTGAAAGCTAACGCTCTGTTTAAAGTCTAGTTTTATATGTCTCTTGGACTTGAGTTACGGCACATTAATTATGGCCAGAGGCAATGAAGAAGTGTTATTTCTTTACAAAGGAGATGGAGAAATTCAGTTAAAAATAGATTATAAGGCAGTGCTGTCAGGCACAGGCATTTTCCTGCTCCGCTGGATTTCTGTTTTCCATCGACCAAGGAGGAACTTGCTTGCAGAATATAAGGAATTTTTTATATTACTCAGCATAATTAAGTGTAGCTGGTTAAGTGACTGTGGAGGTCACTAGAACAGCCAGGAACTTTTCCCTGCTAAGGGAAGTGGCAGTTGGCCAAAACCCATTATCCTCTCCACCCCTTTCTGGTTTTTTAGCGTCGTTGCACAGGATTTGGAGCTCCTGTCGGGAGGACGAGGAGGAGCGGGGTGCACACAAGCCCTGTCCCCAGGGCTGCACCCCGGGGTGGCACAGAGCTGGCTGCAGGGTCCGGAATCAGACCTGAGCCACCCTCTGGGCTCTTGTAGGACCTGGAGACATCGCCGAGCTCTGGGCAGCAGGGACAGAGCCTGGGAACAGACAACGCCGACAATCTCCTTCATTTTCTTTAAAATGCGCTCCCTGCATCAGGTGGGAAGTTCGGGTAATTCGCAGACCGAAGGCAGGATTTTGCTCCCTGTGCTGTGACTTATTAAATGCCTCAAGCGTGTCACCAGTGAGTACCCAAAAGCAGCCCCAGCTCTGGAGCGTTGGCTGGGCTGTCCCCAGCCCTGCCGAGCGGGGCTCTGCCCCGGTGCCCTCCCGCCTCCGTCCGCTCCTGCGGCTCCCTGGCCCTGCTGCGGTGTGACAGCGGGGGCTGGTTCTGCTCGGAAAGAGCCGGCGAGGGCACAGCAGAGCCGGGCGCTGCAGGGCCGGCTCCTTGGCCAATTCCCGGGCCAGCTCCTGTGTCAGCCCTCGGGCCAGCTCCCGGGTCAGCTCCTGTGTCAGCTCCTTGGCCAATTCCCGGGCCAGCTCCTGTGTCAGCCCCCGGGCCAGCTCCTGTGTCAGCTCCTGTGCCAGCCCCGGGCCAGCTCCCTGGCCNGGCCAATTCCCGGGCCAGCTCCTGGGTCAGCCCCCGGGCCAGCTCCCTGGCCAGCTCCAGGCCCGGCTCCCGAGCCCGCTCCGGCGCTGGCACCGCGGGCAGTGCCCGGACAAGGCAGCGGGGCCGGGGAGCGGATCCCACCCCGGCACCCCGAGCGCTCGGAGCTGGATCGCCCGGCGGGGATGCGCCCATCGCAATGCGCCGGTTGCCATCTAGCGGCACCCAGGACCGGGCTCCGAGCTCTGTCCCCAGCTCTGGGGACACGGGCTGGGTCTGTGCCTCTGCAGGGCTGCTCTGAGCCGGCCCCAGCGTCCCGCCCGGAGCGGTGACCCCGCCACCGCCACCCACAGCTGGGCTCCATTCGCTTCTCTTTGTGCCCTTGTTAGTCCCGCCTTTAAACGTTCAGGACAGTGGCGATAAGGCCAAGGAGTGGCTCAGGGAGGAAGGCTCGTTGTTGGCGCTGCCTGGCCGGGGACGCTCCGCCCGTGCCCTTGGAGCAGCAGCTCGGGAAAGCCGAGCGGCCGGAGCCGTGCGCTGTGTGCCCAGCGCGGCCAGCCCTGCCCGGCTCTGCTGCCCCCCGGGCCGGGCACCGCTGCCCCACCAGGTCCTGCCCATTCCCCCCGCAGTGCCCGGGCTGTCCCTGCTCCCTGCCCCGTGTCCCCTCCCGTCCCCGCAGGGATTCCCGAGGGACCGAGGCCACCCGGGCTCCCCTGCTCGGCCACAGCGGGTGCCTCACCTGACACTATGGCTTCAAGACAAGGAAAGAGCCCCTGCCTCAGTTCTCCCTCTGTCAGGCAGAAATTATAATGGCCATTAACCAACGCCTTTGTAAGCTGCTCTGCAGGGAGGGGTCGGTGCCCAAAGGGCTGGAGGGGCTGGGTGGGCACGGAGCTGTGCGGGCTGCCCGAGGAGCTGGGCAGAGCTGGGCAGAGCTGGGCAGAGCTGGGCAGAGCTGGGCAGAGCTGGGCAGAGCTGGGCAGAGCTGGGCAGAGCTGGGCAGAGCTGGGCAGAGCTGGGCAGAGCTGGGCAGAGCTGGGCAGAGCTGGGCAGAGCTGGGCAGAGCTGGGCAGAGCTGGGCAGAGCTGGGCAGAGCTGGGCAGAGCTGGGCAGAGCTGGGCAGAGCTGGGCAGAGCTGGGCAGGGACTGGGCAGAGCTGGGCAGGAGCTGGAAGCGTTCCTGCCCCTCCAGCACCTCCAGCTCATCCCTGCCCAGCTCATTCCCCCCGGAACGGGCACAGCCCGACCCCCGCTCCCTGCAAGGCTCCATCAAACGGTGTCTGAGATGAAAACGGGGCCATGGCAACCAGGCCAACAGAGCTGGGTGGGATCTAAACACGAGCCCGGCTATGGCAGAGCGCAGTGAGTTGTTTGGGGGATCACGCTGCAGGTTTCCATGGAAAAGCTCCCATAGAACAGCCTTCCAGACAAATTACTGGGTAAACTGCAGAGGTTTCAGAGCTCCAGCCTGATGGTTTTAATGGGTGTTATCTCGCTGCTGCCAGCACTTTACAGGTCCAAAATTCAGCTTGGCTGTCTTTCCTCCAGGGTCCAGAATTGCGCCTGTGTTTGCTTTGAAAATAATGAAGGCCCAAGAAAGGGCCTCTGTGGTTATTCCATCACCTGCTCAGCAATCCAGGGAGAAAACAGGGAGACAAATATGCAGAGGCAGAAGCAGGGAGAGAGCTGAAGGCAAACCGTGCTGTTTGGAGAGACTGGCTCTGTGTTCTGGGTGACCCCACAGCTCCCTGGGCCTGCTGAGGACTCCCCCGGGCCCTGTGCCAGCCCTGTGGCTTTATTTCCTCCTGGCACCCTCCTGACAAACCCCTGGGTGTGGCAGTGGATCTGAAGAGCAGGGGCGATGCAATCCCACCCCATTCCATCCATCGGCTCCATCCCAGCACAGCCGCCCCATTCCTCCCACCCTGCCCGGGAATGGGGCTGTTAGTGGAAGCACTGACTGGGTGGGAAACTATCCCCAGCTAAGATGTAGGGAGGAGGATCATTTTCAGATTCAAGCTCTACATTCAGGTGTGAAACAAAACTAAGAATAGATTTGAGGCAGAATTAGACCTTTTAAGCTCAATTAAAGCTTAGGCAGAACATGAAGATCATCAGTGCACGAGTGAAGATCTCTTGATTGCTGCAAATTTATTCTGAATTAACAGTGGTGGGAAGGAGGGAAGAATTAATCCAATGATGTGGGCTTGGACTGATCAATCATTTGTAATTATTATCTTCTCTTTTGTCAATATGCACACTGGAAATTTAATTCTGATGCTGTATCCAGCAATGACAGGGAAATCACCAGGGATAAAATGAAATGACGAGAGGTCCATGCAATTAAAGACCAACAAAACCTCCACACAGACCTCGATATTTAAAGCAGATAATTAAATAAATGAACAGAAATAAACTACCCCATGGTGTCAGAATTGTCATCTTGACTGTGCAGACATGTGAGTATATCAATGCATTCTGACTGAAGATGCTGAAATCCCCTCAGAAATATTCCCTGTTATCCAAGGAATGAGACATAGCAAAGGTTCCCCACTCCCAGGAGGGATCCCGGGCACTGCAGCATCCCCATCACGGCTGGAACGGACCCCTTCCCCTGCCAGGGACGGACACGCAGCTGGAGCAGTGCTGTGACCACAGGGAATGTCGCTGCTGTTGATGTGGGACACCAGCAGGGAGGGCAGGAGGAGGGAAAGGCTTCCCAAGCCCTGCCACAACCCAGCAGCAGCTTTGAGAGGTCGTGGTGCTCAGGTGTTTGTAGCACATCATTGCGCTGACATGAATCCAGCAGGAATTTCTCCACGGAAAGGGTGCTCAGGCCTTGGCAGGGGCTGCCCAGGGAGCTTTGGAGTCCCAATCCCTGGAGGTGCCCGAGGAAGGATGGAGGTGGCACTCGGTGCTGTGGGCTGGCGACAGGGTGGGGATGGGGCACAGCTGGACTCGGTGTGCCGAGAGGGCTTTTCCAGCCCGGTGATGCCGGGGTTGTGTGCCCAGGCTGCCTGGAGCACATCGGGAGTCCTGCAGGCCCACCCAGTGGAGAAGCTGCAAACAGCATCCCCCGGTTCTGCTGGGCTGCAGCAGCGCCAGGCGGGCACCGTGGCATCCCGGAGCATCCCGGAGCATCCCGGAGCATCCCGGAGCGGACACAGCCGGGACACAGGGGCTCGGGAGGGGCTCAGGCTTTGCCCGCGCCTCTGGGCAGCACCCGGGCTGTGGTACCAAAGCTCGGGCAGTTCTTTAACTTCCACAGCTCCCAGAACCATACCCGACCTTGAACGCTGGTGCTGGCAGGAACTGGGCACCACCGGAGCAGCAGCGGGTGACCCCTGGCAGGCAGGGCTGGGGCTGTGCCCGGCCCAGTCCTCACCCACAGGGCACGTCCCCAGCTCCTCCACGCACAGAGAACCCAGTGCAGCGTTCCAGTGCTATCCCCGGAGCCAGGCCTCGGGGTGCTCCAGACCCACAAGGGGTGACAGGCACAGGAGCACATTAAAAACACGAGGCTGGCACAGGATGTGCCCTGGAATTTGCTGGTACAGGAACAGAACCAAACAGAACCAAATGGAACCGGGGCCAGCAGCTGCCTCACAGCGCAGGAACCCGAAAAACAGAGCCACTGTCACACCATCACCAGCCTGGGGTGACACAGGCACAGACTGGGAAAGGTAACCCTCAACTCTCGCAGGGCAGAGATGATTTTAAGATCGGGGGATAACAAAAGTTTAAAAAGGCAAGTCCAGCATTTGTTTGAGTGCCAAAGCAGGATGAAGAAGTGGTGCTGGCACTTCATCTGAAATGCAGGTGAGAACAGTGGGGGAACAGACTGTGGGGGAGTTCAGATGTGGAAAGAAAAGTCCTACTAATTCTGAAAGGCAAACGTGGGAGTACAGAACTACAGCCTCCAATCCTGACATTCTACGGGATGGGGAGATTGAATCATCTGAAATGTAGCTAAAATTGAAGCAAGAACTAGGACAAAACTTCATTACAGAAAATCAATGGGATTGATTTTGGAAAGGCAATAAAGAGTCAGTGCAATCACATTAATTAATGTACCAGAAGTTTGGGATATTTAAGACAACCACTCTAGCCATAACACTGGTTTTTATCAAGTGCTCCATGAAGTCAAGTGTTTGACCTCCCGCTCTCATCTGCTTCTCTCTGCTCCCCAGAGACCACTTAGAAATCCAGTTAGAAAGTGCTAAATTCTGTGCAGAGGAACACCAAATGCTCCTGGAAACTCCTGGGTCAAACCTCACCGCTGGAGTAGAGCGTGCAGTGTCCTCCACTGCTGACTTCGTGAGAGTTTAAATCGAAGTAAATCCCTTCTCCTATGGTTTCTCCAAACTCAGCAGCTCTATTGCCAGGGCAACACTGAGTTGTTTTTCCTGTGCACTGAAGTTTGCTCATGCTGTGGTGAAAGAAAACATGATTTATAACAGTTTAATACCCAGGAGGTCACCCTGGAAGGTACCTATGGAATCAGTGCAAAGCTTTAAGAACGGCCCCACTGGAATGTGCAGGATAAGCTGAATTAGCTGTTCCCAAAGTACAGTATTGGAGTGTCAGAACCTGACTTGCTCAAGCAGCTGAGGGAGCTCTTCTATGTCCTAGAAGATCTGTGTTTAATTAGGCTCATTGGCAATCAATGCCATTGATCTGCACGGACATGGGACAGGAGCTCCCTCCTGCTCTTCACTGGCTGAAGAAAACACCAAATCCACCCAATGAATTCAATTTTAAACGTGATGTTGTTTCAACATGAAAGTTTCTATTTTAGTAAGTGAACATCAAAAATAAAGACTGGGAAAGTCAAACACCTTTTTCAAAATTTAAGGAGAATTTAATCAATATGCCTTAAATTATTTTACAATAACTACAATACTGACAAGCATAACGTTTTCCAAATGGTGTTTTCCTTGGAAGTACTGCGAGAGAGATTCCTCTTCATCCAGCAGAATGTGCACCATGAGGGAAGGAACCTCTGCCGAAGTCCTTCAGAAACCCAGCTAACATAAAGCTACAGACACCCCAATGTGGTCATGTTTCAAGTGTGACAGAATTACAGATCCCTTTCACTTTTAAGCATCTGTTTTCTACTTCATAATTTAAGTATCTTAAATCCTGAAATACTCTCACAGCAAATGAATGAATAATTGAGACCGAAGAGCTGAGGAGGATATTGGTTACAATACAGGAAATACTCTAATAACTTTTGTTCATTTGTGCATTTTTGGTGAGAGGGGTCAGGAAACAGGTTCCTCATTACTGCAGATTTATCCAGAGTCCCCCAAATCCACGGCAGCTCCTTTAACTGTTTTGGATAAAAATCTACCAATTTATAACTGCAACCTTTCGCCCTCCCCTACAAAACAAAACAAAACAAACAAAAATCACAACCCTCAAATAAACAACCGAAAGTTACTTTTTCTAAAGATCTAGGAATGGGAAAGAAATCACAGGAACTTGATAAGCATGAACACGTATTAAAGCTCTGGACTCCCCAGGTCATTGAAAACAGTATTCAAAGTCCTAAAAAAGTGGACACGAGACATTTTCCATTGTTCCAGGTGATTCAAACAGGTCTAAGTTTCATGATAGCAACACGAGACAGTTGTTTGCAGCTGTTTCTGGTCCAAGTCCATGTTCCAAGCTGGGATTTTCCTTTTGGCCCCCTGGAGTCCCCCAGAGTCTGTTCAGAAGACGGAGATGAGGGCGAAGACCCCGTACAGCAACGCGCAGGGATAGGCTATGAGCAGCTGCTGGCCCTCCATGGCTAAGGCAGAGATAAAGATCTTGGAAGCAGAAAAGCTGCACCAGCCAATAACTCCAGCCGTGAGAATAATCCCCAACATCCCCCTGGAAAGGCAGAGAGAAGAGAATTCCTGTGAGCCTTGTGAACATCCACCTGTAGGAGTCACACTGGGACTCATCCAACAGCTTGTGCAGGTTCTGGGATGAATTTCAGCATCTGGCATTAAATGAAATATTCCCATTAAAAGCGCTGGGAAAGCACTGGCACAGGGTGCCCAGAGAAGCTGTGGCTGCCCCTGGATCCCTGGAATGTGCAAGGCCAGGCTGGACAGGGCTTGGAGCAGCCTGGGATAGTGGAAGGTGTCCCTGCCCATGGCAGGGGGTGGGACTGGATGAGCTTTTCCAACTCAAACCAGTCTAGGATTCTAGAATTTTAGAACAGTATCAGTCAATTACGACAGTAGAAAGCCCCCTCAAAATTAACTCTGTGCATACGAAATGTCAAAGCAGTGAGAAAAAGAATTTAGTCCCTAAATTCACAGAGCCAAGAGGAATCACTCTAATTTTCTTGTATTTTTTAAAATCCTAACTTGCATCTTCAATAATAATTACTTTTAGACTTTGTAAGTACTGAGACCTGTCAGATCCAGAGCTGAAAACAAACCTGAGATTGCTCTTGGAGTCTATGTATTCCAAAGCCATTAATTCATCTAGAGGTAAAGCCAGGATTCACCGCCCTTTCCCCAGTAAATACCTGAAGTCATTGACAATTAATTCTTGCCCTTACTGAAGATTCCTGTCGTATTGAAATGATACACAGCTCCAGCACTGAACATGAACACTGCTGCCAATGATTTCCCTCCCCATCCCAGGAGGAATCTCTGCCCCAGGTGCCAGCGGCAGCACTTACTGCAGGGAGAAGACGATGGCGAAGGAGGAGAGCAGGATCATGGGCAGCAGGCAGTAGCCCAGCACGCTGGCCACGCAGCCGAAGGACACCCCGGTCATGCTCATCAGGTTCAGCAGGCAGAACATGCCCAGGCAGCCGATGGTGCTGATCCCGTACACGTACCCGAACTGGATCTTGCCAGCCTGCACGGGGCACAGCGCGGGTCAGCGCGGGCCAGCACGGGCCAGCACAGGGAGCACAGCTGCCCGCCCTCCCTGGGACACAGCAGGGCCCAGCACTGTCCCCCAGCCCCCTCACTCCCGTCCCACAGTGAGTGCTCCCCCAGAGCCCCAGGACAGCTCACGCTCCAGGAGCCTGGAACCCCTCCTGACTCTGTGGATCTTAATGAACAGGTTCTGATCTGATTGTTCTCTGACCTCAGCCCAGGAACCTGTTTAGGGTTTAATCAAGGATTTCTCACGCTGACGGATTACTTGTAGTAACGATCTTTACAGAACTGGTGTGTAAAGACAACAAAACCGTAATTCAGGAACTTCACCTGAAGGCCTTCAACTGGTGGCAGAATGCACAAAGCTATGGCAGAAGGAAAATCATAAACAAAAATCCCAGGAACAGCTGAAGCTGAGCTGCCACGCACTGGGTGTGAACTCAGGATTAGCTGAGGGAGATTTTAAAAAGCCAAACCCAAAGTTTGCTTGTTCACAAGCACATGGGAAGCACGTGTGGGTTATGTCCGTGTACTCAGGTTATCTCCTGGTTTTCCCAGGCTGAGACTGGTGCTTCCCTTCCAGCACCTGCCCAAGGCACCCCTGCAGGGCACAGGGCTGTGCAGCTTCCAGGGCGTCCCCCTCCAACAACATCCACACTGGATGTGTTGAGAGCCAGCTCTCCCCTTCCCCAAGCAGCTCAGGAAGCAATCACACCTGCTGCGACCTCTGTGCCAGGCTCAGCCCCCTTCCTTTCATTACTTTCCATGGATTTTTTTATAATAAATTCTTAGGAAAAGAAAATTCAAACATGTTCATTAATTTGACTGACCTATTTTCCATAAATAAAAGTTACTTATTAAAGTAGGCTTGAAGTCCCCTTGGTACCAAAGTGTGTTTTAACTGTCACAGCAACGTGAAATTTTAGGCAGAAATTAAAAGCAGTGCCTGAAGCATCTAAAGCTAAAACAGATTAAAACCCCTGAAGCTTTCAATGCCAAGGAACACTGTTTGCTGTCATCTCATCATTGAGGCTCCTGAGTCATTAAAGCACAGTCTTACTCCAATTAAGCTCAATTAGAAAAACTGACCAGGCTCCAGCAGTGCCAGGCCCATTAAGCAATACAAACAGTGTGAAAGCAGGTTTGCTCCAGAGTGACCTGACACTGCAAGTCCCACCTGATGTGTCAGTGCTCATCCATCCCACGAGCGTGAGAGGCCCCAGTGCCTCTTCCATTCACACACACATTTTTGTCCTGGGTGAGCAGTTGGACTCTGATGATCCTGAGTTCCAGCTCAGGACACTCCACGAAAAGGACGAGCTTTCCTGGCCTCCATGCCCAGAACTCCAGCAACCCCCCAGGTAACCCAGCCCCTCTGCCAGCGTGTCCCAGCACAGCCGTGCCCAGCAGCCCCCGTGGCAGGGTCTCACCAGCAGCAGGGTGGCCCCAAAGGCCAGGCAGAAGACCATGGGCCCAGCCAGGTCCGTCTCGTTCATGATGCTGCCATCAGCCACCTTCAGGGGGTGCAGCACCGTTAGTGTTTTCTGCCAGATGTGGTCGAAATTGATCCCCAATTCTGAAAGTGAACAGAACATGGGTTTCAGTTCTTCCCTTCCTGGCTGCCCCACTTGCTCCCCTCTTTGTCCTCCCATCTCCCCCAGATCTGTGAGGGGCACCAGAGAACTGAGCCATCCCCTCTTTCCTCCCGCTGCCTCCACACATTCCAGGTCTCAGGTGCTGGGAAGTGCCCAGGTGGTTTCTGAAGGAACAGGTAAGAGCCCAAGCACAGAGTTCTGGGTTCGAAGAGATCCCTTCAGCCCAGTTTCCTGATCCTGTCTTATTTATGTAAATAAAGTAATATTTTTAATAAAAAAGCCCAGGGGGTGGAAGGTGTCATGCCTGGGGACAGGTGACAGGCGTGACAGATGCCTGTCTCTCCACCCAGTAACAGTGAGGGTTTATTCAGTCGTTTGGAACTGAAAAATAACAGAAATAGGCTGGAAACTGATCCCCGCAAGCCAGACTATAGCTGAATATCCAGCCTGGCACTCTGCACAGGCTGTACTCCGCACAGGCATTTCTGCAGTGTTTAGCATTCCTTGTTAGCAGTGAAACATTCCAGCTCTAACCAAGAATCAACTCAAAGGACCTGCAGCCACTTATTTTACAAAGTGGGCAGTTACAATTATTATTTGCAACAAGAGGAATATTAAGTGTTTTGTCACAAAGTCAGGTCTCCCAGTAATTGATTTAATCTGCCACAGAGCAGCTGGTGCGAAGCAAGAAAGCACAAATTTCCAACTGCAGAAGTTTGCACAAGAACAAGGACTTCACATGCCAAAATACAGGTTAAAAACAATCAATGAGAATTTCAAACCCACTGAGCACTCCCAGCAGCAGGGAATCCACACACTGCTACCAACTTATCCCCAAAGGAGGAGGAGTTCTGGATTTAGGCCACAGCAAAGTTGTACCTTCTAATAGCGGAGGCTCATCCTCAAAGTTGCTTCCATAATAAGACTGTGCTGAGGCTGGAGTGTAGCCCTGTGTGGGCTGGTAGATCTGCCCCGTGTAGGGCTGCTGCTGCTGCATCATCTCAGGGGGGACAAAGGCACCCTGCTGGGGGTACTCGTAGCCTCCATAGTGCCTGCAAAGCACAACCCCACGTTAGGGCACACCCAGAGCTGCTGCTGAAACACCTCCTGCAAGGCAAAGCTTGTTCCAGTCAGCACATCACTGCAAACCCTTCCTTCTGGCTTTAAAAGTCCCATGACGTGGTCCCGTACTCAGGTCCTCCATGAAAGCACCCAATCAAAGCCACCCTCTGCCCTAAACGAACTCCTCAGGTACTCTTGCCACTAACCTATCCCAGGTCGAACCACAGAGATTTCCATAAGCATCTCCAAAACCTTTAACTATGCAAACAGAAAGAAGGAAAAGGCAGAACTCCTCGTGTCAGCAGAGTCCAGGCCCAGGACAGCCCCGTGACCCCGCTCAGGTCACAGACGGCACCGACCTGCTCCATCCAGCTCAGGGGTCACACGTAGGGACCAAAGCCCTCAGTCCGAGGCTGGATGTTCACACAGGGCTGCCGGGATCCCCCTGGCCCAGGAACACCCACCACACCTCCCTGCTGCAGCCTGGGAGTCACCAGCACATTGCAGGCTCAGTTACCCGACGCTGATTTCTAGTCCCCAAGTGAGGCACTGGAGATGGAGCTGCAGAAGAACAGTCTTTCTCCTTCCAAGGACATGCAGATCACTCATATAATTAATATTATTCATATAACTCGTCCTTCAATTTTCTAACACTTGCTCTAAAATCTACCAGGCAGAGAATTCAACACAGAATTCCTTCATATCTGTGTTTACAGATAGTGAGCTCAGCTCGCCATCAAACAGAGCAACCGGGACTCATTTCCAGAAACCAGGAACTGGCTGAAGTGCCAAACCTTTCCTGGATACACAGACCGTCCCAGAAGTATCCTGAGGAAGCCTAGAGGAGAGCTGGAGAGGAACTTTGGACAAAGGCCTGGAGTGCCAGGACTCAGGGAATGGCTTCCCACTGCCAGAGGGCAGGGATGGATGGGATATTGGGAAGGAATTGCTCCCTGGGAGGGTGGGCAGGCCCTGGCACAGGGTGCCCAGAGAAGCTGTGGCTGCCCCTGGATCCCTGGCTGTGTCCAAGGCCAGGCTGGACGGGCCTTGGAGCAACCAGGGCCAGTGGAAGGTGTCCCGGCCCATAGCAGGGGTGGAACGGGCAGAGATTTGGGGTCCCCTCAGGCCGAGCCCCGGGATGCCGGGGCCCCGCAGGGCACACGCGTTACTTGCTGTACGGCCGCCCGCTGTAGTCGTAGGGCTGCGCCTGGTCCTCGATGCTGTAACTGGTCTGGAAGAACTCGGTGTTGAAGCCGTCGAACCCGGACATCGCCTCCCCTGCAAGAGAACAGCGAGGCGGGTCCCGACCGCTCCCGAACCGGCCCCGCGCGGCTCTG
>VZTG01002322.1:76359-105534 GCA_013397845.1 Melanocharis versteri | reverse complement strand
CAGCCCCGCCTCAGCTCCGGAACCGGCCCCGCCTCAGCTCCGCCTCAGCCCCGCCTCAGCCCCGCCTCCGCCTCAGCCCCGCCTCAGCCCCGGCACCGGCCCCGCCTCAGCCCCGCCTCAGCCCCGCCTCAGCCCCGGCACCGGCCCCGCCTCAGTCCCGCCCTGTCCCTCCCTCGAAGCCAGGCTTAGCCGTACGAAGTCGGTTTGTCGGCAGTGCAGCCCCTTCATGCCCCTTTCATATGTCCACAAGAAATGTTTTCCGGAGGCCACACAAAAGCTTTGCTAGAGCTGTGGATCTTCATGTCTTTATTACAGCCCGGCTGTTGGCCCACCCCTCCCAAATAAGCTGCAGGAGCTGGGAATACGGGGGAATTCAGGAGCACATGACTGACACTCCGAAGACACTCTCATGTGAAGAAGCTCTTTTCAGTGTCACTCACTGTTTATCCCCAGGGCTGGGGAAAAGGATTTTAGAAGGCCTTTAGAAGCCTGTTAATTAGAATTTGATTTTATTAACTCTCTCGTGTCCTGGAGCTAAGCACAGGGACCATGCTTTGCTGGCTTGGCTGGGCTTTGAGGTGACAGTCAGGGAAAACCCCGGCTGAGGAAGTGTCGCTGAAACTTCAGAATGAGATGAGTCAGGCCTGCTGCTTTATCCTTGTTTTACACCTCGCTGAAGGGGTGTGTGCTGATGAGGTTCAGAACTACACCAGAGCCAGTTTCCATCCCGTGCATGCTGCATCCTGAGCACTCCTGGAGCCGAGCACCAGCTGTGGGGGCACACGACATTCTGCAGGCCATGTTCCTGATTTAAGTATGTATATGTTTTTCCTTTCTTTTTTTAAATTCATTTTGGCTCAGGACACAGTTACAGTCATTTTGTCCCAAACTTGTGTATGTAATATTCTGCTGGTGAGATTACTGTATTGAAATTACACCCTGCTCCAAGCGTCTCCTGCAAAGCAGATCTTACAGTGCAGAGTCCATGGTACCGCTGAGAACAGGCTCCAGGAAAATGTGTCACTTTGTAGAGCTGAATGGGGTAACAGTGGAGAATTACAGCCACGGATACCAGAGATCAGTAACTGTGCCATAAGCTGCTTCGAGCATATTTACACTTTAGGAAAATTAGCGTTTGAAGGCTGAGAAGGTCCCAGCTTTCCTGCAGGATCTGCACAGTGTGCGGGCTGCATCAGATGGCTGTGACTTAGTGCCCCTTGGCTGAGCTGCGTGACTCGCTGCAGCTCACTGGGCAGGGAAATGAGACCCAAATCCCAGGCACTGGGCTGTGTAATTGGGATCTGCTGGGGGAACGCTCTTTGGCGAGAAATCTGTTTGAGTTTGCTTAGATTATTAGAATTTCCTGACGGCTTAGGTTGGGCTCTCATCAACGAGCTCTCTCTGCACCAGGCATCTGAGCGCTGCTGTAGGGAATCAGGTGTGGGATGGATTCCCACCCCTCCGGAGCAGGGGGTGCTCTGGCACAGCCCGTGGGTTCAGGGGAGGACAGGCACTGCTGCTGCACAGCTGCTCCTTGCTGATGGCTTGGGAAGGGCAGCCCGTGCTCTGCTGGAGCTGCAGCCTGGGGAGGCACCGATCCCCGGACACCGTCCTTTGCCGAGGCACCAGCTCCAGCTGCACTGGTGGCTGTCGCACAATGCCAGAATCCCCCACAGATTTGGGTTGGAAAGGACCTTAAAACACATCCCATCCGTAGCCCAGATTGCTCCAGGGTCCACCTGGCCTTGAACACCACCTGGACGGGGAATTTGGGTTTGCAAGAGACCTTGAAATGGCTCCAGCCTGGGAAAAGTAAAAGTACGCATAAAAGTACTCACTTAGTACATGGGCTACACAGTGCTAGTGTCATGATCATGCTACCAAAGCTTTGTTTTAGCTGTAATGTTGCAACAGATTGCATAATTACACGAGTATTAATAACAGCATAATTTGGATCAGATTGAGAATAAAAGTATTATTCAAAGAACTTTGGAGGAATGGAAGGATGGGAGAAGGGAGAGGAAGAAGATGTCTGCTGAAATAGGCCTTGTTATGGCAGAACTCGGAAGAGAGGAAGGAAGCACCTTGCAGGGGGAGACTGAAAACAGCGATTTTTGTTGGATTTTGATCCTTGGTTGCTGATGTGTCCGTGAGGTCTGTGCCTGCCTGCACGTGCTGGGTGTCTTGCAGGGTCGGGGCTGTTTGTGTAGCAGATTGCTTTGTTGAACAGTGCCCATGGAATTCCAAAGTTACCAGCACACATATATCAGTTATTCTCTAGAATGTTCTCTGATGTGCAATGATTTATATGGAGATCACTGGAACACGATTCCCTCTTACTGTCAGCTTTGGGAAGGCTCAGGCCTTGTGCTGTGCGTGTGCTGTGGGTTTGGTGTTCGCCAGAAGGAGCAAAGGGTTTCCTGTGCAGGAGCTGTGACCCCTCTCTGTGATACACAACGGCAAAAAGCGATGTCGTGTGTCCATTTGAGCCTCATGATGAGCCTGTGCTCTCATCCTGAGCAGCTGGGAAAACTGCTCTTCCCCTTTGCTTGTTTGGGATGAAAATACATTATGCACTTGAGTTATGAATAAAAGATCAAGGGCAAATCTGTGTAATGCTTTACTCTGTGAATAAACCCGGCTTCATGGTGCTCACGCTCTTTGCTGGAAGATCCTTTCTCAGGGACACTCAGCCATTTAGTGTTGCTTTATGCTTTTTCTTTAAAGTGAAAGATTTGTTAGGGCTTCCCGTTCGCACGTACTGCTGGATTCGAGCAGATGAGAATTTCACCGTGTGTAATTCACGCTGCTGGATCAGGGGATAATCTCTGATTTAGCTCAGTATCGCCTGTTCTTGCCCGGCTTCTCTTGCAGGGAGCTCTGTCTCTGGAGCTGGGTGATGGGAAGGATACACCCCTGCTAGAGAGCTGGCTGGGTTAACGGGCTGGAACCCGCAGGAGTCTGGGGTTGGTTCCTCCCAGGCTCTGTTCTTTGCCGTGGGTGAGGTTAGGTTGGCAGTCCTGTCTGGGAGCACCAGTGCACGACACAGTTTCTGCCTCTCAGGAAAACCACTGGCCCTTGTGATAGGCCTAGTGCAGACATTTCCTTGTTCCTCTGCCCTGCCACCATTCTCAGAAACTGCCTTCCTCTCACTGGCTTGATGGAGTTCTGCCCTGGGCAACGTTGTCTGGGCTCAGTACTCAGACACGAGCCTGCTGAGAAGCACAGAATGTTACAGGGAACAGGGCTGAAGGATCCTTAGGTGGCACCTTGAAGCTGTTCCTGAATCAAAGTGCAAGCCTGGAACTGGAAGTACTGTTCTTCTTTCTTCCTTTTTTATTTTAACTGTTGTGTGTAAAAACCACACAGAGCGATGACAGTTCTCATGTGGCTTTTTAGGTGGAATCTTCTGTCCAAAATCCAACTTGGATATATTTTTTCCTCAGAATTACTCCTTTGGTTTTTGCTACTTTCAATTGCTCTTTCTCCAAGCACCTCAAAGCTCTGCTTGGTGTTTGTTGCTGATAAACAGCTTCCACATTTCTCACTACGTGTGGGTGTCTTGATTCGAATTTCCAGCCTGTGTATTTCCTCTGGAGATGGGAGGGGTGATACACACACACAGACACACACACTGCTACTCCAGCCCAGCTAACACTGCCCTTCCCTTCTAGCACTCATTGCTGCTGCTTTTCAGACACCCGTTTCTAACACCCACCAAATTTGATAAAGTCAGTTGTTCCATGATGCCCTGAAATGCCAATTTAGCACTTTGTCATAAGGAATGACCTCAAACCTGTGAATGATGTCACAGCATTCATGGGCTGGCTTTCAGCACAGCTATGCTGGGACTTTTGGAACATACACTTTAAGCTCAGGCTAAATTTTCCCTTGCCTGTGCTGAAGGTTATGAAGGCATCTGTCAGAAGTGGGAAGTGCTTCATCCTCCTCCCTTTGATGGATGCTGCTTTTCTTTTCCATCAGAACCGTAGCTGCTCCTCGGTGTGGTCCTGACACATATTTTACATGTAGGTCACCATGTTTTTGGCCCAGATTTTAAAGTTTCACTCTCTCAGGCTGCATTTTGATGGATTTGGCCCGTGGATTGTATTTAGCTCGGGAGCATTATGTGACACTTTTACTACTGAAGTCATTTCATCAAAGGAAATTGTGTTACAGTGAAATGATTGGAATGTCCCATGTAAAGAAATAAAAGCAGGTGCTGAATTGCTTTCATTATTATTTGAAAAGTGCAGATGCATTTCTAAAGCTGTTGTGATTAAAATTCTGAGGTTTTTGTTCTTTTCAAAGGGCAATTCTGATGATAATGTTTCAAAAAGACTTCGAGCTTAGAGCTGTCTGTACTGGCTAATCACAAGGAATCCGTGCCTGATGCTCGGCAGGGCTTGTCAGGCTGCCAGGTGTGGGTAACTCCTGTCCCCGTTCACTGAGCACCTGCATGTCCCACTTGCTGTGGTGTCCTGGCCCCCAGAGCAGCGCCCGGCTGAGCTGCACCCCCCGCCCTGGGCCTTTGCTTCTTGTCAGGGGGACATCACAAACGCTGCCGTGCTGGTTTGGACACCCGCAGTTCTTACTGGGGAGAGGGAACCGATTCTTCAAGCCCTGCCAGTACGGCACCTCTGCCTTTATCAAAATGGATTTTAATTACATCGCAGCATATGAACTAGCATGGACAACTGAAATATTTGTGAAAGCTGATGCAATTCTCCCTGCTTCGAACAGGGACAGCACTGTCACGCCCGGAGGCAGCTGCTGTTTCCTCTGGCTGGTCATGCAGATGTTAAATCCTGTCTACACTGACTGCAGCAGGCTCTTGAAAAAGTAATGAAGACATTTAAGTGAACATGATCTCACATCCCACCTTTAAATCCTCTGTGCAGGGGTTATGGACCGCTTGACCTGCACTGCTTCAGCTGCTCTGCAGAGCCTCTAGGGCAGGGCACAGGACTGGGGCTTTTCTCTGGGGCACAACCAGCACGCTCTGGAGTAGCACCAGATTCTGCTGCTTTGAAAATAAGTGTCCTGAAGTGAGAGACAGACTCTGTTCAGGAGTGCAGCAGTTGCTTCAGAATTAATGAATTAAAGTAAAAATCAAGGGTTTGATTAACTGTTCAGCTCTCCGATTTAATTGGAAAAGTCTGTGGGTACACAAATAATGATTTTCTGTCTTAGCCTTGAAAATTGTTCTTTTTGGTGTTTTGTTTTAAATTATGGCCGTGTTTTCAGAAGAATCTCTCTGAAGTATCTGCAGCCTCAACTGGTCAGAGCGTGGTGCTAATACACCAAGGTTGTGGATTCAATCTCCGTGTGGGCCATTTACTTAAGAGCTTTACTTCATGATCTTTGACCCTTCCAACTCAGAATATTCCACGAATCTGTGAACTTAAGTGCGGTCAGCAAAATCTACCCGTGCATGGTGACTCCATCACACAGAGACTTCACTCAGAAGCTTCTGGTCAACGTTTGAGTAAAAAGCTTTCTTTTCTCATATGTTTATCATTCCGAGTAGAGTATTTTTGCCCAGAAGCGGTGCGAGCTGGCACGGGGCTGCGCTCCCCCGTTCCCGCGGATGCCCGGCGGTGTGGAGTGCTCCGGAGAACCGCTCCCGCAGCTCCTCCGCTGGGTTTCGGCTGCCGGTGTGGTCCCGGCTCCGCTCCCCGTGCCCGCAGCGCCGGGGCCGAGCAGCGGGGACGGACACGAGGTGGCGGTGCCGGCGCGCCCGCGGCTCCCCCCGTTAGAGACCCACAAGTAAAGCGGGTCCTCCGCGCCGCCGGAGCCGCCCCTGGTCCCTCCTCCTCCCTCCCGCGCCCCGCGGCGGGTCCCCTCCCTGCCGGCTGCGGGGAGATGAGGAGCGGCGGCAGCGGGAGCGAGTCCCGGTCCTGCCCGGCAGCCGCGGCCGCGCGCACCGGGAGCCCCGCGCCGCCCGCCCGNGCCCGCGGTCCCGGCGGGCCATGGGGGAGCCGCCGGCCGCGCTGCCGCCGCGGGAGCCGCCGGAGCCCGGCAGTGCCTAGCGCAGGCTGCGGGCTTTCTGCAAGTCATCGGGCCGGCGGACGCGCCCCCGCTGCCCTCCCGCTCCCCCAGCCCAGCGCATCCACTCGGGAATTTATTTATTTATTAATTTGTATATTTATTTATTTATTTATTTTCCTCCGCCGTGCTGTATGTACTGGTTTCCTCGTCACCCGCCACGGTTAACTTCCCTGTGACTCGGTTTAGCACTTGAGACCTCCGTGGATGCTGCTAAGAGCACTTCTCTTGCCTTTGCTGTCCCTTGCTGGGATCGGATTCACACTACCCGGACCCTGTGTGCCTGTATGTGTGTTCTGAGTGTCTTGACATTTTGATTTTCTTTACAAGAGCTATACATTAATTGTAACCAAGGTAAGAGTCCCTGTTCTTGTTCCCTCATGTGCATGTCTAATTTAGATGTTTCTTTAAAGGTGAAGCATGCAGTTTCTTTTAAACAGTGGAGTCATATGTAGCCCTTCCATTGATGAATACTTGTGAAATAGAAGAGTAGAACTTGCCGAAAAAAAAGAAACCTATCTAGCAGATTTAGCTTGGCTCTACAAACTGCTCCGCTTTGCTCTGTTGCAGCAGCTGTGATGCTTAGAAGAGTAATTGTGCCTTATTTTGTTTTCCCTTTTCACAGACCTGTGAATGACCATAGGCTTGGCTTGACCTTGATTTTGATGGCTTTGTTGGAAGATCTAATGATGTGATTGCATTTCATGAGGTGATTGCTCTCCAGCCTCTGTGGCTCAGTGCATAAACCACTTCTGCCACACTGTCACTCATGGACAATTCAGATTTTTCTTTTAAACAATCCTTTTGGCTATTTTTGTTTTCTCACTTCTCCTTTCCCCTTTGTTTCTCCTTAACGTTGGGAGCCTTATTCTACCCTCTGATGTGATTGATAGTTCTGCTGCTCCGTGCTGCTGACTTCCAGTTCAAACTACAATGGCTCTAAGTGGCAACTGCAGGACTTACCTTCCTGCTCGGGAGCAGGGGACGGGGCTGCACTCCTTCCCCGAGGTGGTGGAGCTCAACGTGGGCGGCCAGGTTTACTTCACTCGCCACTCCACCTTGGTTGGCACCCCTCACTCCCTGCTCTGGAGAATGTTCACCCCAAAAAGAGACACAGCCAACGATCTGGCCAAGGACTCCAAGGGAAGATTCTTCATCGACAGAGATGGTTTCCTTTTCCGCTATATTCTGGACTATCTCAGGGACAAGCAAGTGGTTCTGCCCGACCACTTCCCAGAGAAGGGAAGGCTCAAGAGGGAGGCTGAGTACTTCCAGCTCCCAGACTTGGTCAAGCTCCTGACTCCCGACGATAACAAGCAAAGCCCTGACGATTATTGCCACAGTGACTATGAAGAGGCGTCCCAGGGCAGTGACACGAGAATATGCCCCCCCTCATCGCTCCTACCGCCGGACCGCAAGTGGGGATTCATCACCATCGGCTACCGTGGCTCGTGCACTATTGGCAGGGAGAGCCAAGCAGATGCCAAATTCAGGAGGGTCCCAAGGATTTTGGTTTGTGGAAGGATTTCTTTGGTCAAAGAGGTTTTTGGAGAAAGTTTGAATGAAAGCAGAGACCCAGACAGGGCTCCAGAAAGGTATACCTCCAGGTTTTATCTCAAGTTCAAGCACCTGGAGAGGGCTTTCGACATGTTGTCCGAATGTGGATTCCACATGGTGGCCTGCAACTCCTCGGTGACGGCTTCCTTCATCAACCAGTACACAGACGACAAGGTCTGGTCCAGCTACACCGAATATGTCTTCTACCGTAAGTACCCGACGTGTGGGGGGCAGTGGAGCCCCGTGCTCAATGTAACCCCATGCCCCAGCGCGGGGAGCCGCTTCCCCGTGCCCGCCGCAGGCTCGGGCTGTGTTCAGGTCCGGGTGGGCACATTTCCGCGGGGGCCGTGCAGGTAAAGCGGGGCTGAGCTCGGCGGGCCGGGCCTGGCTAGGTGGCAGCACAGACTGCCGAAAGCGCCGTGCCCGTGCCCGGAGGACGCGGTGCCTCTGGCACGAGAAATCAGCACCCGAGTGCCTTGCACGCTTCCCGGGACGTGCGGGACACAAAACGAGGGTGCAAACACCGCGAAATTCATTACAGAAAACCTTCGACTGGGATTCACTTTTCAGAGGTAATAGCGGCTCGATAATCATCAGGCACAGGCAGCCAAGCCATCTGTCAGCAGCCCTGACACCCTTCCACGCAGGGAAGGGAAAACACAATTCCATCCCTCTGATCGCATTTCAGCGGGGCGCTCTCAGAGGCATTGCTGTGCTCTGGTTTGGGGCTCAGAGCAGAGAGGGGCAGGGGCTGTGCCTCGTTACACAACACGCCGTGGAAAACCGAGTGTCTTCCCCGGAGAAGTGTGTGCCCTGCTTCCCGCAGTCACATCGGATCCTCACTGCTCCGCTGGTTTGAGCCGCGAGCGCTCAAGGGCTCATTAACTTCGGAGCTGATACCCAGGTACAGGCTGGTTACCAATGGTAACACCGGGGTAATCTGGATCCTATGAGTCTGCATCAGAGAATCATTCCACAACTGCTGTGCCAAAACATTTGAGAGGTTCATGAGGCTGTTTTCCTCCATTTTCCT
Organism: Melanocharis versteri; assembly: GCA_013397845.1. NCBI lineage: Eukaryota > Metazoa > Chordata > Aves > Passeriformes > Melanocharitidae > Melanocharis > Melanocharis versteri. Next base: position 96,896 of record VZTG01002322.1, on the reverse strand, counting down.
TTGAGGAGGATGAAGGATGGAACAATTGCCCCGTCCATCAGCTGTAGCCTGCTGCTGCTTTGGCTGGTGGCCTTGAGATAGAGACATAGAGGGACAGAGGGATAGAGGGACAGAGGGGCAGAGGGACAGAGGAACAGAGGGATAGAGGAACAGAGGGACAGAGGGATAGAAGGATGATGCTCGGCTGTCAGAGCTGCTGCCCTGGGTGTGGTGCTCACAGTGAGCAGGCTCCTGGTGTGGGGAGCTGACAAAAGTTTTTGATGGAAGATGCATTGGGAAGCGAACAGTTTGGGTGTAATTCTGTGGATTCAGTGCCATCTACTCTTGTGTGGGGCTCAACAGGCAGCCCTAATCTGCTTATGTAATGGAGCTTAAGTTAGCATCCTGAAAAGCCATCTGGGTTTTTGACATCTGTAGATTTACTTAAAATTAGTTTTCTAGCTGGATTTCTTAGCAAAATAGTTCTCAGGTCATGGATCCGCTTACATTCCAACAGGGATAGATGATTTGTGCTATTAAGAAGCTTCTGCTTGAAATTAGAGTATCTTATACAAGTTCTAGGAGGAGAATTAATGTAGTTAAAGGAATGGATTAGAACAAATTGTGCTGGCATTTATATTTAAAATAAGGAAAAAATATAAGTTCTTCATAGGCACAATGGTCTCTGCTAATTGAAGAGAGGATGAACATGCGTTTTCCCTGAAGTAACAAACACAGATTCCTGATTTTCATATTTCTCAAGTTTGTACCCTCAAGGATTGCTCACTGCTCCCACATCACTACAGCCAGGGGAGGGGCCAAGAGAAGAGGTACCTTAGAAATTTTGGAGAATGAAAATCCATAGCAGGTGTCACAAAATCTTCTCTCGTCAGTTAAATCCAATTAAAGTTCCTGGAAATACTCCTATCCAGTTCAGCAGGCTTTGGATTTGGCTCTGCTCAGTTTTGTGGGGTTTTGACACTGATACGGTTTCAGAGGTGGATTTTTCAGAGGGTCCTTCCCCAGGTAAAAGCCAAAGCCGTGGCCGTGGTGCCAGATGACCCTTTCTTGTCCCAACCCGAGCGGTTCAGTTCTGCCCAGCACCTCTGCTGCTGCTGCGATGGAGCTCCGGCTGCAGATCTTCCCTGACCCCACACTCGGGGCTGGCTGCAGCTGATGCACCTGGCAGCAGGCTCCAGAATCCACCTGGAGTAAAAGAATTCCCTCTCCAAATCTCCTGAAATAATTTCATTCCTATTGTCCCAAAGCCATTTCGTCTGAAACTTTGAGGACCAATAAAATTGACATCTGGCTTTGCAGTGGAACATGGCGTCTGCAGCTGCTTAGCCATAATTATTTATTTAGATGCTGCCAACTGTGTCTATGTAAGCTTTAATCCATCAAGCTGTTGTGAGCAGGTTAATGGGCCTGAACCTGGGAGGTGCCTAACACAACTGGGGAGGCAGAGGCAGTGGTGGTCTTTGCAGGGCTGCTCAGGAACTCCTGTGAAAGGCCTGTTGGAGGGAATCTTCCTAGCTGGAAAAGGATGATTAGTTCCAAAGAAGGAAGACTACAGGAAGGAATGGTGTTTCAATACACCAAATACATTGTAGGCTCCAAATACCACTGGGAAGGTAAATGCATATGTTTGGCATGAAAATAAAGAACATTTTTCATGTACAGATCCATCTGAAAGTGGCTCAGATGGACTGGAGGGGGTGTGAGCTCTCGCACGGGTACAGCGTGTGCTGGGGAAGCACTGCACCATCAATATTGCACGGCCTTTCGTCGCCGCGGGCCGATTTCAGTGCTGTTAGGGGTGTGTGGAGATCAGTGAGTGTTCCCCGTGGGGGAGAGCTTCCCGAAATGAGCCCTGCAGGATGTGCCTGGCACGGCCAGCCCGGAGCTGTTTGCTGAGGAGAGCCCGGCTGGGCGTGGGGACAACAGGGGCACAGCCGGGCTCCAGCCAGCCCCAAATGGGCTGAGGCATGGCAGGGCTTGGAGACAGGCTGGGATGGGCCAGTGGAGCCACCTCCGAACCGTTCTGTGACACGCAGCTCCTGCGGGGGGTGGGCACGGGGGTGGGCATGGGGCACTGCCGGGCTCCTGCTCGCAGGAGGTGAGGGGATGAGAGCTGAGGGGCTGCTCATGCATTTCCTTTCCTTTCCTTTCCTTTCCTTTCCTTTCCTTTCCTTTCCTTTCCTTTCCTTTCCTTTCCTTTCCTTTCCTTTCCTTTCCTTTCCTTTCCTTTCCCTTCCCTCCAGTTTCTCCTATAGCAAAGACACTTCCTTAAATTTTCTACTGGCTATGGCTGGATTTCTAACTGGAAGCATTTTGAAACCCCCCCCGCCACTATTGCTTTAATGATCTTAAAGTAAAACCTCATCTCCAAACTCTCTTGTTTTTGAAGAGGGTGAACAGCCTGTGCTTGGGTCTTCATTTTCATCTGTTTTCAGCCTTTATAATGTGATGAACTGAAAGTGTGCACTTGAACATCTGGTGACGATGGTGCTGGGGGCGGGGGGTGTGACAGCAGCCGGGCTGTTTCAGCCCATTCCTGGGCCTTGGCAGCACCGTGCTCCTCTCCACCATAACCCACAAACCAGCACTCTCTGCCTCCTTCCAGTCCCACAGCCCTGCCAGCAGTGGGGTGACACCCTCCACGTGGCTGCTGGGACTGCCAGGAGAGCAGAACAGCAGGGTGGGAAGGGAGAAGGCCTGAGCTTCCGACAGCAGCGCCGTGACACAGCGGGATGTGCGTGCCTGTGCCTGCGGGGCAGCTGGGACCTCAGTGGCACGGCCAGGGATGGCATGGCATGGCATGGCATGGCATGGCATGGCATGGCATGGCATGGCATGGCATGGCATGGCATGGCATGGCACGGGATAAACCTGCCTGCCAGCCCCACCTCGCATGGCTATTGCCCCAACAGCCTGGAGCCATGTCCCTTCTCTCTCTGAGCAGGGCTCACAGTCAGGATGGTTGGTCTGATTTGGTGGAGCTTTTCCTTGCACTGGCCCCTTCCCAGCTGCACATGGGGAGCAGCTCAGGCACCTGCAGAGATGCAAAGGAAACCGTGAGACGTTCCTGGTGCTGTAGCTCTGAAAGCCAAAGCTGAATTAATGATGCTCCTGCTCCTGCAGGCCCTGTGCTGGCTCCGCTCGCTCTGGGAGCCTGTGGATGTTGGGGCCTCGCCTTGCTCTGTGCAGGAGCTGGCCGGGTGTGCCTGGCAGCTGCTGGCAGGAGGCTGATGTGCAGAGATGTTTGTGAAGGAGGTTTCAGTGTATCCTGGGATAAACAGATGAATCCTCTTGGGCGGGGATGTGCAGGAGGAAGGAGAAATGTCAGGCAATATTCCCCAATGCCCGTCCACTGGACACAACTCCCTGAGATAATCCTGGTGTCTGTTATACAAGAGGATCCATTTGGGATTGCTGCAGCCAGCTGGGGCCTGTCACTGTGCGTGTGTGACTGAGCTAAAGGATCCCATACTGATGTGCCTACCACTGACTCATAAATTCATTGTGTGGCAGAAATTTGACTCACAAAACGGAGCACTCTTTGCACAGTGACACCCACAGCTGTGCTGTCAAACGGGCAAGAGGTGGGAGAGGAACATCACCCAGTTCTCTTTAAACCGATACTGTCACATGATCCAGGAGCTGCTTCTGCCTGGTTTTAAATCAGTGAAGATCAAAATGACCCCAAAGTGAGCAAAATGAAGTCTAATCCGATGAATAATTCAAGCCTCTTCCCCACTGACAGGAGATGTTTCTGTTTCCAGGTAATTATTGTCATCATCGATGCCTCTGGTCCCTCTTGCCAAAGCAAAGCCTCTCAGCAGGATGATCATCTGCAGGCGCTGGGGCTGCAGCCAGCCAGGTCTGTCAGCCTGTTCATGGCTGAAGGACCTTGCTCTGAGCTTTTTCACTCTCCCAGTTGGCCAGGGCAGACTGAAAAACCTGCAGAGTTGTTGATTAGAGTTACTCCATAGATGAGAAATGCTGTTATTTATTGGAAACCAGTTATGTCAAATCTGATTGTCAGATTAGGCCGAGAATCTGCCGCTCAGTGAGTAAGCAAAGCAAAACCTGGTAAAAGAGCTGGTTGGATTTAGGGCTCAGAGTTCGTTCTAACAATCTGTGGAAAGTGATGCTGAGGAAGCAGCAGGGATGGCTTTGGGTCCTGGCCTGTCTCTGCCCAGTACTCACTGGCACTTGTTACCCCTGACCCCTTGGGTGTGACCTGTATGGACTGCGATGTTTCTGTACAGATCTGTCCCCCTGCTCCAAGCACCTCGTGGGGATGGAAGCCCTCCCTCTGTCACAGCAGCTGCACAGCAGCCAGGCAGGCTCCTGCCAGGGACGGGCCTTGTCCCTCTGTCCGTCTGTCCGTCTGTCCCTCTGTCCCTCTGTCCCTCTGTCCCGTGTCTCCGGGGGAAGGAAGGGGCTTTGTGGGTGAGGAGATAAATCAGCACTGCCTGCAGAGGTGTTGAGCGGGTTGTGGCTGCAGTTCGTGTTTCCCTCTCTTCCCAAGCTGCCAGGAGGGCACAGGAAACCCTCCCGTGGGGCAGCCAGGGCCTGGCCGTGGGCACAGGAAACCCTCCCATGGGGCTGGGTACAGCCAGGGCCTGGCCGTGGGCACAGGAAACCCTCCCGTGGGGCAGCCAGGGCCTGGCCATGGGCACGGGCTGCGGGCCTGTCCTTGCTGTCCCCAGCCACCACAGCTGCCACGGGGCCAGTGGAGCAGGACTGGAGGCATGGCCTCCCCGTGGCACTTGTGGTGCTGCTGCTGCTCTGTGATCCAGAAAAAGACCGTAATGACTAAAGGATTAACCAAGGAGGGCTGGCATTTAGGGGAAAAAAAAAATCGATGTATTTGAAAGTGCAGCCTCAAGCTGGCTGTTTGCCAGGAGCAGCACACAGTCCCACAGCTCATGGTCCCACAGATCTGCACAGCCCCAGGTGTGATGTCGGGAGCTGAGCAGGGTTTGCTGTGATGGAAGCAGACGAGTGCCAGGCAGGGGGTGTGGAAATCAGGAACGCCTGCTCTGATGCCCTGGGATGGCAGAACCCTGGGCGGGGGTGGCCCGTGTCCCTGGGCTGGGCTGAGGAATGGCTCCTACCAGCCCCTCTCTGCAGCTCCTTCAGCCTGCTCAGGTCCGGCCTTCTCCAGAGTTTGCAGAAATGGAGCTGTGGGTCTCAGGGAAACAGAATCAGAAAGAGTGAAGGAGTGTAAATAAGAAAACACAACATGAGATTTGCCGTTCAATAAATACCAGCAACATATTGTGCACACAGACAAACACTTCCTTGCAGCAGGTTGGGTTTTTTTCTGTCCAGCCATCCTGGATTTGTTTAATTTTGTAACCACAATATTTTCTCAGTTTCTTCTCTTTTTTTTTCGGCTTTTCAAGTTCAAGGCTAATGTACAATAAATATGGAGACACGAAACAAAATCTAAATTACATCTTTGCACACAGAAAGAAGAACCCTTTTTTCTTCGGGCTTTCTTGCTCAAAATTGCATTTTTTGTGAAGGAAGAAAATAGACTAAAGTGCTTTAGACTTGGTGGAATCACTTCAGTTGTCACTGAGATGTAACGGTGCCTGAGCTGGCCAGACACTGAGAATTCTGTGGCAGTGATTCTCCTGCTATTTTCAGATGTACTCAAATTAATTCTGGAGTACACTCAAACATTGCTGCCATTATTGGGCCTCCTAATGCTGCTCCCAGTGCTTAAGGGACAGTGGAGCTCATGCTCCAGGTCTGCTGGGGTAAGGGAGGGAGGTGTTTGGATGATCTGGGAGGTGCTGAACACCTGGAATGGCTCCGGGGTTCATCCAGGGCCGCTCAGAGGACTCAGGTGTGATATAAAAGCTCAGTGCCTGAGGTGCTGTGTCCCTTCCTGGCTCAGTGCAGGAGCCTGGTGTTACCCCAGGCTCATGGTCCCCACTGAGGCCTTCCCAGCAGCTCTGGGCTTGTGGAGGGGCACCTTTTACCAGTGGAGTGACAGGACTTCCAACCCAAACCATTGCATGGTTCTACGGTTCTATGACTTCTGGAACAAATGTCCTTGGGAATGAATGTCCCTTGGAGCGATTGTCCCTTGGAGTGATTGTCCCTTGGCTTTATCTCTGGTAGCAGGGGCTGAGTAAATGAAATAGAGAGTGCCCAGCAGAGTCCTGGGTGGGCTGTGCTCCTTAGTTTCCCCAAAGTAGCTAAGTCAGCTGTCTAATAGTGTTTGAAGGAGAGCGAGGAGTCTGGAGCTGTCGGCACTGTTTTGCGTTTCAGTAGCTGGTCTGAGCTGTGTTGAAATGCCCAGAAATGTAAATTGGTCAATTGGAGGGTGACCCTAGTGACCCCTCTCTATCAACTCTCACTCGTGTCCTTCCCATCCAGGAGTTGTTCATACATCACTTGTGTTACAAATTTCCCTGCGCTGCCTCTGAATCTCCTAATGACGTGATTAACGATTTCCAGGAGCTCATTGATTAGCTGTTAGGGCAGCTAAAAAATTCCTCTACCAGAAACAGAGTGAAGAGAACTGTGGCCATCCTGGTTTGCAATCCATCCTGGAAACCCTGCTGCTGTGATGTTGTGAAGTGGGTACAACATCCCCAGACACTGAATTCCAAGGAGGAGAATGATCCTGAGCCTTGGTGTGTGTTCCTGGAACAGTCTGGAGGGAGCAGCAGCCTGAGGGACGCTCCCACCCTGGATCTGAGCAGGGGCTGCAGCTGGAGCAGACCCAGCACTGCCCTCCTGGTTTCAGGCTTTGGCCAGGGCCTCAAAGTCATGTTTATAGAAAAAAAAACCAACTCACTGCATATTTTGGAGAGAACTCATTTCAAGACTTCAGATTGAATTTCCATCAAACTGAATCAGAGTGTATTTTTACAGTGGAATTAAATCAGGCTGAAATAGAACTCAGTGGAACATGCTGATTTTGACTGAATTTTGCACTTTAAATATTTTCAAAGCCAAAAACTCCGAGCAAAGCTTGAGTGAGCAAAGACCACACCACCAGAGAGCTTGGGAAAGTGTTTGTGCTCCTACAAAGGGCATGTCACTGGATTTCTCTCAGCTCAGAGCTTTCACTGGTGTGGGCAAGTCCAGCACTGGTCCCATGAAGGACCCAGAGGCTGAGCCTGAGGCAGGGAGGTGAACATGGCTTACTGCACATCTGCCCTTTGATGCTGCTATAAAAATGACTTCTGACCACCACTTACACTAAATCTACCTCCAGGATCCATGATGGGGCTTTCACAGACAGCCAGAGCAGAATTTCCTCTCACAGTGCCATTGCCTCAGTGTGTTGTCATGTGGCAGGTGAGTGTAGGGGAAACACTGAGGTGCCTCACTGAAGACCTCAAACCCCCTTGTTCTAACGTGCCAAAATCAATATCAAGGACTTTGAGGAGTTACTGCTTGTTCTCAAAGCATGGTGGCTTTGGTTTTCTTCGGTTTTCTCTCCTGACCATCAGTCAGTGCAGGGAACTGGGCCTCAAGAGGCTGCCTGATGCTTTTTCCTTTGGTTTGATGTTGCAGCATAATTGTGGGGAAAATAAATGACCACTGTCCTCCTGTGGAATTATAGAGGGAATTCTGCTTCTGAATTAATGGTCCAGTGGTGGTCAGTGGTAACATCATTTTTATGCATAAATGATGCCGTTTATTATATTATTTATGCCCTTTCTTGTTGATGTTGTATTTATAGGCGGAAGAGCAGCTCTGAGGAGCTGGGGTTAATGGCAGGAGCTGTGCTGAGCCCAGCAGAGCTGCACCAGCTCCCCCAGTGCAGAGCTGGCCCAGCATTTGTGCAGCTGTGCTGCTGCTGCCCTGGCAGTGTGTGTTCCCTTGGGGGCTGGCTAATTGGAAAGGCTGCCATGGAAAATCTCTCATTATGACACAGGGAATATATTTAATGTGCTTTGGTTAAGTCAGCTGGGCTTCCTTGAGAGGTCACTGTCAGAAAAATGTCGCTGAAAACTTCTTGGGAGTTGGGTTCCTTCTGTCTCAGGAGTTTGACTGTGACACGCTGGCACAGAGTCCCGGAATCCCAGGATCGCTGACGTTGGAAAAGCCTTCCCAGCCCATTGAGTCCAAGCTGTGCCTGATCCCCGCCTTGTCCCCAGCCCAGAGCACCGCGTGCCACGTTCAGGCCTTCCCTGGGCACCTCCAGGGATGGGGACTCCAACCCTCCCTGGCAGCTCCGTTGCCTTCCCTGGCCACGCTCCAGCTGGGAGGGCCAGGGCTGCCCCAGCGCTGGAGGTGCCTTGGCAGTGCCAGCACGGGGACGGGCCCTGCCCTGGCCCTGCTTTAACCCCCGTGCTCCCTCTGACCCCTCTGCCAGCCCTGGACACAGGGCCTTTGTCTCAATCCTGCCATCACCTCTCAAGCCACAGCCTCGTAGTTGGGAGGTTTTGTACCCAGGGCCCAAGGAAGCTCCCTTGGGCACTGTTTAACCCAGCCCACGTGCAGCCCACGGGTGGCTTCACTCTCCCGGGCAGAGCCACAATTACCAGGATGCAAAACCTCTCCTTTCTAGCTGGGAAAAGAGCACTTTCCAGGTATTCTTGATTTCATTAATTTATGAGCATTCAGGAGAACAAACCCTCTATTCTCTCAAGTCAATGCACTTGTATTACGTGAGGATTAAATCATTCCCTTCCCTCAGAGCAGAGTCTGCAGACAGAAACCTTCTATGCCTTCCCTTGCATAGACAAAGAATATTTAAATAAGGATGCTGATAAAAATGCTTTCACTAGTAAAGACTTGATTAAAGAATCTGCTGCTTTAGAGTCCTGTAGGTGAAGGCAGAAGTCAAGAGGTGCCATTTCGTGCAGAGGAATTGAAAAGTTCGTTTAAGTTTGGTCTATGAGAAGAGTTTTCACAACTCAGTGGCATCTCCAGTGCTGGGGAGAGCCCAGGTCCCAGATCTAGTGGAGGTCACTGATGTGGAGGATCAAACCCCGCTCCTCTATCTTATTTCCATTTCTAAATCTTGAAAATATTTGACTCGTACCTAGGAAGCATCAATGCTCACTTTATACAAGTTTTCTGGGTTTAAGAAGTCCAAATAATCTTTGCTGTGCTGAAACTCGAAGGACTGGAGCTGATCCATTTGGAAGTGTCAATAATTGCCTCTCTTCCCTGCAGCAGCAGCCCACGAGGCCCCAGCAGGCTGCACGAGGCAGGTGGCACGTTGGCAGCCAGGCCCTGCTCGTGTGGGAGGATGACAGATTTGCCCACCTCCCCCTGAGCATCTCCACAGCCTCTTTGGTTCCAGCAGATAAACCGAGGGATTCAGGGCTGGCTGAGGCTGCTCTGGTCCCATCACAGGATGGTTCCCATCCCTGTGAATGCCTGTTGCATGCTGTGCCAGGCCCAGACAAATTCACTGCAGGAGCACAGGGCCCTGAGTCTGTGGATCCAGCAACAACAGACGTGGGATCAAACGAAGCCTGGCTGCGAGCAGGCAGGAGCTCTGGCTCCCACAGCATCCCTGGCTGGCAGCAGAGCAGCCTGGGCTTCCTCTGCACTTTGCTTTCCCAGCTTTTGCTCGTGGCTTTGGTACAAACACCATCAGAATTCCAGCCTGCAGCAGAGAAGCTTCGGGGCGACTCAGCCGTGCCCTTCCAGGACATGCCCATGGCAGGGGTGGCACTGGGGGGACTTCAAGGTCCCTTCCAGCCCAAACCATCCACGGTTCTGTGACTCCATGATAGTGAAGTGTGTCTAAAAACATTCACAGACTTTCTTTGCAAGGAGACAAGCAACCCACAGCCAGTGAGGGAAGAGCAAACCCTCCCCCAGCCCCTTTGGAAGCAGCGTCTGCTGATGGAAATGCAGCGGAAATCCAGCATTCTCCCGAGGAAAGCTAAAAGCTACATGGCAGATAGTAAATAAATAATTGCAGGGAAACATTGCACATAGATTTCTTGGGGAACAGAACTTAATTAAATTTTGTGAACATGCCTACATAGTTCCATTGATCAGGAAAAAATGGATATGGGCTACGTCTGTAAGATTTACTTGCTTGGTTGTGTTTTGCCTTTCTTCCCTCCCTCAGCTTCATTCACTTTATATCCTGCAGTGGTGAGGGAGCACATTTCTGGTTTTCTTCTGTGAAGAAATTGATTCTGAGCAGCACAGGACATGATGTATGGTTTGTAACTCTACAATATTGCTAAGCAAAAAAAAAAATCATTGAAGAAGGCCATGCAGATATTATATTAATTTCCATTTTATAATGGATTTCTTCCCACTAGGACCAATAAAAAATATGCAAAGACTTTCAACAGCCTCTCTAGTAATGATTAATTAAAAGACGGGATAAATCTTGCTAGGCTAATTTAGCAAAGTAGGTTTTTTTAGACACTTCACAAGACATTTTTTGCCATTGAATCCAATCTTATACCTGATTTCACAACACCAGCCACTCTGGCTCTGGCTGAGGTCTCAGCATCTGTCATCACAAACAAAGTCAGGGAGGTGAGCGTGGCTGGTGCCTGGCAGAGGAGCAGAGGGACCGGACAGTCACAGCCACCTCCATGGCCAGCACAGGGCACAGGGTGGTGCCAGGGAACTGGAGCTGCACCATGGTGGTGACGGGTCCCCTTTGGAAGGGCTGATCTCTCCTGGAGGGGCTGATCCCCCTTTGGAAAGGCTGATCCCCCTTTGGAAGGGCTGATCTCTCCTGGAGGGGCTGATGCCCCTTTGGAAGGGCTGCACGTGCTGCTGACTCTGCAGGATGGCGAATGGGTGCTTCTGTGGAGAACAAAATATATCCCATGAGAACCCAGAGGATTTTTTCCTGTTTATATTTTACTGTTCAGGTGTCCTGCCCAGATTTCCATCGGGGCTGTGAGGGCTCCTGGGCGGTGCTGGTGGCCTGGGGCTGCTGCCCCCACCCTGGGCAGGAGAAGCCCCTGGTTTGCTCTGCCCTGAGCTGGCTCCGGGTCGTTCCACTCCCAGTAAAGCCCGGCCCAGCAGGTGGGTTGGGAAGTGAGGGGGCTGCTGTCCTTGCTGCAGGATTGGGAGCTGGCATATTGGTAAGGCATTAAAATTCCAATGGAACAGATGGTGTCAGGATTTTAACTTATGCTTATGAGATGCAGATGGTCCAAGGAGTGAACTTGTACACCAGTTATTTTTATTTTGAACAGGTTAAGAACAAATTACTCTCTGACTATTGTTGTTACTGCTCTGCTTGTCATTTCTTCTTTCCCTGAGTGTGTTTGTGTCTGTGCACATGTACAAGTCTCAGAATCTCTTTTCCATGGAATGACAGACTGAAGCAGCCCAAAACTCCTCTCTCTATGTTTTAGTTACTGTTCCCATGTGCTCGGCCCAATCTCCTCTGGAAAAGCTGTCCCTGTGCCCAGGGCAGGTGGGTCCTGCACCAGGCTCGTGGGGAGGCAGCCCTGGCTCCTAACCCTCCCCTGACCCCGCACCCCGAGGCAGGGCCTGCACGCCTGGGGGGAGAGAGGATGTCAGGGCAGGTTTCTGCTCCTGGTTGCACTGGAATAAACCCCGGTTGACCCCACTTTTACACCAGTAAGGTTGTGATTATCTAACCCTGCCATGAAAGACGGGGTTGTATTTTTGTCATAATTTATAAGCTTGTTTAATTTTTTATAGAAAGAGAATACATCTACTGCTACAAATTATTTATGTCCGCCTGAATATTTTACACCCACCACACAGCACTAACTTTCATGCAAAGGCCTCAGTGTTTGGCACAAAGCACCTGTGTGCATTTTCCAGCCTGGTCCCCCTGTCCCGTGTCACACGCTCAGGGAGGGACCCAGGAGCTGCATTTCAGCCCTGTCCCCCGTGTGCCAGCCTGGGCTGTGCTTTGGCTCCGTCTCTGCTGGGGCTGCAGTCGGTGGCACCTCCCGGGAGGGGTGAGGTGTGCCATGGCACACGGAGCTGCCTCTTGCGGGAGGTTTGCTGAGTGCAGCTGGTCACGGGGAGCTGCTGCCAGCTGGTGTTGGCGTTTCATTTAGAGCCCAATCCAGAGAGCAGGAGAGTCCCAGAGCTCTCTGCGGTTGAAACAGGCTGGAGGTGTTTGAGATCTGTAGATTGGAGAAAACAACATTTCCCAAGGGTTAAAGCATTGGGGAAGTGTCTGCCCAGCTTACTGCTAACAAGGAGCTATCGCGGAGGTCTGACTGTGATCAAGTGGCTGGGCCAGCAGAAATAAATCTTCGTCTGTTGCCTGTCCTCGGTGCATTTCCCGTGTCCGTCCTGGAGCACGGCTGCAGGGAAGGGTCCCACAAAACCCCACACACAGATGGCCAAGGGCAAAGGCAGCAGTGTGGGTGTGGGGTGATCGGGTTCAGTTATTCCTCCCTCGTGCCTGCTGCCATTACTCATCCTCTCTCTCGCATGCAAATGTGCAATCACAGATCTCCCTGCTCAAGCCCACGGTGCTGTGATGGCTCTGTTCCCACCGTTCAAATGCAGCAGGTTTGGGAATGCAGCACTGGGGGGACGGAGGCACCCAGGGATCCCTGATCCCACCCCCACTCAGGGCCCCCTGTTGTCATTTTTTCTTCTGCCTGGGAAACTGGTGGAGATGTGAAGAGTTTTGGAGGGTGCAGGGGCTGGGTGAAGCTGCAGGGAGGCTCGGGGATGCTGGACCACATCTCCAAAGGCTGTGAGATACCTTGTCCCCTCAGGGCTGGCACGTCCCCTCTTGCCACGCTGATGCACAAAGGGCTTTTGGGATCCCCTGGAGCAAAAAGTCATCCTCCCACCTATTTCTGATAATTAGTATTTTCCATAATTATCCAGGATAAGATGACATTGACCGAGAAGGCCGTGCCATAGCCAGAGGTGTTTGAGCTAATTTGGTTTCCCTCAGAGCGGCTGGGCAGGGCAGGGGCTGAGGGAAGCATGGGCACTGCAGTGGGGGCTGGGGATGAGTGACGGATATTTCATGGCAAACATTACAACCCCATGAGTGAGAGCCGCTGTCTCCCACCCCATCCTGCAGCTGCCCCCTGCCCCAGACCCCGGCGTGGGCTCTGTCCCTGGCAGGGCGTGGTGGGACAGGAGCGGCTCCCTGCGCCCACCACCCACAGCTTCTTCCTCTCAAGCACAGATATGTGAAAGTTCCTATAGCTGCTTCTGAGCGAGGGGATTGGAGAGCTCTGCAATATTGACGTCTTGTGCTTTACACTGTGTTTGAAACCTTGTCTTCAAACCCAGAGCCTCTCTGGGCTGCCGGATGGAAGGGGTCACCCTCTGCCCCCAGCGCTGATCCTGTCTCTCCATCCCCCGGCCGACCCCCGGGCTGGTGGGGCCTCGGTGTGCCCACTGCCCCCGGGGTCCTGCAGGGAGCAGGGCACAGCCCTCCACTGCTCCTTTTCCCCGGACACATCCCGTGGGACTGGGCTGCTCCATCCTCCCACCATGCCCACATTCCCTCTCACACTCCGCCCTCCTGCCCGCTCCCTGCCAGCCGTGCCCGTGGGATTCTCGTCCCACTCAGCTCTTCCCACGCGCCACTGCATCTCCAGCTCCGTGTCCATGGCTTGGAATCCAGCCAGGCCTGAAATCAGTGTCAGTGCGTCGGCCAGACAAACCAGAACTGAATTCCAAGTGTCCGCTGTGCTGTTTGGTGACATGGACCATCACCTTGGGGCAAGGGAGATTTTCCTGCACCCAAATTTCCAGCCAGGTTTCTCCACTGCAAGGAGTAATAATAATCAGTATGTTTTGGTGAGTTAAGTAAATGGAATAATAAGTGAAATATCAGAGACAGTGGAAAGTGTTTGCTCAGCTGGAGTGACAACCTCAGTCCCACCCTATTTTTTGTTTGCAGATGCAGCTTTTACAGACCCTGGCTATAGGACAGATTAAATATTGTTTGAAAAAGTGATCAGAGATTTTGTTTGCAACTGTGCTGTAGCTCTTCTCCAAATATTGGAAGGATTTTAAATTGGTTTGTATTGATAATGGCACTGTAATGCCTTTCCTTGCTTGTACAGATCATCAGTGGTTTAATGTGCTTATTCCCAAGGGATGCAGTGACTGAAAAGAAGAGATTAAGATAAACCTTAAAGAATGTTTCGTGGAGGAAAATTGCATTTCCTTTAAACAGGCTTTGTGTAAGGCCTTGGCTTGTATTTGTTAGTGCTGCTGTGAGCAGTGGGCACGGCCAGCGCCTGGTGATCCCTGTCTGGCACTCTCAGCCCCAACGCAGAAAGCAGGTCCAAGCCAGGGGCATTCTGAGAGCCTCTCAGAAAAGGCTGTGCCCAGCGTGTCTGGTCCCTGGGGCTGGGCAGGTGCCCCATGTTCCTGTGCCCATCCCTGGGGCTGGGCAGGTGCCCCACGTCCCTGTACCTGTCCCTGGGGCTGGTGCCCCATGTCCCTGTGCCTGTCCCCGGGGCTGGGCAGGTGCCCCACGTCCCCGTCCCTGGGGCTGGGCAGGTGCCCCACGTCCCTGTGCCTGTCCCTGGCGCTGGTGCTCCACATCCCCGTGCCTGTCCCTGGGGCTGGGCAGGTGCCCCATGTCCCTGTGCCCATCCCAGGGGCTGGGCAGGTGCCCCACGTCCCTGTGCCTGTCCCCGGGGCTGGGCAGGTGCCCCACGTCCCTGTGCCCATCCCTGGGGCTGGGCAGGTGCCCCACGTCCCTGTACCTGTCCCTGGGGCTGGTGCCCCATGTCCCTGTGCCTGTCCCTGGGGCTAGGCAGGTGCCCCACATCCCTGTGCCCGTCCCTGTGTTCACGGCAGGACCGTGAGGGAGCCGGGCTGGGCGGCCCTGGGGCTGCAGCTCCAACCCAAACTTTCTGCTCCCAGCTGGGAATGCAGGCAGGGGGTCTGGGCTGGATGTGCTGCAGTGCTCTCCGTGGCTGGGCTGTCACAGCCGGGCCCCTCCTGCTCTGTGCCAGCCAGCACGGGGACACGGCCACTCCAGAGACTCATCCAGCCAGATAAATCCAGACCGACACCATTTGCCAAAAGCTGTTTGGATGTACAGGAGTCACATCTTTACTGAGCTGTTCTGAACACGTCCACCTGGATACAACTGCACACAGAACAGGCCCCTTCTGCAGGACAGGGACACGTCCCATATGTCCCCAGAGGAGCTGAATCCATGTGACGAGCCCTCGCTCACGGCCCTTGGAGCTGACGTGTTCCAACCATGAGGTCCGGAGGAAAAATGGATGAACCTGTCTGTGGCAGCAGGACCAGGATTCTGAGCCCATCCACCAGTGGGGCTAAAATCATTTCAGCGAGACCTTTGCTGGGTTTTCAGCCTTCGTAGCTGAAGTTTGGGTTGGTGTGTGCAGCACACCCTGACAACAATGTGCCAAATAACACCTGTGTCACTGTGACCATCCCAAAGCCACCAGAAATCATTCTGCTTTCTGCAAGGGAAGGTCTCCTTGGTTTTGGAACTGTTGGTTAAATACAGGATGACACAAACCTGTCTTGTCACTGTGTTTTCTCCTCCATGCCCTCAGCTTTGGGCAGCTGGACGGGGACAAAGCTCAGCTCAGGCCAGGCTCAGGAACAGCCCAGGAGCTGGCAGTGCCGTGTGAATGTGACACTGGGTTTGTTTATTGCAGTAAAAATATCCTAAGAACCCCACAAAACCAATATTTCAGCTGATCAGAACTGGATTATTTGCTGGTTTTTATTGATGCTCTGATCTCTGGTGAGAAAATAATTGGCTTAAGCAGCAGAAGCCTATTCCATCTAAACCCCGTGACAGCTTTGTTCAGTGACAGCAGTAGGTGACCCTGCTCCGAGTAAACAAACAAACACTCTCACTTATGTACCAATTATGTGTTATGGAATGGAAACGCTGAAGTACCCGCTTTGCTTTGCTCTAATTGTTGTGCTGCCTCCCTGCATATGTCTCCACTTGGTTAATTGCAGTTTTTATACTTTGGATTGCACTGTGGGATATGGGCTGGTCAGAGCTCTGTGGGAGGGCAGCCGTGCCTGGCAGCAGCTGCACATGGGGTATATATTTCAGTATATTTATATATATTTTATATACCTACATTTAGCCCTGGCATTGGCTCAGCTGGGCAGAGCATGGTGCTAATAAAGCCAAGGCTGTGGGCTCAATCCCTGTATGGGCCATCCACTCCAGTCTGGGACCCGATGATCCTTGTGGGTCACTTCCAACTCAGAATATTCTGTCATTCTGTGATTTATCAAAGTTGGGCTTGATGATCTTGGAGGTCTTTCCGACCTCACTGATTCTCTGATTTAACTTACAGGCACCCCTGGGGAGCACAGGGCAGGACTGAGCTCTGTTTTACCCGGGCGCAGGCAGGGAGGGTGCAGAGGCCGCCCCTGAGCTCTGCAGTCCCTCCCCAGCTCCATGGCAGTGCCCGGGCAGGGTGGCAGCAGCGCCAGGGACACGGAGCCACAACCCGAGTCACTGGGTACAGTGAAGTTATGTGACCTGAACAGGGAAGGATTCATCTTCTAAAAATAGAAGGCTTTGTTTCCCCAAGTCATTTGTTTTTGATAGATGGCTCCGCCGTGCGTTTGTTCAGCAGCAGGACAGAGCCCCTGCAGCCCCTTGGCTCGAAAGGAGCTGATTTCAACCCTCCCAGAGTCTCCAGGTCCCTCCACTTGTTGCCTGAGCTGAGCCTGCCTCCACCTCCGACCCTAACCCAACCCTTTCCCAGCTCTCCCTTTAAGCCACATCTTCAGTAAGATGATTTTTTTCCCCTCGCCAAAGTCCAGCAAGGCTGGGCTGTCTCACAGAAGCAGTTTTGTTAGACTTGTACTTGCATCTCTCATTCCCCCTCCAGTGTGAACGTTCCTCAGATAACACAGCTCACATGAAAAGACTTCTTCAAATTCTTTAAGTGCACATTAAAATGCAAATCGGCCTTCTTATTAAAGACTTCTGGAAGTTCTCTGACAACACATTTAAATGCAAATCAGTGAAACGTAGACTCAATATTAAAATCCAAACAATTACTTGATCCACATGCTGAAATTGAAGTGGGACCACATTGTATGTCTCCATAAAACCCGTGGCCTTTCAGCGGCACACGGGGGGCAGCTCTGTGTGGGGCTGCCCTGGCTTTCTGAGGAGCAGGAGGGGCCCTGGGGTCACTGAGCTCCCTGTCCCAGCACGGGGATGTCACAGGGTCAGAGCTCTCCTCGTGACACAGAGCTCCCAGCGTGGCTCTGGACTGGTGCAATGCCAACGCCCAGCTGGCATTTCCGATTAAAAAAGCCTCCCTGAGGGCACCAGGTCCTCTGTTTGTCCAGTCTGGATGTCACCAATGTGCAAATCCCCCAGGAGGAGCCAAGGCAGAGCTCTGGAGCTCTGCCCGTGCAGGTGTGGGCTCATCAATATCCAGGAGATAGAGTGGGAGTGTGTGAGGCAGCAGCACAGACCATTAAAATCCCCTTAATAAGTAAGAAGCCATAGCTGGATTTTGAATTTTTCCTCAAATTATGCAGTCTGAGGTTAAAGCTCTACCTCCAGCCAAAGTGCTGGTAATGATTTGATGGAGTTTTAGTGGGCATGGGCTGAGGCCAGTTCTAAAAGCTCGGGGTGTCAGGGGAGGCAGCTCAGCTGAGCACATCAGATCTGCTTTATTTTAAAGTATGATGATCCATTAGGGACGACAGGCTTTAACTACCTTTAAATGTGAATGAGGCCCTTCTGCTTTTGCTCTGCTGTGCTTGTGACACTCCTGCAGAAAGAGTCAACAGGAGCAAAAGTTGCTTTCCCCCCACTCTTTGTTCCCATCTCTGAATTTATTTGGCTGTTTCCCCTCAGGCCTGGCTTTCAGAGGTCGGTGACTGAGCACGGCGTGGAGGAGGCAGGGCTGGGACTGCAGAGCACTGGCCACCACGCCACGGGCAGCATTTCTGTGCTGGGGTTTTCTCCTGTTTCTCCCAGACTTTCCGCTTGGAATACGGCTGTTTTGTCTGAAAATATTGTGTCTTATTTCTCAGCCAATGTTGTTTGGAGGACAGTGAAGGTGTTGAGGTACACCAGGAATATGGGACGGATTTATTTGGGAAAAACACTGCCTGCAGGCTGGGCTTAGAGGAACAGCCCCTGGGCGCTCTTGGGCTGGTTATTCACAGTAGTTGGAATTATTTAAATTATCACCTTGAGCGGGCTGAGGGGACAGGGGACACTGCGGGGTCACTCTTCTCACTTGACCATATCAGTTTTTATTGCTGGCTGGTGTGTAGCCACATCTGAGCTTCCCCAAGAGAAAAAGGGAATTCTTTTCTCTCACGAATTGGAGATCCCACAAACAAGCTTTGCCAACACCAACATTTTATTTATTTGGGGTATTTGAGGGATCTGAAGCTCTGCTTTTGTTTAGATCTTTTATGTCATTTCATGTGCTAATCAGGGCTTTTAAACTTGACTCTGTCACTCAAAAGCTTCTTGATGATGATGAGCAAAATTAAGCTGCTTCACTGCTGAGTGTGTATCATCAGTGAATTTTAATTTTAAAGGAAAAAGTGAGAATTTTTCCGTTTATAAAAATATGATTATTTTAAAAAGGATTCATAGTGGTATTAGTTAATCTTCTAAGTAAAATGGAATCCAAAGTACAAAATGGATCTGGTTGTTCCCTCTCCTCCGCATACCATTTAGTACATGAAAATAAATGTCATGCCCAAGTAGATGTGAGTGATGCACAAGGACAAGGTGTCCTGTAGCTGGTATCCATCAGGATTTGAAAAATGGAAAGAATGGGAAGCATTTCACCTGGTGATGTTCATGAGTTCCTTGTCTCTGCCCCACCCTTGACTGCAAATATTTCAGTGTTGGGGAAAATTGAAGATCAGGTCATGAACTGTAAATGAAAATGAATTTTATATGTGAGTGGGTGAGAGCCTTGGGAAAAAGGGGAAGAATCCCAGAATCACTGAGGCTGGAAAAGTGCAGCCTGTGCCTGATGCCCACCCTGTCCCCAGGCCAGAGCACTGAGTGCCGCATCCAGGCCTTCCCTGGGCACCTCCAGGGATGGATGGGGACTCCAAACCTGCCTGGGCAGCCCCTGCCCGTGCCTGTCAGAGGCCCCAGAGTGTGCGGAGGAATCCCGAGTTCCTCTCGTGTGAAACCACAGTCACCTGCTCTGGCTGGGGGGTGATCCCAGCGCAGCGGGGGGAGGAGGAGGAGCGGGACTGTGGGGAAGTGCTGCGGGAGGCAGGTCCGTGGAGGAGCTGTGGGGTGCTCCTGGGGCTCCTCTGGCCCTGGGGCCTGGGGCCAGGCTGGGTCCATCCCCACTCTGAGGTTTCTGCTCCGATGGGAAGCAGCCAGGCAGAATTCCTGCCCCTTGTCCCCCTCACGGGAGGCAGTGCTGGCAGGAGGTTTGGGAATGATGGGGACAGTCCCTCCTGTCCTGCCCTGCTGGCCCAAGGAGCCCGAGAGCACTGAGCTGCTCCTGCCCCTGGAAGGATGGAGCCGTTCTCTCCGAGCTGCTCCTGTCCCTGGAAGGATGGAGCCATTCTCTCCGAGCTGCTCCTGTCCCTGGAAGGATGGAGCCGTTCTCTCTGAGCTGCTCCTGTCCCTGGAAGGATGGAGCTGTTCTCTCCGAGCTGCTCCTGTCTCTGGAAGGATGGAGCCGTTCTCTCTGAGCTGCTCCTGTCCCTGGAAGGATGGAGCCGTTCTCTCTGAGCTGCTCCTGTCTCCGTGGGCCGCTGTCCCTGCAGAGATCTGTGTTCCGGGGACTTGTACTGCGCAAGTGCAGAGCTCGGGCTTTTACAGCTTCAGCAGCGAGGAGGAATCGCTTCTGCCACTGCCTGCGGGTGCTGAAATCCCTGACATGTGCTCTTTATTATGGGCTTAAGAAGCCTGGAAAATCAGTGTCTCGGCAATCCCTCAGCACAATGCACATTCCTGCAGCCTACAGTGCAAATTAGAGTGGAAAACCGCGTTATTCCTGAGTTATTTGTCCATGGGCTTTGTTGCTAAGTTGGTGCTTTCTCATTCAGTAGGAGACAGAAATGCAAAGTACCCATTTTCCGTGGGTGCTTGGATCCGTGTGGAGAACATCTGCTTCCCACCACGAGCGCTTGGCTTAGCTCTGTTCTACTCCCTGCTCAGTCCCCAAGTTCTGTATCAGCACTGGGAGTGGGTTTGAATACTGGAAGTGTGCAGCAATTCCTAGGAACAGCCCCCTTTGTGGTGCTGGCACCGACAGAGCTCAGCCACGGCACCCAGCCACGCCGGCAGCTGGGAACGGGAGCGGCCCCGGGAGCCGGGCAGGGCTCCGGCACGGGCACGGCCGGACGCTGCTCTGGGGCCTTCCAGCTCAATTTCTCACCCTCCCGGAGCGCATTTCTCATGCTCCTCTCTGAGAGCTGTTGAAGCAGCTGCCATCGCGTGTGCCCAGCCGCGCTCTGCCGCCCCGGCGATGCCGTGAGCGCCTCCCGGGGATGCCCCGAGCACCTCCCGGTGATGCGGTGAGCACCTCCCGGGGCCGCCCCGAGCACCTCCCGGTGATGCGGTGAGCACCTCCCGGTGATGCGGTGAGCACCTCCCGGTGATGCCCCGAGCACCTCCCGGTGATGCGGTGAGCACCTCCCGG
>VZTG01002322.1:59443-76242 GCA_013397845.1 Melanocharis versteri | reverse complement strand
CGGGGCTGCCCCGGAGCTTTCACGTCCCGTGCAGGTTCCCGAGAGCCCAGCAGCGGCTGCGCTCCTGGACTCTGCCCGCCGCATTCCCTGCTGGGGTCCTCATTTCCCCTCCTCCCCTCTTCCTGTGACCTCTTTGTCCCAAAGTCACCTCTCCACGTGCCCGTTCCCCCTACCTGTGGCCCTGCTCTCGCTTTCCCCCATGGTGCAGTGAAAGATATTTCCATTTTCCTATTGAATTTCCACTCTCTGCTTGACCCGTCTTAGGAAGCTGCTACCCTTGGGCTCTACTGGAGAGTTCTGGGGGAGGACAAACCCAGCACGGACCGAACAGCGTGCCCGGTTCAGGGTGTCCCCCTGTCCCCTCCTCCCTGCCGGGTGGGAAAGGCGTTTCTCCTGGCAGAACCTGCCCAGCCCTCTCGGCGTGCCCTGGAAAACACAACCCAAACACACTTTCCGTAATGATCCCGGAGCAGCAGTCAATATTTAACAGTAGCTCTTTCAAGCTGCTTTCTGGGCTCCGAGGAGAATTCCTAAAAAAACCAGTTTGTAGGAAATGTATCGGAAAATTAACTTTGTGTTCATCAGCACGTCACTAACGGCTTTCTCACTCTAACAATCAAATGTCCCTGATTGTTCCCATCTTGGAGAAGGTGAAGGCTGGCACCAGGCAATCTGTTCTCCCATCATTTGCTGGTGGCAGTGCTGGTCCCGGGGGGCTGCAGGTTCCTGATGGGGGGGCAGTGCAGGAAAAGGCATCTGCTGTGTTCCTGAGCCTGTTTACAACACCGAGTCCAAAATCTCTATGGGTTGGAAGTGATGAATTTTTTTAAAATTTGTTTTTACAAGAAACAGGCATCATTCATGGTTCCCTTTTGCCATTCTCAGTTTTCCTTGCTTCTTCCCAGTCTCCTCAGCCAGCCAGTGCAGCTTTTCATCTCCTCCTGCGTTTTCTGGCATTTCTTCATCCTGTGTCAGCCTCCTCTGCTGCATCACGAACATAATTTTTTATTCTATTTGGTTTTGGATGCTGGTCCCCAACTGTATGATTTGCTGAAGGAGCCAAAGTTTAGTTTTTCTCTTACTTGCATGGGATCAAACCACCCCCACCACCCCCACCCAATTTTTTTGAGTCATGAGTGAGTTGCCTTGGAGCCTGTGACTTCTCTCCGCCGCTCCCCGTGAATAGTGACAGCCAGAATTGCGGGGTGACTTGGCTGACGGTGCCCAGAGCCACGCTCCTGAGGGCTGGCAGGGCTGCTGCTCGCAGGGATGGGGGCCTGCAGCTCCTTCCCCACACCGTCACTGCTTTGGGCATCAGGATGAGGCTCTTCCCCAGCAGCCCTGGGGAGGCCACACGTCCCACAAGGGAAGGGTCTCCAGCGGAACAACCATGGATGCTCCAGCCCTGGAAGTGTCCAAGGCCGGGCTGGAACAACCTGGGATAGTGGAAGGTGCCCCTGCCCATGGCGGGGGCTGGAATGGGATGAGTGTTGAGGCCCCTTCCAACCCAAACCATCCTGGGATTCTGTGATAACCCCAAACCCCATTTCAGGAGAGAGGAAGGAGGTAAAGCAGTTCATGGTTGTGAGGAAGACGAGGCAGAAAAAGGGTTTGCAGGGAGACACTGAGGTGACACCTGGGGCTGTGACCTTTCCCAGGATCTTCTGGCAGAGTGTGAATGGCAGGAAGGTGGAACAGCCCAAGAGAAGAATTTAATAACTATGGAGATGGGATTTTGTTTACCAGGAAAGAGCAGAGAGGGCATCTTCAATCCTTGGCCGAAGAACTGGCACGGGGTGGGTGCAGCCAGGCCATCCCAGCTGAGGATGATGCCAAGCCATGGGACTGAGATATTTGTGTGATCAGGATGTTGAGCCCAGCCATGGAGAGAAGTGTGGGGGGAAGCTGGAAAGAGAGAGGGGCCTTCAGTGTCCCCAGCCCTGGGGGACAGACCTCCCCAGGGCTGGGAGCGTGCCTGGGTTTGGGGCTTGGACTGAAGGAGAGGTGTCTGGAGCTGAAAGATGCATCTGTGAGTCATCGGCACAGAACTGTTAATTAAAGATGTGTTGAGGGATGAAATTATGCAGAAACAAATGAAAAGCAAAGACAAGACAGTTTGAGAACTGCACAGAAAGCTAACGAAGCTGTGGGAGAGGATTCTCCAAATGATGGATTTCAGGAGCGATTTCGTGTCAGGATGTGGAGTTTGGAGGAGAGGACCTGTCTGAACCCCGTGTGGGAGGGTTGCCAGAGCTGCCTCCTCTCCCGTGGGCACAGCGGGGCCAGGAGAGGCTCCAGCAGCATGTGGTGGCCACGACTGGCACTGAGAGCTTGGGGTGTGAGGGAAAGAAAGGCCATCTCCCAACTGAGGCACCACCTGCCAGCCCTTAATGACCTTGGAGAGAACGGGGACAGTGCAGAAGCAGACGAGGTGTGGGGGGTGACAGGGACATTGTTCCCTTGAGAGGGGGCTTGCTGGAGGCAATGGAGGGGTGGAGCTGTGCTGGGAAATGAGGTGGCAGAGGAGTTCAGGTGGAGGGGCTCAGCCTGGCCATGGAGTTGGTGTGGGATCCCTGTCCCTGGGCAGGAGCAGGTGCTGCCAGCCTGGTGCTCATTTCCATTTTAACTGCATTTTCCCTCGAGGGAGAACACACCAGGTAATCTCCTGTTTTGCTTATTCTGACATTAAAAAGGGAATAACAATAGGGTAACAAAAAAAAAAAAGATTAATTTTCAAACAGTAATTGCCTTTCTGTTGATAGCACTGACAACTCCCAGGCACCTTCCAATTACAGCATTCATGTCTTCCGTTTGCCTCAGCTCCTGTGGCTGCGTGCCTGGAACAGGAGCATCAGTCACCAGCTCGTCATTTCCCACTGCTCCCCTGGCCTGGGGGACGGGAGTGTCCACGTGGGGCACGTGTGGGCTGAAGGAATCTCCAGGTTGTAGCAGTGCTGTCTCTGGCTGGAAACAGTGACCAAGGGGCGATGCTGAGCTGGGGCAGGTGTGTTCTGTCTGGGCTCCATGGAGGTGTTGGACACGTTGGACATCAGGAAGAATTTCTTCCTGGAAGGGGAGGTCAGGCCTTGGAAGGGGTTTTGAGCGGGTTGGTGGTGAACCGGGTGATTGGTGATCATGGAGGTCTTTTCCAGCCATGACGACTCTGTGAGTGCAGCTGATGCTGGACAAGGCAAAGCATTCACAACCTGGTTTTGTCTTGTTGGGTTGAAACAGAAAAGGTGGGATCTCTTTCAGGCCAGAAGCCCAGGAACTGTTTCAGCAAGGCTCTCTGTTTAAGCAAGGAATATGTTTCTGCTGAAAGTGAGGGAAGCACAGACATTTGTTTTTGTTGTTGTTCAGCAGTCAGGGTGGTGCTAGCAGCTGTGGAAATTGGTTTAACTTCATTGACTTCCCCAGAAATGAACCGCTTCTCCTCCACTGCGAATCTGGTTCCATGGGACTTAATTGATTTTCAAGCTGACATTTTTACTAGGAATAACATTTAAAGTTCAGATAATACTCATCAAATATTTGCTTACTGGTGTCCCCACCATCCTGCCTAGGTAAATAAGGTTATTGTACGTACAGAAATCTGGATAAATAGATAAAAATCTCGATATTATGTCTATAATTAACCAACAGTGAGATGGGGAAGGTGAGGCTGCCTGGGGAGAGCTGTGATTGGACTGAGCTGCCAGCACACCCTCAGGCCAGGGAGTTGTGTCATTGTCACCTGAAATGAGGTGGGTCCAGCTCCCAGGGTGATGAAATGCTCCTCAAGGCCCCAAAAGGTCAGGTCCATTTGGTGAACTCAAGCACCAAAGAGTCTTCAACCCTCAGCAATGCAGAACATCTGCATGTCCTGTACACAGCTGTTCGTATGATCTACAAAACATGCACAAAGTGCCTCTTGCATCAGGTGACTGCTGCCAGGGCTGCCGTCCTCATCCCCAGCCACACCTCAGTCTGTGGCTCTGAACTGAGCAGGAGGGAGGAAAAGCCCCAGGGAGGGACCAGTGTCAGATCAGTGCTCACTGACAGCGTGCAGTTCCTGACTGTAGGTATAGTGGCAGATGTAAAATACTGGCACTGGCACCAGAAAATTGTTCTTTGAGTAATTGTATTATGTACTTCAATGCCTCTTTGATAAGGAGCAATTTGTGCGAGGAGTTGGCAAGTCAGTAATCCCTGGTTTTCCAACGGCATTTTACAGGGAACAGGGCTGTGGATGAGGCTGTTGATGAAATCTGGGGGCAGAAACGGGCTCCTTTTGAGGGGGAAATGTTACAGCTGAAGTAAGGTGAGCCTTGCATTTAGAACCTGATCCTATCAAGTGGTTGGAGATGTCAGGGATGTGGGAGACTGAATCCCTGGCTCTGAAAAGATTTTTAACTTCATTTTAACCATTTTGCCTCCCAGCTGAGCCACAGGAGTCAGGCAGGGCCTGCGCTGGGTGACCCCATCCTACAAAGTGCCCCCCAAGGTGACTGTAGAGCTGAAGGCTTGGACCTCATGGAAATCCTTGTTACAGTTCCTCCCTGTTCATTATCGCCAGGACAGGCAGCCTGAGGTGCCTCCAGGGCTGGTGTTTGCTGTCAGTTTAGGATCTTTGAGGTGTCATATGCAGAAATAACAAACCCAGGCAAGCACAGGTGATGTCAGGTATTGTTTTCCCTTTTATTCCTGCTGTATTAAATGCTGCTCCTCTAGAAACAAATGTGTTGTGCACTAATTTGGTTGAGCGCCAGGAACAGCATCTGCATTTGCATTCTGTGAATTAGAAAGCAATCTGTTGCTAGAGGGGAGCTGGTGTAGTCATTTCTAGCTCAGAGTGCTCCTGAGATATTTCACCAAAAATACTCTGTGTCTGAGGCTGCTGCTTCCTCCTGTCTCAGATAAAAATGGCCACACAGGTGCTCTCGGAAAAGAATCATTCATAGCTATTTGTGTCACTTACCTCACGTTGCTCCAGAGAAACAACCACCATGCTCCAAGGAAGACAGATTTATATTTTTCTATGAAGCTTTTTTTAGTAAAGTGAAATGCCTGGGTTGTTTTACCTTTCTGTTCAGGAAATGGCAAAATTCCACCTGCAGGAGGGCGAATCGTGGGCGATGCTGATACACAGCTCCTGCACGAACTGGATTACCTGGAAATGCCATGGGCCTTCCCAATCACCTCTGGAATGTGCTCCAGATTTGATGTTGTACAACAATGTAAAATTGACGAGGTTGTTCTGAGCGGGGGGGGTTTGCAGTGAAAGCAAGGAAAGCTTTACATGCAATTTTTTCAGCGCTGGGTTGGACGGGGCTTGGAGCACCCTGCGACAGCGGAAGGTGCCCCTGCCCATGGCAGGGGTGGCACTGGATGAGCTTTAGAGTCCCTTCCAACCCAAACCAGTGTGTGATTCTGTGGTTCTGTGGCCTGCAGGGGTCTGGAGGGGAAATGCTGCTGTGCCCCCTCCGTGTGTCCCGCAGGGGAGCAGAGCCAGCCCAGCCCCGCGCTCCTGCAGCCGGGCAGCTCCCAGGGGTGAACTCTCCTTTTCCGTGTGGCTTCTCGGAGGCGCCCTGGTGATGATGCCCTGAAAAGTGCCCAGCCTTTGCTGCCGAGAGCTCAGGAACTGCTGAGTGTGGGTTTGCATGTGCTTTGTAAAGTGGCAGTTCGCTGTCGGGAGGAGCCGGGGCCGGCGCTGCCGCAGTGGTTGTGGAGCTGCTCCGTGCTGGAGGGACCATCCGTGCCCCAGAAATGCAGGTGCTGAGTGCAGGCTCTCAGCGCGGTGCCTGTTGCTCTTTTGTCCGGGAGTGAGACCTGTGGGGATGGCTTTTCCTGCTGACCGAGGCTGTCACTCGCAGCCGCGCTGGCCAGGCTGTCTCAGACGGCAATTTTGAGCAGCCTTGATTGAAAAAAGCAGTGGAGAGCCTGGGAGCTGCTCCGAGTGATCTGCCCTGACTGCAGGCGTGTTCCCGGGAGTAGCTTTTCCTCCCCCTCTTTCAAATGCAATAAGCAATCCATTGTGACGGGCTGAATTCGCGGAGCAAAAGGAGAGGGAACAAAGGCAGCGGTGCCCGGTGGAAGCCAGCCCGGGGCAATGGGCACCTTTTAGATCGCTCGCTGCTCCTCTGTCCTCTCAGCTCTATCAAAAGATGAAAGCTTTCCATCTCGGCTCAGCTGACTAATTAAACTGCTCCGCTGGGCTCCCGGCCCGGCTCAGCCCCACCTCTGCTTTCAGCCTCTCCGGTGCTGCTCTCGCAGATAAAGTGGGCTCCGCGCACGGCTTGAAAGTGCTGCATTAGCGGGCTGTGCCTCTCTGGGAGCCGGGGATTAGAGCCAGCCAGCCCTCCCTGCGCCTGGAGCCGCCCTGGGAGCCCGGCTGACCTTCACACACAGGCAGGGTGAAAGCAGACTGAAAAGCCTCTGTGCGGGGCCGGAGGCAGCGGAGCTGGGAGAGCAGGACAGGGTTGGGCCCGGGTGTGCGCACCGGGAAGGGAAGGGAAGGGAGCAGCCCTCCCGAAAAACGGCAAAGCTGATCGTTGTGCGAAACTGGCTCGTGCTCTCCAGCTCTCCAAGAGCAGTGCTCATCACTTCCCCATAAAAGGTGCAGCTGGCCGGTTCTCCTCGCTTTTCCCGGAGCGGATGGAAAACGAAGGATTTCCATGCTCCCAGGGAGAACTTTGCCTCTGAGCGAACCCGGGGCACTTGGCCGCTCCCAGAGCCCCTCGGCACCCGCCTGTCCCCGCGCTGTCCCGGAGCCGGGCTGGGAGCAGCGGTGCCGTGGGACCATCCGGGGCCTCCTGCTCCCCTCCTCCGCCGTGGAGAGGTGGGCTCCGGTCTCAGGGTGAGTTCGGCCCTGGCAGGTTCTGCCGAGGGGCTGCAGCCCATCCCTGGACCTTTGGGGGCCATCCAGAACCTGCGGAGCTGATGGAAGGAGTTCAGTGCACTTTGGATCCTGCTCCGAGTGCTGGGTTCCTCTCCCCGGGGAGGAGCAGATCCTGATTTTAGTGCCTGTTTTTGTCAGCATCCCTGGAGGTTTTATTTCCTTGAGATGCTCTCACCGCTGATTCGTTTGGCTGAATCCTCGTCGAGGCGCTTGAGCTAAAAATGAAATGCAAATGTACAGGAGCTATTCCTGTTTTTTTCCTGTAGAAAGCAGGAATTGGGAAGATAAATTACCATAGTTCCCTTTAAGCACATATTGCTGGGAAGCAAACACTAAAACATCAAAATAAAGCCTTTTTTTCTTCTTCCCACTTTATAAAGCAAGAATATAATTATGCTCCGTGGCTCTCAGCAGAGCACAGATCAAAGCCATTAAGTAACTGCTCTTGGCTGTTTCGCTGTGGCTCTGGGTGGCACATCCCGTGTTCGTGCGGGTGCCACCGGCTGTAGCTGGCACTGCAGGGAGCTGCCCCCACACCCAGGCAGGGCTCTGTGGGCAATGGCACCTCTGTCCCGGCCACCCCGGGCTGCTGAGGAGCAGCAGCAGCCCCCAGAGAGGTGTGGGGGTCCTGCCCTCAGCCCCTGCCCGTGTTTGCCAAGGCAGAGGCTGGGACTGGGGGTAGGGAAATGCCTGCAGGCTGGTGGTAAAGTGGATGCTCATATCAAGTCACTTGTAGCTTCAGTGTTTGCTTGGCTGATTCTCATTTAGGATAAAAATCTCTCCCCAAAGCTCAGGAATGCCTAAAATGCAACTCCCCTGACTCCCACTTTGCAGCAGGACAAATTGGATCCAAAGCACTGACAGCCCTCAGTCTGGAACCTGGCAATGGGCACCAGGTCATTTTCCCTAGCACAGCCAGGAGATTGTGCAGAGATAGGACTATCCATCATTTTTAACACGGGCAGGCTTGGCAAAAAACCAGACATTTCAAGACTGAAAGCAATTTATATTTCCCCACAGAAATGTTCCCCTATTTTAAAAATACAATAGTTCCCTTCTTGCCTTCCTTCTGCCTGCAGCTCCTCTCCCGGGGTGTGTTCCAGCACTGGTTTGTTTCCGACTGCAGGGAAAACTCCCACTCCTGGTGCACGGAACGATTCCTGCGAGGGCTCCTGCTGTGCTGCTGTGGGGGCCACGGGGGTGTTGGGAGAGCAGGTCCCAGCTGAGCTCGGCTGAGCCCGGCCTGGGCTCAGAGCAGGGCTCTGTGCCCAGGGCAGAGCTCCCTGCTCCAGCTTCCCCGTGGGAAAGGAGCCGCCCCGAGAGGAAAGAGCTCTGGAGAGGAGATGTGCAGAGAAAGCATGAGGAAAAATGGGAATGGCCCAAGTGGGGAAAAGATGGAGTCCCTTGCAGGAGTGGGAGCTGCAGCCTCACCCAGGTCCCCGCCAGGCTCAGCTTAAACCTCACATTCAGAGAAACTCACCTGTGGCCATATGTTAATGCCACACCACATTTGGCCAAGGCCCAGACCAGGTCCCAGATCCACAGGGATCCACTTTGATCCATTTTCTGGTGGAGTCCCCATCCCTGGAGGTGTCCAAGGAAGGCCTGGACGTGGCACTGGGCTCTGGGCTGGGGACAAGGTGGGGATCAGGCACAGGCTGGACTCGATGGGCTGGGAGGTCTCTTCCAACCCCAGTGATCCTGGGATTCCGTGCCCCGTGTGCCATGCCACATAACTGAAAAGCAGCTCCAAACACCCTCAGTGGTGTGTGCGTGGTGGTGGTGGCAGGGCTGGCACCTACTCAAGATGTCTTGGAAGAATGACTTTGAGAGTTGGCATGGTGACCTCCCCAAGACCTGCACACGGACATTTGTGACACTGCAGAAAAGGAGCCTTGGCAGGAGGGTGTGGGACATAGATCACTACTTGGCCTGTGTTACATCCAGAGGAGAAGAAGTTTTCAGAAGGAAAGAACAAAGTTTTCCTGAGCGATGTTCTTTCTCATTTGCCCTTTCCCCAGGCTGCGGGAGGAAAACTCTCCATCTATGCCACGGCTGCTATTGGGTCACCAAAAAATAGACTTAAAGCCAGAGTTCCCCTGAAATGAACCAGGATATTAATTAAAATCTGTAATTGTAGAGCTCCTGAGCCAGTAATGATAGGATGTGCAAGTGTTTCTCTGTGATTCCTGTTAATCAAGAGGAGAGCCAAAGAAACAATATGTTAATCACAAAAGTGAAGATTTCTGAGCACATAATGGTTGGTAAGGACCCAACTGCCATTGATTATCCCCGGGAGTTTCACACACAACGGCCTTTTGTGCCTTTGAGAATCTGCCTGAAATGGAAAACCCACAAATCTTGCTGGTGTGGGCACTGAGGGAGGGGTGGTGATTTGTCTGCTGTAATTGCAAGGAGCCTTGGTACCGGGAGGGGCTGAGCTTTGATCTGGGCACCTGCAAATCTTGAATCCCTGCCACTGCTACTGGTTTGCTGAAACAGAACCTGCCTGCCCGAGAGCCTGGCTGGGAACAGCTTTATCTTACCTGATGCAGGTGATCCTGTGTCCGGTTCCATCCCAGCCCTCGCCAGGGGAGCTGGGCATTGTTCACTGAGTCCCCGTGCTGAAACCGCCCTCCCTGCGCTCCTGGAGGGGCTCGGGGTCCAGGGCTGCCCGGGGCACTGAGGGACTGCACCTTCACAGCTGCCTGGGTGCCCGTGGAGGTGCAGCTGCAGAGCTGCCCCGGGCTGGCTCTGGCCGGAGTGTGCCCGGGGGACGAGGTGACATCGTGTGTCCCGGTCTGACACGAGCATGGCACCAGCACCAGGTGCTCAGCGACAGCCCCACGCGTCCCCAGGAACCAAGGGGAGGGAAACCAGCAAGGAGCTGCTTTGCAGGTCTTTTTAGGAAAACCATCTCCAGCAGAGCAGCTGGAGGTTATCTGAGGCTCTCCTGATCCCTCTGTTAATTCTCTCATCCAGTTTGTGCTTCTGGTTTGAGATGCATTTGTTGAGCAAGCAGTAAATCTGTCACTCCAGCAAGCGCCTAATTGACCTACTCAGTCCTGGGAAGTCTTTGTTTCCTTTCAGAAGATAAATAAACACCATCCACCACAGTATTTCTTCTTCCTTCCCTCCTCCATTCATCCCCTTCTCAAATGAAACATTTCCAGGCCGTGGTGTGCTTCACCCATTCCTCACTCTGTGCTGTGTGTGAGTCCCTGCAGCAGAGCTCAGGGTGGGAGTGAGGGGTGGCTGCAGCACCCCGTGCACACCAGGATTGCTCCGGGGATGAACTGGGGCAGGCCCAGGCGCTGTCTGCAGATAACGGGAGGGAACACAGAGTGGGTGTGAATCCCTGGGTCTCCTCTGGTTCCCTCCATCCCTGTCCCAGCCTGAACTGGGGCCGGGGCCGTTCACTGGGGCCGTTCCTGCAGGAGGAATCGGCCTGTGGCTGCCTCAGGCCCGTCCTGTGGGGCACATCCCGTGTGCTGAGCCCAGCGCCGGGCACAGCTCTGCCCGCAGCACCCCTGGGATAGAGGGATGGATGGATGGAGGGATGGATGGAGGGATGGATGGATGGATGGATGGATGGATGGATGGATGGACGGATGGATGGATGGATGGACAGATGGATAGATGGATGGATGGATGGACGGATGGATGGATGGATGGATGGATGGATGGATGGATGGATGGAGGGATGGATGGATGGATGGATGGATGGGGGGACGGATGGATGGATGGATGGACAGATGGATGGATGGATGGATGGATGGATGGATGGATGGATGGATGGATGGGGGCTCTGGGGCCGCTGCCTACATGCCAGCGCAGAGCTCTGGGAGCTCCAGCTGGGACCTGGCACCTGGGACCTGGCACCTGGGACCTGCCGACAGCCCTTGGAAAACAAACCCAAAAACCCCAGCACAGCAGAACAGCAGAATGTTCTCCTCCTGCTGCTCCCGAGGTCCGTGGGGACGGCAGGGCCGGCAGTGCAGGAGCGGCTGGGCACTGGCGGGCAGCGCCGGCTGGGCTGGCCGCTCCGGGGCACACAGGCTCTGTCCCGCCCAGGGCAGAGCCTGCAGCTGATGGCTCTCGGCTGCATCCAGCCCTCGCTCTCAGGAGAAGGCTGTGGGGAGCTGAGAGCTGCCTGCT
This sequence comes from Melanocharis versteri, assembly GCA_013397845.1. Taxonomy (NCBI): domain Eukaryota; kingdom Metazoa; phylum Chordata; class Aves; order Passeriformes; family Melanocharitidae; genus Melanocharis; species Melanocharis versteri. The sequence goes on along the minus strand of VZTG01002322.1, from coordinate 65,207 downwards.
CTGGAGCAGGAGGGGGCTGCTTCACCTGGGCCCCCCTGCATGTGGAGGCTGTTTGTGGTGGCCTGAGCGTGCCCATCCCCGAGCTCCAGCCAGGCCACGCGCCCGTTCCGTGATCCCCCACATCAGCCTAATTGGAGACTGACGCTTTTTGCTGCTACAATAATTCTCTGTGTCAGATATTTTACTGTCGAGCTCACGGGACTGGCTCTAATGCTGGTTTGGGCCTTGAAATAAATTGCAGTTTCATCAGTTGCAGGATAAATCACTTAATGGAATTTCCCAGATGTTTTAAAATTAAGTTTATATTCTCCTAAAAGAATGTCAGGCTCGTTGCTGTGAGGGAGGAGGCCTCACAGTTTACTAGAAAGTTAAACTTCTTTCTTTCTAGCTGGAAGTCCAGCTCCTGCTACCTGGGCTCCTTGGAGGGGGGCTGAGCAGGGTCTCCCCCGAGCTGAGTGCGGCACCTGTGGAAGCACCAGGAGGTATCTGACAGCGCAAATCCCAATGGATTTAAATTCCAAAGCAGCACAAGCTGCTGGTAGGGGGTGGAGGGGTTAGGACACAGTTCCAGGGTATCTTTTGCTCTGCTGAGGGACCTCTCTTGCCCCTCTGGTTTGAGGGTGGCTGGAATCTCCTGTTCCTGCAGAATGAGGTCACTGCCCAGCAGTTGGGTTCTGATGGGAAGGGTCCCTGGGGGGGCCTGCAGACACCTCTGGTGGCTGCGATGTGACCCTGAGAGAGGAGCATCTTCCTCCAGGAGAAAATCCCAGTGCTGCCAGCCAACTCGTAATGAAGAAATGGAAATCAGTTGAATAAAGGTTCCTGTGGGGTTTTGGTGCCGTGGGAGCCAGGGAAGCTCCGGGCTGGCTTTGGTTTGGTCTGGATGTGGATGGAGTCCATGGCTCTGAAGGGGGATGTGCTGGGGACAGGGGGTCCCCAGGTGTGCGGGGCAGTGCCCAGCACGGAGGGGAGGGGGCTCAGGCCCCAAAGAACCGAGAACATCCTGCTGCGGGGAGAGCAGGCCAGCTGAGCCAGCGGGGCAGGGGCTGTGGTTTGATAACCACATCGCCCTGATCTGTTAGAACACTGCCCGTGGCTCTGGGCCCGGGGCTGCTTGGAGGCACACAGAGCACGGCAGGGCTCGGGGGCTCAGGCCATTGATCCACAGGGGCGGGGATGGAGCTGCTTGGGACTGGGGGGCTCGTCTGGGGCGTGGGGGCTTGTCTGGGGCTTGTTCAGGGCACGGGGACTCGTCGGGCTGTGGGCAGTGGGTGCCGGTGCCAGCTCATCCCAGCCGGCCCTGCCGAGATTCCTGCGCGCTCCTCTCCACGTGTTGGGGCTTTTCCATCATTCCCAGTGCTCTCCCAGTGCTTTCATAACCGTTCCAGCCACACCATCAATATTTAAAGAGGCTGCAAGTGCTCGTTTCCAGAGCTCCCTGGTGCAGGCAGCGGCTCCAGCCGAGTGCAGCCCTGCATGGAAAACTTCTGCTGGGCTCTCCGCCCTTCCTCTTCCTAGGGATGGATTTGACTCTTATTATGGATATCCTGAAAGGAGGATACCAGAAAACATACATTAGACCAATAACCATATCATAAATATGTATTTGCACTGGAGCGGGCAAATGTATCTGCAGAATGATTTTTTTAAAACAAAATAAATTCACAGGATAAATTATTCAATGATTAATATTTGACCAGGCGCAGTGTATGCAGAGTTACCTTAATCTGTTTGGAGGCCTGGGTAATGCACAGCGTTGTGCAGGATTTTTACAGCTGTTAAATATTAAGGGCCTCTTGGTCATGTGCACAGGGGCCCCATAAATCATTTTGTCTCTGTAAAGGGGCCTGGAAACACAAGTAAATCACTTTGCTGCTTGGTTTATGGTCCTCGTGTGCAGCAAGAGAGATATAAAAAGGCTTAATGTGTAAATGAGGATCTGACTGCGCTGGTTTGGGATTTGTGATACTTTCCCAGTGCCAAACTCCCTGCGGGGAGTGGGAGCGTGGCCGGAGGCAGCACACACCAGGGTGGAGCAGCTCCCTGGCCTGTCCCCCGGGCTGGCAGGGTCCCGGGGCCTCCCTGCCGTGCCCCAGCCCCCCTGGCACCCCGGGCCACCACGGGGTGAGCCCAGGGCCAGCGGCTGTGCCGGGAGGACGGGGCAGCCACAGCTCTGCCAGGGACGAGGTGCCAGCTCAGCTCATCCACTGCCCACCAAACTGTGACTGAACCCCAACCAAACAGGAGCCTCTGCCCCACATACTGCTAATGCTGCTTTTAATTTTATTGTTGCTTAATATGTAAGAGAAATCTCTTAAACTCAGTGAAATCCATCAGCTGGCAGGATGGAAACTGCCGGAGCCAAGCTGTCACTGTGATATCATAACTAGAGCAAATGGCTTTGGATTTGGTGATGGCAACGAGACAGACCTTTAGCTGTAAATTATTCATGTACAGGACTAATACAGCAAACATTACAGACCATGCCAAAATACTACTTGGATATTCGTTATGCTTGAGTGCGATGCAGACGAACGATTCCTTTGTCGTCGGCAGTTGTTGGTGAATCCCTGATCTTCAGTCCTGCTTATCACAGCACAAATGCAAGCACCCATGAAATGAAATTTCACTGTATTAATTAAATATTTTGTGTTACAGATTAATCTCCCACATTGAGTAAGAGTTTGTTCTATTTTTCGAAGGCAATAGGTCGAATTTGAGAGTGAAATACAATATCAAGCCCCAGTGAGTGGATAAATCCTGCTAAGCCCAGCACCCTCCATGAGCATCCCAGGAGCCCGTGGCTTCCCGGGTGGAAAAGGTGCTTCCTGCTGGCACCAAGCTGTGAGCTGCTCCCTCCTTGCAGCCACGGGCCCAGCTGCACCCTCTGCGCCCCTCGGGCCGGTCCTGAGGCTCCAGCCTGGCTCCGAGAGCTCCAAGCACCAGATGCAGACCCCACAGCTGGTCCATAAATAACGACCGTAAAACACCACCATGAGCCTCTTGACCAGCAGGTCACGCATGCTTTTCCAGTGTAATTTATCTTTCCTCAGCAAAGGAACTGGGCTGCAGCATTCGGTTTTCACCAGATAAAGCTGAAATAAAGCAATAGGTGAGACCTGAGGAGCTGCTCCCTGTGTCAGCATCCGGAAATGACTCCCAAAAACGAGCTCTAGACCATTTCCTTATGGCTGGGGGCAGAGTTGAGAAGAGGAGAGCTGAAGGAGGGCTTTTAAACCGTGGGCTGCTGTGGTTTCCTCCCCTTCCCCACCAGAGAAAGCCCCTCTGCCCTGCTGGGGTCAGGCAGTCTGGCAGGACATGGGGCGGAAGGAGCTGGTGGGGGTCTGTTCTGTCTTGTGCCACAGAGCTGCCTCATGCCTTAACAAGCTCCTTCCCTGGCCAAAGTACTCTGTTTCTGTAGCTGATTTGATGGCCCAGGAGGGTGCAGGAGGGAAGGGGGAAAGGAAATGTCTCAAGCAATTAGTGTGATTAGAGCAGCTGAACGCTCTGCTTCCCTGAATCTGCGCAGCGTCCGCGGGAGCCGTTCTTGTCTGGGGGCTGCAGCAGCGGGGGGACAGGGCAGGGATGGGGTCCCTCCTGCAGAGGGGCACGGCAGGGCTGGGAGGGGTGAGAAAACGGTCGTTGGATGCCACCCGTGAACCCACCTTCTGTAATTACCTTCAATTTTTTAGTCAAATCCCAGAATCACTGACGTTGGCAAAGTCCAGCCTGTGCCTGATGCCCACCTTGTCCCCAGCCCAGAGCGCCGAGTGCCACGTCCAGCCCTTCCTTGGACACCTCCAGGGGTGAGGGCTCCAAAGCTCCCTGGGCAGCCCCTGCCAAGGCCTGAGCACCCTTTCTGTGAAGAAATTCCTCCTGAAGTTCCTCCTGAAAGACTTCTCAGGGGGCACCTCGTGAGGCTGGTGGGGTGTGTGCAGTGCTGGGGGCGAGGGCTGCTGTCTGCCACTGCTGCCCCTCCTGGGGGACGTGCCGGGAGCTCTGCATCCAGCCACCCCAGCAACGCGTTACAAACGCTTCTGATCAAACAGAAAAACAGGGACAGAAAGCAGGAAAACACAAATTGGATTTTCAGTTACTCTCGGCTCCACCACTCAAGCCGTTGAAGCCAGCGTGGTGGCTCCGGAGCAGCGGAGTGTGTGTGAGGTGAGAGCACGGAGCCTGCAGCTCCTGGGCTCTTCTCGAGTCTTTTCCAGTCAGCAGAAATGCTCACATCATTTCCAGAGGGATTAGGATCACGTCTGTGCATAGCTGAGAGCTTGCTTAAATTTTCAGCATTTCTTCTAGGTCAAAGGACAGTTAGTCCAATTTTTCCATGTTTGATGCGTTTCCACGTTACAGGAGAAAACTCCTTCCATTGTTATGACTTTGAGTACATTTGCAATGCTCGAAGGCTTCCTGGGAATACAGCTGGATACACAGAGGCGCTGGACTCACAATTGTTGAGATTTTCTATGTTCCTGTGGAGAAGTTTGATAGAAACCTCTAATATCTCCATGGACTTTTTGCACACTCCTTTAAAAAAAAAATGAAGAAAATATTAAATGATCTGTTAGATTTGGCAGGGGAAAAAAAGTATTTTCTTCTGTAACTGCAGGGCAGAGCTGCAGATTAGTTAACCCAAACCAGTTTAGTTGATTTTCCCCAAACCTATCCAATCCAGCATGCCCATCTCAAAAAAATCAAATCATCCCTTGGAGCTGCTCCCATGGAGCTGGTGCACCAATGTCCTGTTCCATTTTCTGCAAGTGCCTGTCCCCTCCCTGCAGCACCTCCTGAGAATTCAGAAACGGTGGGACACCTTAGCCTTGGGCTGCTTCCACCTTTATTCTTTTCAGACCTTGCAAAACCGGAACGAGCCGGGTGGTTTGGGGTGATGCTGCACGAGGGGAGAGCTCAGGGGGCTGGGAGCCCTCCGGTCCCTGCCCAGCGCCCTGGTGCTGCCCCTGCCCCGGCTCAGCACCCTCCTCAAACCCTCCCCAGAAGGGAAAAGCTGCTGATCCCAGAGCATTCAGGATTGCCCAGGCATGGGCAACTTAATTGGTCTTGAAACTGGTGCTGAAAATGTTTGGAATAAAGTAGTGTCTGGAGGGTCTCCCACTGCCTGCATTTATTTGATGCAAAAGTGCTCTGCTGAAGATGCTAAATCAGATAAACCGAACCATTCATTTCTGAAAGTTCAATTCACCACTTAGAGGATAGAAAATAAACCAAGCTAAGCCACAGCACCACTGAACAGCGAGATACGGGGTTTAAGGCAAAGCCCACTGTGCCCGGGAATGTTTCTCACATAAATCAAATTTATCTCTGTAGAGCAGAAGCCCAGTTTATGAGGCTCAGACACGGAAAAATAAGAAAACTTCCAGAGAGGGTGTCTTAAATAGCTCATAAAAAACGAGCATCTGCCCCTATGGAAAGGGATATCTGATGGTCCCAGGAAAGCGCCAGCCCCGACGCAGAGCTCGGCCCCATCGGAGCTCCTGCGGAGCAGTCGGAGCATCCCTCCCTTCCTCTGGCAGCAGCAGCTCTGATCCTGATCGTGCTCCAGAGAATCAATAACCAGCAGCCCGCCGGGGCTCCTCTGACCCTCAGCCCTGCCTGGTTTTCCATGGAGCCGCCGTGGTTCCTCTCTCCGGCAGGAGCAGGAGCAGGGACAGGGACAGGGACAGGGACAGGGGCAGGGGCAGGGACAGGGACAGGGACAGGGACAGGAGCAGGGACAGGGACAGGAGCAGGGGCAGGAGCA
>VZTG01002322.1:45811-59374 GCA_013397845.1 Melanocharis versteri | reverse complement strand
GGGGATGAGCAGGGGGGATGAGCCACTGTCCCCACATCCCTCCTCCTCTGGGCTGGCACCGCTGCCCCACGCCACGACCCTGCTGGCTCTGCCAGAGCACACAAGGCTCGTCCTCAGGAGGTGTTTATGGAAAATGCAGCTGCTTCAGGGCTGTGGGAAATGCAGCAAGAACCCGAGATGATTGCCAGTGCCTGTGGCCACTGTCATCCCAAGGGATAAATAAACTGGGAATGCCCTGTGGCACTGCTGGGCAGCTCCTGTGCCCAGCGGTGCCTACAGACTCCCAGAATCCCAGCATGGTTTGGGTTGGAAGGGTCCTTAAAGATCGCCTTGTTCCCACCCCTGCCGTGGGCAGGGACACCTTCCACTGTCCCAGGGTGCTCCAAGTCCTGTCCAGCCTGGCCTTGGACACTGCCAGAGGTGGTGACTCCACCACCGCCCTGGACAGCCTGTTCCAATGCTGAATCACTCTTTCAGTAAAGAAATTCTCCCTACCAGTGTGATCTGAACCTCCCTGGGGCTCCTTGAGGCCATTTCCCCTTGTCCCATCCCTCACGGCCTGGGGAAGAGGCTGGCGCTCCCCTCGCAACAACTTCTAATTAGGAGATCAGTAATGGCTTCAAGCGGGAAAGAGGGAAGTAATTTCCAGAGTAATTTCCAAAATAATTGTTTTCATAAGCATCTCTTCAGCTGGATGTCTCAGCAGCACCATTTCTGGCTGTGCTGCCCTCGCCCCGTCCCTGTGCCCGGCCCAGGTGCAGCAGCCATGGTCCGTGTCCCACTCTAATGGGGACATACATCATGTCACTGTGCCCAGCCAGAAGCAGCTGCTCCTCCTGGCTCTGCCGCTGCCAGCCGGGCCCGGGGGCAGTGCCAGCACGGGGGCTCAACCAGGCAGGGAAAAAATAATAAACTCATGGAGGGCTGATGACTCCAGGCTGCTCCTGCAGCCCCTGTCGCCTGTGCAGGTGTGCTCAGTGCTGCTTCACGAGTGCCTTCAGCCAGTGCAAATGGGAGAGACTCCCTTCCAGGCCCCGGGGTACCCCCGGCAGAGCTGGAAGAGCTGGTGTGCTCCATCTGCCACCCTTCACATGGCATCCAGCACGGGCACGGAGCTGTGCCAGCTGGGTGGGTGTGCCAGGAACGGGGCAGCCTGGAGACCCCTCCTCGGGGTTCCTCTCCCAGGAGATGGCAGGGCCTGGCGGCGGATCCCCTCTCCCTGGGAGGCTGCCCAGCCATCCTGTGAGCTGCCAGGGTGAGCAGCAGTCACTCACCTTTAGCAATCTTTGCTCTAAATTCAAAGAATCTCCTCCCACCTCCACCCTTTTTCAGCAGTGTCCCTTCAGTTGTGTGTTATTACAGCTCACTGCCTTGCTATACAGCTTAATTATTGATTTATAGCCCTGTTATACAGCTTAATTATCGATTGCTAGCGTCGTAACCCCCCGGTGTGCATGTGGGAAGGGAAGGGAAGGGAAGGGAAGGGAAGGGAAGGGAAGGGAAAGGACTGGTGGAGCAGAGACAGGAAGCTGGTAACCCTGAGAAGGAGAACGGCGCTGCCAAGCCCGGGGGGTCTGGCCAAGGAGCCCCTGGGGACAGCTCCTGGGAAGGGTGACTTTTGGGAACAGCATCAGAGCAGAGACAAAGGGACAAGGGGAGGATACGCCAAGAATAGCAAATCACTTGATACTGAGAGTAAAGGATGAGAAGGAAGAAACTGGAGCGACTGCAAGAACAGAACAAAGGAGAGGTGAAAGGGGTGAACTTCTCCATGTGATGATGGCATGCGGAGGCCACCGCCAGGATCCAAGGAAACACAGATTTATATATAGTGTCTGTGAGGACCAGGTGGGAAATGAAAGGGAAGAGAGTATGTGATTAAATCATTGGGAGAAAAAAGTGAAACTTGGGGCTTTTAAAAGGAGAGAGAGCTGGGTTTGTTCCAACTCTATCCGAAATAAAATGTCGTGAAAAGACAGCAGAACTGTAGCTGGATTGAAAAACACCTTACTCGTTGGCTGGAAGCAGCACTGTTAGCAGAAACTCCTCATTTGAGAGCTGGCTATCTCTGAGCCTGGGGATTTTCCTCCGTGCCGTGATGGAATAGCCTGTCAAGCTGGTGCCCGTCACAGGGTGACAGTGAGTGACAGACTGGCTGTCCCTGAGCTCCTCAGCTCCCCCTGCCCTCAGAGCTCTGTCCCTGCGGGGCTGCCAGCTCCAGCACTGCAGCAAACACCCAGCCTGTTGCTGAACACTTATTTGGGTTATTGGATTTTCATGTCAAAACAGCTCTGTCGGGATTTGAGGCCCTTGCTGAAAGCCAAACCAAACTGCTGTCCCCATTAAACCCATTCCAAGCGGTGCTTCCCGTCCCCAGGGCTGCCACGGAATCAGAGAGCTTGGCTTGGAAGGGATCTTAGAGAAAATCGAGTTCCAGCTTGTTAAAATCGAGTGATATCAGAGCTGCCATCTTGGTGCATTTTGGAGGTGGAGCCCCAGGAATTGCCTGCGGTTCCCTGCCTCAGCCCTTCTCTCTCCCCTTTCTGAATCTACAGCTCCTGTGCTGTGTTCTCGTACCTGCCAGGGGGACGGGGGGAAATCGGAACCGGGTTCCTGTCCCTCTTTTTCACTCTCTTTCCTGAGATTTCTTTGCACGGATGTCATTTGTGGTGGGGGTAAAGGGGAACGTGCAATTTATTCTCCATTATGTTCAGAGTAATGACAAGTCTTAAAATAGCTCTCAATTAGCAATTGATTGCAATTAATTGGAACAACATAGGCTGACATGATAGCTTCGGATCTCCAGAGCATTTTTGAGTTCATGAGCTCTAATTTTCAAAAATTCGAGAATTCTGGCTCCCACATTAGCACAACCATCTGTCAGCAGTTTCTCACACAGGTCTTCGAGAAGCAGGAGCAATAAACACTTTGGCTTTGCTAATTAAAACAGGTGTCCAAAATGGGGCTCATTGAATGTAAACTGGGGGGTTCCATATAGGTACGGAAATATCCATATATTGCCCAGAGAGGCCGTTGTTTGGCAGAACAGAAAGGCAAATGCTGTGGGCAGAAGAAAACTTAAGTGTCAGGTTTTCACATCAACACCATTTTGCCAGAGGAAAATGCACTGAAATGCCTCAGTCCTGATGGCCAAATATTGTTCCTACTCACAGTCCTGGGAAAGGGGAGCACCAAGCTCCCCTTCAGAGCCAGCAGCACTGAATTATCCCTCGAGGAACCCCTGTTGTACTGGGATGCTGAGACCTCTCAGCTCTTCCCACAAAGCAGCCTCATCCTCTTCCTCTTCTCCTCCAGGCAGAGTCCTTGCCGAGCCACCCGTGAAAATCCCAGTGAGAGCTGGGAGGGCAGCGCTCAGCTCTGCTCCTGCTCCAGCCTGGCCAAAGATTCACTCCGTGGCTGGGCTCTGAGGGGCAGGGGGGCAGTGGAGCTGGGGGGATCTGGGGGCTCCAGGGCTCACGGGTGGAGCCGGGGGTGCAGCCTGGGGGCTCCAGGGCTCACAGGTGGAGCTGGGGAGGAACCTGAGGGCTCCAGGGCTCACGGGTGGAGCTGGGGGGACCTGGGGGCTCCAGGGCTCACGGGTGGAGCTGGGGGGATCTGGGGGCTCCAGGGCTCACGGGTGGAGCCGGGGGTGCAGCCTGGGGGCTCCAGGGCTCGCAGGTGGAGCCGGGGGTGCAGCCTGGGGGGCTCGCAGGGAAGGCTTGGCTGTGCAGTTCTGGCCAGCACAGGGGGCACCAGCAGAGTCCGAAATGTTCATTGCACAGTGAGGTGATGCCCGAGAGAATGAACTGACCACGGGAGGAGTTTTCTTCTCTCAGGGCTTTTGTCAGGAAGCACAAGGAGCCATCTGTGGGGCCTGGGGTGCCCACAGCTCCCAGACAGACTGACAGTGCCGTGGCCACGGGCCCAGCTTCTCCCCACACTGCCTGTGTCTCACCGTGCTGCTGCTCACACTACAGGCTGCTCCCTCCTCTCCGAATTTTAACTTTGTCACATGTTACTTTGAGAGGATCCATATATAAATATTTTGGCTCATTTAATATGCCTTCTGGTATTTTCACACCAGGTCTCTTATTTTTCTCCACCATTTGGGGAACTTATTTTTATTTTCAAACAAATTTGATACTCTTACAGAAGTTCACTTACAGAACCAAGTGTTTTAGGGAAGATTGCAGGAGTGCTGGTAAAATGACAACGTGCTGGGAGACTCCTGATGGAAGTGTGTGTGCTGCTGGGGACTGGCTGAAAATTGCTTTGCACAAAAAAGAGAGACCGGGGAACAATTCTGAGGTTTATATTGGGTTGGCAAGTTCAGAATATTTAAATGGAAAACACTTTGAACTAGAAATCTTAAATTTTAATTTAAATTTCAATTGAATTTAAATCAGATGGCAGCATCCAGGTGTCCCCAGCTGCCCCCACAAGAGTAAAAAATTGTGTGAGCTTCCTAAGGGGGCTGGAACAGCCACAGGGTCTGCCTGTCCCCTTCCCCCCTGGTTCCCTTTCTCCCCCCCGCATCCCTTTCTCCCCAGTTCCCTTCCTCCTCCCAGTTCCCTCCTCTCCCCCCTCGCTGCTGGCTTTGAACACACGGGAGGGTTCAAACCAATGGTGCTGCTGCCCAGTCCTTCCCCGGCTTTGTCTCCCACTGCAACTTTACTGCAGACACTTGATCCTAAAAGCAAACAAATCCCGGGGTGTCGGTCCTGCTGCCAGGACAGATCCTGGAGCCCGCCAGTGCCTGGAATTTGTCATCGTTCCTCAGCTTTACCTGGGTAATTTTATTTCGACAGGGGCATTTGCTGCTGGTAAATGTGGCCCCATTACCAAGCCAGAATGCATTCATTAAAACACCAATTAGAGCTCAGTCTCGCATCAATCACCGCCCCCGAATCCCCGCAGGGATGCAGAGCCGTGGAGACGCTGGCTCCACCACCGCCCCTGGTCTGAGCCAAAGTGTCACCGCACCAACGCCACCGCGCCCCAGCCCCGGCCACATCCACCTTGGACTGGCCGTGCGGACACTGGGGATTTGTCTGAAAGCTTCAACACTGCATTTTGGGTGTTGAGGGGTGAACAGAGGGTGCGCAAGGTTGGAAGCACAGAGGTGACAGGACTCCAGTGGGGTGGAGGTGACAGGGAGCTGACCAGGGTGCCCCAGGGCTGGGGACACCCCTGTCCCCCCTCTGCCAGCCCTGCCAGCCTGGGCACGGTGCTTAATTAGTGCTCAATTAGTGCTCAAACGGGGATCAGCTGCTGCAATCAGCCCCAGCAGAGGAGAGAAGGGAGGAGGCGGCAGCAAAACCCACAAGAGAGGAGAGGTGAAAGTCATGGGACGGGAAGGAGAACAGGAGCGTGAAACAGAAATAAATCAAACCAACAACAAAGCCCTACAGCAGAAGAAGCAGAAAAAGGAATAAAAGGTGAAAGGACAACATAAATGGACCAGAGTGGATTGAGAACAGGAGGAAAATGGCTCAGGTGATGGTCGCAGACTGGGAGGTTAGTACAGCCACACACATGGAGGTAAATGAGTGTCTGGATACAGAAAATATCCCTGTTTGCCTCAAAAATGGGCACCAGATGTGTCTCAGCTGCCGCCTGGGGACATTGTCCCTTCCCAGCCGTGACACCATCCCCAGCCTGCCCACAAAGCTCAGGAAAAAGGGCTGTGAAAACTGCAGGGACTGAATAAAAGGAACGTTATTCTGAGAAGGAGCCTGCGAGGGCAGAGCTGTGGGAGAGCTCAGTCCCCATCCCACTGAGTGCCCTCCCACAGCTGGGACTTTCAGTCCCAATTCAGGAGGGGAAAAATCAAATTTTTTACATTTCTTGGAGAATGGAAATTTGTAACTTTTGTTCTGAAAAATGACAGCATTGTATTTCTGGGCACTTTTAGACCCCTTAGAGTGTTTCTGCAGCCCCCCCGCCTTTTTGGGGGCAGAGGGATGGGGTGGGATGGGATGGGATGGGATGGGATGGGGCCCTGCCCTGTGCCCCCAGGACTGTCTGTGCTGGGCTGTTGATCCGAGGCTCGGCATTTCCCAATTCAAACACTGATCAGTGGTGTCTGAGCTGGGCAAGGGTCCCTGTGCCACCTCTCACCAGGAAAACTCTTCACTGGCTTTTGTCAGTCCTGGTTTCCATCCCAGCTCCTGTCTCCTCCCCAGTTTTCTCACAGCATCTGTCCTCCTGTGCGGGGATTTCCCATTCCCTCCTTGCAGCCTGTTTGTTGGGAAAGAGGGAGAGGAGAAGGGGAGAACTGGGTGGCTGCTGGTTTGTGTGTCAATTATACATCAGAGGCTTTGCTGCTGCTTCAGAAGCTTCTAATAATAATTATTATAATTAGGGCACTGGGAGAGAAATGTGCTGAGATCAGGGAGGAAAGCAGGAAAGCCAGGCCAGAATTAATTAGCCACTTTTATCTAAGAATCTCAAAGCATTTAGACATTAATTAATGAGTGCTGTGGTTAAGTCGGCGATGCTCCTTTGCTGCCGGTGTGGCGCCGGGCTCGGGCTCAGCCCCTCCTTGCCTGGGCCTGGGGGTGCTGCTGCTGCTGCAGGTGCTTCCCCAGCACTGCCGCACACAGAAACGGATCTTTGACTCCTTTGGTGCTGCCTGTCACCCCGACAGCTCCGAGGAGCCCCGGGCCGGGCAGGAGTGCGGTGCTGGAGCTGTGCAAAGCCCCAGGCCAGGCAGGAGTGCGGTGCTGGAGCTGTGCAAAGCCCCGGCCCTGGCAGGAGTGCGGTGCTGGAGCTGTGCAAAGCCCCGGGCCGGGCAGGAGTGCGGTGCTGGAGCTGTGCAAAGCCCCGGGCCGGGCACACCGAGCCCCCGTGTTCCCGAGACAGAGGCTCCCTGCTGCCCCCAGCCCAGCTCCTGCCCGTGGCACCGACACCGGCCCTGGGGCTCCAACAAAACTGTTTATTCGGGCAAAATCTCCTCTGTCTCCTGGCTTACCCGTGGTGTGCCCATTGTTGGTGAATATTCGTTAAGGGAAATTAGCATCTAATAGGTCTTAACTGACTGAGGAAAGCCTTGTTTTGTGGTAATGAAGTCTACACTGTGGCTGTGCCTGGTGGCAGCGGGTGGGCCCCTCTGCCCGAGCTGCCACCTCGAGGCTGGGTCACCAGGGACACTGCCACCTCGGGGCTGGGTCACCGCCGCCTCGGGGCTGGGTCACTGCCACCTCGGGGCTGGGTCAGCGGGGACACCGCCGCCTCGGGGCTGGGTCAGCGGGGACACTGCCACCTCGGGGCTGGGTCACTGCCTCCGCGGGGCTGGGTCAGCGGGGACGCTGCCGCCTCGGGGCTGGGTCACTGCCACCTCGGGGCTGGGTCAGCGGGGACACTGCCACCTCGGGGCTGGGTCAGCGGGGACACTGGCACATTGGGGCTGGGTCAGCGGGGACACGGGTGGCTCAACGCCTTCTTCTTCGCCACAGCCCATGGAAGAGGTGCCTGCCCCACCCCTGGAGGCATCCAAAGCCAGCTTGGAGAAACCGGGTCTAGAGGAAGGTGTCCCTGCCCACGGCAGGGGATTGCAGTGAGACTGAGATCCCTTCCAGTCCAAACCCTCCTGGGACTGTGTGGCAGCCTCGGAGCCCCAGCTGGGAGGAGGTGTCGGTGGCCTGAGCACTGTGTGCAGGTTCGGAGCTCCACTGATGATGCCAGCAGAGCCCTGGCCCCTGCAGGGCGGATGTTTGGGGCCGGGTGAACGGTTTGAGCTTTGTTCCGTGGCTGGGTGAGCGCATCCCTCTGGGTTCCAGCGGCCGTCCCACTGCTGTGGGATGTGGGTATCAGCTGCAGCAAGGAGCTGGAACCCACTCAGCTCCTGGAAGTGTTCTCAGGGCACGTGGATCAGGGTTTTACAGGGGCTCAGTTCACAATGCCTTTGTCCAAGCCTAGAAATTGATAAAAAATTTCAATTTAGCCATTATTGACTGTTTTCAGACAAGACACAGGACAGCTTTGAAGTGAGTCTGTAGAGTAGCCCTGCAGCTCCCAGACTGAGAGACTCCTTCCTCATTGACAAGGAAGAGGAAGGAGATGAGGAGGCTTCCTGGCGTCTGGTTTTCCACCTGTTCCTGTGAATTGTGTACACTGTGTTCCTGGCTGGCTGAGGATGGAGACACAGGAGAGCAGGGCAGTGCCAGCCAGGGGCTCTGCCAGTGCTCACGGCCCCTTCCCCAGGCTCGGGGGCTCTGGATTGGCACCAACAGCTCTTTCTCTTTTTCTTTCTCTTTCCTCATTTTCCAATGGGGCTCTGGAGCAGGGGCAGAGCAGCAAAAAGTCACCGCAGTCCATGGTGTGAGGAAGTTTCCTCAGCTGGCCCCACAGGAGCTCTGGTGCGGCCGTGACCTGTCACCGCGTGTCCCCGTCACCGCGTGTCCCCGTCACCGCGTGTCCCTGTCGCCGCTGCCAACCTGGGGCAGAGCTGCAGCTCCAGCCAGACCATCCCGGTTCTCTGCCCCTCCTCCGGCCCCTGTCCGGCTGTGAGAGACCCCCAGGCCTGGGTGTGGCACTGGGGACAGGCTGTGGCTCCCTGTCACGGCCGGAGCAGGGGCTGCAGAGCTCAGCGGTGCCTGCCCCGGTCTGGGGGATGCCACCATGGGCTGGGAGTGGCCGCTCCGTGTCGGGGGAAGGTGGATGCTCCCCCGTTGCCTTCCTCTCGTGCTGGCTGCGCTGGCGTGGGCAGGGAGCCGTTGTTCCTGGTGCCAGCTCTCCCCTTGGTCACGGATTGCTGCGGCTGGGCAGGTCTCCAGCTGGAAAACCAAACCTCCAGCCCTGCGCTGCAGGAGTCGGGAATTGTCGCTGTCCCGGGCTTCCCACAGCTGGGCTCAGGCAAACGAGGGGCCGAGTGTCCCCAGAGCCCCTGGTCTGGGTGTGACCAGGCCTGTGTGGGGGGAGGCAGGATGTCCCCAGGACGGGGTCTGGGGAGGGAAGGGGACGCTGAGGAGTGATGCCCCCCAGGACAGAGGCTGGCAGTGCTCGCTGCAGCCGCTGGCTCTGCTGGGGAGCCTCAGGGAGGAGGCCGTGTCTGGGGAAGCGGGGAGGCTCCAGCCGTGCTTGCTCGGTGGGATTCTCAGGCGGTGGTTGCTCCCTGAGGATGGCAGGAGAAGTTCCAGGCCGCTGGACACTGAGCAGCGCGTGCCCGCGGGCGCACGGAGGAGCTGCAGGGTCAGTGGGATCGGCTGGGCCTTGCTGGCGGCCTGTGGCGGTGCTCAGGGCAGGTCCCTGCCAGGGTCCCTGTGGCCCTGGCTGCCCTCCGGGCCCGGGGGGGCTCAGCAGCCTGTCCTGGGCGGGGGGGGGTCTGGCCCTGCCGTAACCCCGGGCTCTCTGTCCCCCTGCAGGCGAGCCCTCCCGCTGGTCCTCGTCCCACTGCGACTGCTGCTGCAAGAACGGCAAGGGCGACAAGGAGGGCGAGAGCGGCACGTCCTGCAACGAGCTGTCCACGTCGAGCTGCGACAGCCAGTCCGAGGCCAGCTCCCCCCAGGAGACCGTCATCTGCGGGCCTGTCACGCGCCAGCCCAACATTCAGACTCTGGACCGGCCGGCCAAGAAGGGGCCGGTGCAGCTGCTGCAGCAATCCGAGATCCGCAGGAAGAGCGACCTGCTCCGGACTCTCACCTCCGGCTCCCGGGAGTCCAACTCCAGCAAGAAAAAAGCAGTGAAGGAGAAGCTCTCCATTGAGGAAGAGCTGGAAAAATGTATCCAGGATTTCCTGAAAATCAAAATCCCAGACAGGTTTCCCGAGAGGAAACACCCCTGGCAATCCGAACTGCTGCGGAAGTACCACCTCTAGGCTTCGGGGGGGGAGAGCACACGGCCTTGTTACCTTAGAGCCAGACCCTAAGCGATACAAATTCCCAATAATAACAATTTGTTAGGTCACCAAAACCAAAATCCATCTCTAGTACTGCCTAATTTACCTATTTCACCTTAACATTTCTAGTCGTAGGGGAATGATATTTTTGCAGTCCTGGAAGCACAATGACAAACGCTTTTGTTTGTAAACTTGGAGACTTACACAAGCTGAAAACCTTAAGGGCACAACCAGACCCACCCCAAGGGAGGCCCGTGTGGCCCCGGAGCAGGCGGGGCGGGATGGGGAGGGCTCCGTGCCCTCTGCATCCTGCTGGGAGCACGCGTGCCTGGAGGGAGAGCACAGCACAGAGCCCCAGCTCTGCCCCGGCAGCTTAAGCATGTGTATTTATATATGTGCATATATATATGTGTGTATATATATCTCTGTGTATATATATATATGTGTATATATATCAATATATATTGCTTAAAGATTTTCTGGCTCTCTCCTTATAACTGCACTTTCTCAGAAAAGAGCATTTTTTAGCAGTCTGTGGATGTCCCGTTTCTTCTCCAGGCCTTTGAGGGCTGAACAGTAGAAATCCATCTCCCTGTCTCTCTTCTGCTGCCCCTGCCGGTCCTTCCCCCTCCCTGGGGCCCTGTGAATGTGTCCCAGTGGAGACCAGGGTGCACTCTGTGGGTTTGCGTTACCTTCAGCACAATATTCCCTCCGTTCGAGGTGCTCTCGTCCCTCCCCGCACCTCTCGTGTTCGAGGCTCTGCGGTGCCGGTGGGTCACAGGGGTGCTGGTCCCGGCTGGAAAGCTGCAGAGGTGGTTCCGAGCTGTGAGGGGATGCTGCGGAGGATGCTGGCTCCTGCAGGTGCCAGGTGTGCGTGCCAGGAGCAGCTGTCCCAGCTGGCAGGGACAGCGGGCACCGCGCCCCCCTGCCCCAGAAATCACCCCCAGCCCACCCGGGGGCTCTGCCGTGGGCAGCCATCGCTGCAGGACGGAGCAGGACTGTGCCAGGAGAAAACACAACGCCGGAGGAGGTACCTGCGTCCCCTCCCGCAGGTGCCAGCCGTGCCAGTGCCAGGGTGGCACAGGCAGCAAACCGTGCCCCGTGTCACCCCCAGAGCGTGGGAAGGGCTGGGCTGGCCCTGCGCTGCCCCCGGGGCCAGGGAACGGCAGTGGGGGGTCTGTGGGGGCAGCAGGGGCCAGGGGAGGGGGCATGGACTGGCCAGAGAGGGGCCAGGGCTCGGCACAGGCGTGGGGGCAGCCAGAGCTGGGGCAGGGCAGCCATGGAGAGGGATGGAACACTCTAGAGGATTTGGGATAAAGTATTCGTTTTCTAAAGGCACAGGAAGAAGATTTTCTTTTTATATATACAAATATATATAGATATAAAACTGTGGGCAGTGACAGGGCTGGTAACACAGAACGCTCGGGTTCTGACTTATTTAGTGTCCTGCAGGTTCCAGGGCTCCCCCTCCTAAGTTCCAGAAGCTGCAGCGGGAGATGCTGTCCTGCCTGCACAGGTTCTTTCCGTGATCCTCGTGCAGGTGCAGCCGGGAGGAATCCTGGTGCCTGCGGGGCTCCATCGTGCCGGGCTGGAACAGGGGTGGCAGGGAACCGGGAGGTGCCCGCGAGCACACAGCTGCGTCTGGGGTCGGACGCACATTTTACCAGCTGGGAAGGAAGCAATACCTGTCCCGAGGGATCCGTGAGCAGGAGCTGGCTGTGGGGAGGGGAGCCCTCCCAGCAATACCTCTGCAGGTGGCTGAGAGCGGGGCTGGGGTGGCAGCAGGGTCACCTCTGGGATGCTGCTGTCCCCTCTCGGAGCCGGGGCTGGGCAGGAGAGGCTCTCTGGGAAATGCTCTGTGAAGAGACTCAGCACTCCCTGAGGTTGTGCCTCAGAGCCAGTTCAGGGCTTGGGACATTCCCTCTGCTGGAATTCAGGCCCGGCTCTTGTGCCACCCTCTACTCACGGGCTCAAAAGGCACATCTTCCCACGGAAATCGATGTTTTGGACAAGCTCCACAGATTTGGCCCTGCTTAGTTATTTCATGGTTAGTTTATAGCACTTTTCTCTCCCTACTCAACATTTCCTGCATCTTGCCCCCCTGGCTCTGGCACCAAGCAAGAACTGGGGAACAGATAGGGCTCTCCTCTGGGTTTCCAGCAGGGCACGGGGTTCAGGACAGGTCACCTTTGTTCCTTGGCAGGAGGCTGCAGCTAAAACCTCGTGCTTTCACTCCAGATCTCTCCCTGTCTCTTTTTAATATCCCAGCTCTTTGGGCTGTAAGCTGCGTGTGCAGAGCGGAGGAGCAGGCGTTGGGTGTGCGTGTGTTTCCAGAGACACGGGATTGCTCCGTGATTAATAACTGGGGAAAAATTAGACCAAATGAAATGCGCCCAAGTGGGCTTGATTTATGTGGCCTTCATGTCTCCGGTTTGAGATGAAATGGTTATTATTCTCAAGTGCTACAGAAATAAAGGTCTTAAACCTCAGTAATCGCAGGCAGGCGCAGCCTGCTGGGAGCCCGGGCTGGGCCGGAGCAGGGCAGTGCCAGGCGTGCCAGGGCCCTGTGTGTGTTTGTGTGGGTTCTGCTGCCTCTCTGAGGGACCTGCCTGTGCTCTGACCCCGTGGACAGTCGTTTTGTGAGTGGCCTGTGTGGAGCTGGGGCTGTGCTGGCAGGTTTGTGCTGCTCAGAGGGACTGGGGCTGCAGGTGGAACGCGGGGCATTAGTGCCAGCAGTAGTGCCGTGCCCACACGGATGCACAGCTGCACGTGCATCCCTGCGTTGGTGGGGACAGACTCACCCGGGTGACAGGCAGGGGCCGGGGCCTTTCTGGCAAGCTGTTCCCCCTCTGTGGGATGTGGCCGCCGTCCCTGTGCCCAGGGCAGGACATCCCTGCAGCGGGTGGGTGCTGCAGCGGTGCCTCGGGGCCGGGGCCACCTCAGCACGAGCAGGGAACCTCTGTGTATAACGTGGCCAGGGAATGTGGCCAGGGCTCGGCACAGCGGCCCCTGCCTCCCTGCAGGGAAACGGGAGGGAGGGGGGCAGAGGCAGCACGGGGCAGGAAGGAAACTGGAATAGAGATTGCCTGAAAGAGAGCTGGGTTTGAGCTATAAAACATATTGCACTCAAATTCAGCTTTGTTTCAGTGAGAGAACTCGTGTGTCTCTCTAGGACAGGTTTTGTAGCAAGCCAAAATTAAACTCAGCTCACAGAGTACTTGATTCTTTCCAAAATATCTAGGGAGAAAACTGGACTTTGAGCTACTTTCCACCAGTAACAAAGACCAAGTTCTGTTGAAACTGATTTGAAAACTTACCTTGACTGCAGTGGGGCTGAGACGCAGCTCCCACCAGCAGAATTCCTGGTTTCCAGGGGCTTTGCCACCCCAAACCCCCTGAGACACCTGAGCAGGACTCAGAGCACTCGGGGGACACAGAGAGCGTGTCATTTACACACACAACTTGGTTTTCTCCCTAAACCATCTGCACATGCAGCTCAGAGGCTTCACGGTGCTCTGGAGAGCGTTTTGGGTCTGAGTTGGGTGAGTCCATTTATTAATTTTCTTTGCGAGCTGTGGGCTGAAGGAGAGGCCAAGGGTGGGTTTCTTGGCCATGGCCATGACGTGCCCGAGTCCCCCAGCGTGTCCCCCTGCCCTCCCAGCCCTGGGCAGGCTGGAGGGAGCTGCCAGCCCCCTCCCCTGCCCCAGGCCCCCCCCACCGCCCGC